>CAWUFW010009049.1:600000-822841 GCA_963921515.1 Calotriton arnoldi | reverse complement strand
CATAGCTTCTGCCGTGTCGATTCTCATCGGCGTTGTTTGCGCCGAGCGGGCGGTATATTGTAGTTTTCAGCTCATGGCGGTGCGATCGTAATCTCCCGTGCGGTGTCTTCGCGTGAAAGCGAAGCGGTTTTGTGTTGTCGTGCGTGTTTCCGTCCGTGGCGGGCGGTTTGACTCCGACTGGACGATGGCGGGCGGTTAATCTCACGTGCGGTGTGTCGGCCGTGAGGGCGGGCGGTTTTGTGTTGTCGTGCGTGTTTCCGTCCGTGGCGGGCGGTTTGACTCCGACTCGGACGATGGCGGGCGGTATTTTGTGTGATTTATCCGCCAATGGCGGTTTTCGGTTTGTGTAATCGTAATGGCGTGGTCGGTGTTCAGACGGTGTGTGCGGGCGGATTTTTGCCGCTTCCATGCCTGGCGGATTCTTTTACGCCGGGTATCGTAATGGGCCCCTTAGTTTTTATTGTTAACGTTTTTATTTGCAAACACGTATTATTTTTGTTCACAATTAAGGGGCCGATTCCGATTCGGGCCGGAATTCTCTCCGACCGAGCCGGACCCGGAGAGAATTCCGACCGAATCGGACCCTAGCAGTCCGACCGAACGAGTACGATGCGCACGTATGCAATCGGACTCGAGTCGGTCGGACTCCCATTGAAGTCAATGGGAGCCTGTCGTACAACGCGTACGCGGGCTCCCATTGACTCAATGGGTGCGAGGCGAACAAGGGCGCCCCCTACAGCGGGTACGCGTTCATGCGCATCGCGGCGTACATGCACAGGTAGGGGGACCCATGGGTCCCCCCTGTGTGCGACTCTCGCGCCTACGCGTACAGGGGGGTCCGACGCGGACCCCCTAAGTCCGGCTCTGACAGCTTTTTCGAGCCGGACGGCGCGAGTCGATCGGACTGCTCGCGGCGCGCATCGTACTTACCCGGCCGGGAAACGTCTCCATAGCGCGGTGCGATTCGTGTCCATGCGAGTCGGTCGGAGCGTGTTGAAGCCGCGTTCGAGTCGGTCGGCGATTTCGCGGGTGCTTGCATCGTACTCGCTCGGCCGGACCCGCGTACGATTCGGTCAGGAAACAGGGCTCCGAATCGGATCCGGTGAATCCGAATCCGATTCGGAGCACTACCGGCCGAGATCGGAATCGGCCCCTAAATTGTTTTTATTTAGTTTTGCCATACAATTTTTGTCAATATTAAAAACGTTTCAGAAATTTAGGGGCACATTACGATACCCGGCGTAAATAAATCCGCCAGGCATGGAAGCGGCAAAAATCCGCCCGCACACACCGCCTGAACACCGACCACGCCATTATGATTACACAAACCGAAAACCGCCATCGGCGGAAAAAGCACACAAAATACCGCCCGCCATCGTCCGAGTCGGAGTCAAACCGCCCGCCACGGACGGAAACACGCACGACAACACAAAACCGCCCGCCCACACGGCCGACACACCGCACGTGAAATTACGATCGCACCGCCATGAGCGCGGAAAAACCACAAATATACCGCCCGCCAGCGCAAACAACGCAGATGAGAATCGACACGGCAGAAGCCATGGCGCCAACGTACCTGCACAGAAACCATCCGCACACAAAACCAATAGCACACAACATGGCCAACAAGTCCACACAGCAAGGCACGCACAAATACACAAGCACAGTACACATCCCGAAAACACCCCCGGACAAACAAAAAATACAAAGGCCAGAACCCCAGACACAACACACCTGAAAACAACAGACCATGAGGACACACCCACATAGGTGAGTACAAAAGCAGCACTCCCACAGACCACAACCCCTTGCTACATTGCAAACCAGAGAGGAGAGGAGAGGACACAGTGACACAGCAAGGACAGCAGCACACCACAGAAACGCACACATCACTACCACCACCACCACCACACCCCGGCACCACAAACCCCATGCACATTACACAACACACACCGCACCAGCACCACAAACACCATGGCACCACAAAGGATGCCCAAGTTCACGCCCATGGAGCTGACGGTCATGGTCGACGAGATCATCAAGGTGTACCCACAAATCTATGGGAACATGGTCCAGCACACACCACTAGCCACCAGAAACAGAATGTGGAACCGGATCGTAGACCAGGTCAATGCAGTCGGGACCCTGCCCAGGAACAGAGTCGAGATTAACAAACGTTGGAATGACGTCAAGAGCCTGGTCAAGAAGAAGGAGGGCAAAAACAGAGAGCTGGCTGCCGTCACTGGCGGAGGGAATCCCGCGCTCTTTAAGACCTTCAAAGCGTGGGAGGAGAAGGTGCGAGTCGTAATACATCCGGAGATCCTCGCCGGATTAGCAGGGGGAGTGGAGGCTGGTAAGTACAAACTAATGTATACCAGCACACCGCTATGTACTCACATGCGCAACTACCATGCCACAGCTCCCAGGGACAAACACCCCCATGTCCAGCACACAATACACAACACATCACACACACATGCAACAGACACTACCACACACAGCCCAAACCGAACAACTGTAAGATGCGTGGGGACATGTGTACACTAAGCCAGCCACGTAACCACCAACAGGTCCACAAATATGCCAGAAGCGCCACAACGAGCACCCACCACACCCATGTGTCCGCCACAGCTGCACTAACCGACAAGTAACAGGTAAGTGGCAGGAACACAAAGTGCAGTGGGTGGGACGGTGGACAGCCCAAGTACAACACACACCAGGCCCCAGTCCCACAGCACAGCAAGGAGGAGCATCCCCCACACCCCACAGCCACGTGTCAGCCACCGCAGTTCACAACGACAGCCGAAAGGCAGACATCACGGTCCACAGCAATCGGTGTCAGTGGGTGTCCAGCCACCCCCACGACCCACAACACCCCCCACCCCCACAGACCTGCAACATGGAGCACCCCCCGCTTAGAGCCATGTGGCATCCAGTACAGTGCACGCACGAACAACTTGCAGGTGGGAAACTGGACAGGGCTGGATTACTGGAGGCATGAGGACCATAACACCACCAACACATGGGACATGTCACGTAGCAGACGAACACGCAGCACCGCCCACCGTCACGAACAAGTGAACAATGTGCACACGGACATGAACAACAGACTCACACCCCACATGACCCATCACAGACATAGCAACACCCAAGGAGCCACGTCTGCATGCACAAGCCACACTGAATATAGTCCCACACGGCAGCCACTGTGCAACTCATCACACACAACCGAAACACCATTGAAGTCCTGTCCATGTAGCCCCTACTGCCTGTCAACAACACACCCCACAACTACGCCTATGTAAGACAAACAACACTAGATGCAACAGAGCGGAACAACAGAAATGCACACGAACACCACTGAACCCATCAAACTCACAGACACACCATGCACATACAACATACCATCCATCCCATCCGTCAGCCCCAGTCTCATGAAAGGCATGTCATCCGCACAGCTGCCACACATACAGCAGTCACGCTAAGACACATGCCCATGACCAACCATGTGCCAGAAGTCAATTAAGCGCACGACACACTGTGAGCAACAACACACAACATGGGCCACACCCCCCCGAGCACTGCAGTGATGCACATGGCACAGGGCAGCACGCACACCAAGGAGATGGTACAACTGCAATACGTTGGCTGGCACACAACTATCACTCACTCATAACGATGCGTCCAATGCCATGTCCAGTAATCACAACAGACAGCAAATATGCAGGCCATGTCAAGCATGCACACACCTCAAACCATGCACTGTCATGCTGCCACAACACATGTCACGTTCGGCACCCATGGCTCACAGCATGTACCCCAAAAGCATATCCCCTCCCAAATGCGAATCTGGGGCATGGCCCCCATGTTGCCATATGCGTTCCTAAGCGTTCCATTTGAACCCCAAAAGCATATCCCCTCCCAAATGCGAATCTGGGGCATGGCCCCCATGTTGCCATATGCGTTCCTAAGCGTTCCATATGAACCCCAAAAGCAAAGTACAAACCAGACCCAGGATGGGCCAGGAGCCCGCATACACCAGAGTCACAATGAGTAGGGGCACAGCAACACACCCATCGGCATGGCCAATCCGTCCCATGCCACATGTGCACAGCACACAGTCCCATTGCCTAGCACACACAACTACAGATGCCACAGCCACACACTCGACTCCGGGAAACCCATGTACGAGATTGCACGAACTGCCAATGTCAGACGACAAATACATACTTCGCCAGGTGCAACACAATAACAAATCTCATTCTCTCCACAGGTAACGAACTGCCGGATGCTGGGGATGGAGACAGCAGCCAGCACAGCCAGCCCACAAGCCCCCAACGAGGACACACGGATCTGGAGGATCTGTCCTCCTCTTCGGACACGGACCACCAAGCTGGCCCATCTGGCGTGGCAGGGCCCAGCCGCTCCCCAGGACCCCTCCTACCCACCAACCCATCATCCAGGGATGCTGAACAGTCCCAGCCCCCTGCTGCCACTGTCGTTGCGGCCACACCCACGGTCATTGCGGCCACTACCACTGCCGCAACCGCCACCATCGCCGCACCGACCACCACCGCCACCACCACCACCACGTCTTCGCTGGCACCAGCCCCAGCGCAGGTGGTGGCCCGGCCGACTGGATCCACCCTGGGAGCCACAGCGAGGACCGTGGTGTGCAATGTGGCTAGTGGGCAGGCCGGTGGCAGCAGGACTGGTAGGAGGAGCAGGGTCAGGGAAACGCCAGCCTCCCCTGGGAGCCATGCCCTGCCTCAAATGGCCAGAGTCCTTGGGGCCTATGAGGAGGCCCAAGAACAATGGGTCAGGTCTGCTACAGACACGCGGGAGGTGCTGGGGGTGCTGAGGTCCATGGACGCCCATATGGGCCAATTCGTGTCCCGTATGGACCAACTCGTGGACCTCATGGGCCAGCTGGTGGTGGCGGTGGGGTCACAGGCAAGGCCAGCAACACCACCTCCGCCACCACCTGCTAGGGCGCAGGGTCGGGCAGCAGTGTCCACTTCCCCTGCGTCCACAGCCAGTGAGCACACCTCACCCACCACCAGCAGGTCGCCACCACACACTCCCCTCCCAAACGTGGAAGGGGCCGTCCGAAGAGGAAACAGATCTCCCGGGAGGACTTCGCACGCTCCAGTCGCAAGTGAGGCAGCCAGCCAGCCTTCCGCCAGCCTTCCTTGACCAGCCACTGCATTGACTTGCTCTACGATCCCACTCCACACAGCCAGCTGGATGGCATGTGTGTGTTGGACTATGGACATAGAACCAGTGGGTACACCCTGAGCTTCACGCAGCCATGACCGACAGCTCATTGTCACTGCACGCACCACTTTTGTCATCACCTTACACACAATCACATGTCACAGTTTGGAATAAATGCACCTTTTTCACTAACTGCTGTTTGTGCCCTGTGTTTTATTTGTACGGAATACAACGGCCACCTTGGGCGGAAAGGCACCTGATGCGTGGCATGGCAATGGAATCCGGAGGGCCTGTAGGGACCTAGGGGTGGGAGACAGAACAGGAGCACATTCAATGAGTGTGTCACACACCCATCACACAGTACATGTCAACAACTACAAGCAATGTACACACATCGCACAGAGCAATAGGGCACAATGCCACAGTCACCAACAGTGGCATACTACCCTGGCCATGGAGCGTTGACACACTGCACGCAGTGAACATACGGCCACCCTGACACAGCACACACACACCTGCACAGATACAGACACATCATCCGTCGTACATGGACACTCACCGTCAAGTGAAGTAGCGGGCGATGAGCTGCTGGCGCACATTCCCAGCTTCCTCCTCTCCGCTGTCCACCTCACTCGAGCTGTCCTGGTCTGCGGGCTGGGGCCCTGGTTGATCTCCGTCATCCACAATCAGGGGGATCTGCTTCCGAATGGCCAGATTGTGCAGCATGCAGCACGCCACCACTATCTGGCACACCTTCTGTGGGGAGTACGCCAGTGCACTCCCGGTGCGGTCCAGGCACCTGAACCTGGACTTGAGGAGGCCAAAGGTACGCTCGACCACACGTCTGGTCCTCCCATGTGCCTCATTGTAGCGATCGTCTGCTGGGGTGCGAGGATTCCTCAATGGACTGAGCAGCCATGCCCCATTCGGATACGCAGAGTCACCTGGGTGTGAGGGACACAGAGAACCGTTGCTATTCCAACTGGACAGGGGACAGCATCGCACAACCAGCACGCTACACCACTCCACATACTCACCGACAATACAGCCACGATCCTGTTGCAGATTGGCCATCAGTCGTGGCAAGATGCTGTTGCGCATTATGTGTGCGTCATGTGCCGAGCCTGGAAACTTGGCACACACGTGGGTGATCACCATGTCCGCAAGGCACACCACTTGCACATTCAGGGAGTGGGTGTGCTTCCTGTTGCGGTACAGGTGCTCAGTGGCCTGTGGTGGAACAAGGCCAACATGTGTGCAGTCAATGGCTCCCACGACGTGTGGGATTCTGCCAAGGGCATAGAATGCACCCTTCACTGCCGCCAATTCACGAGCCCTGGGGAATCTGATGTACCTGTTTCGGTACAGCATCATGGCTGCCAGTACATCCCTCAGCACCTTGCTGAACATGGGCTGGGACATCCCTCCTCCACTGCCCACTGTGTGCTGGAATGACCCAGTGGCGAAGAAATGCATGGCGGCCATCACCTTAGCCGTGGGGGTGACAGCAGTCGGATACACCCTGCGGGGACGGAGATGGGGCTCTAACATGGCACACAGTCGATGCAGGGTTGGCCTGTCCAGCCGAAACTTCCTGATAACCTCTGTATCGTCCATGTCCGCCAGCAATTGGTATGGGCGGTCAATGTTCGGTCTCCGCCTGGGGTAAATGGCAGAGGACACATGTCAAAGCAACACGGCACATAGCAATTTCGCATACACATCACTGACATGACTGAGCAAGCACATGAACCACAGCCCAGCTGTCAAGCTGGGACGGCACGGCCACAATACACTTACACAGGTCTCCCAACAATGGCAATGGCAAGTGAGACATACCACTGCCATGTGCATGCACATGGGGATCTAGGCCCCAATGACTTGCGGGGCGTGCTGATGGGGACTGACTGCATATTCGTCAAGCGGCAACGCCACGGCAACATGAGTGTCTGCTGAGCATGGAACTGCTTCCGCGGCTGGATGAGTATGGCACACGACGACGACGATGTGGGCACAGGCTGAGCGGCCAAAACAAGTGGGACCTGTGGCACGAGGGGATATGAGACAGTAGTAGGTGTCAGCACTGCACCCTATGTACAGCACTGTACGGATCACACCTCCCGAAACATTGACAGGTGTCCACATTGACAGCCCCATGCCAAGACGGCTGTGTGCTTGCAGTCACACGTCACAGGTGAGAGGTTACATTGCACGTGCCAGGTGGCAGACGTACATAGTGGGAGCTGGCATGTGTGTGCATGTGTCTCCTGTTCAGGATCCACCAGATGGGCGCTGACTCTGTACTGACCATTGGACACAGCATGTTCCGTGGAAGGCTTGTGTGTGTGGGCTGGTGGCACTGGATGTGCCTCCGTTGGGTGGGGGGCCATGCACAGGGCGGGTACGTCGATGATTGCGCATTGTTGGTCACGGTGGGTGCACCAACTAAGATGTGTTGCCCTGTGTTCAATTCCTATGTCCGCATGATGATGGACTGTGGATGTGGGCAGACTACACATTGGTCGTTGTGCTGTCTACATGCATGTGCCTTCACACCAGGCACAGCTGCCCCTGCACATGTGACCCCTGCTGGACTCGCTGCTGGGTCTGTGGAGCTGATGCACCTTCTGCGCGTGGGGCGGACAGCTCTCCTCACTTCCCTCATTGCGCATGTCATGTCTTTGCCGCAGGTGACATGGATCATGGAGGGCCCACATGTACGCGTGGGTAGGCTACACATGATTGTTCACTGGTCGCCACCCCCAGTCAGTGTTTCGAATGGGAAGGTTGTCGTGCTGGTGGTATGTTCGATGTGGCGGATGGGCGGGCCTAGGTGCGGGCTTACATTCCGGACATGGGGGGGTAGTTGGATTGGCGACTAGTTGCAGTACACACGGGACACGTCTCTTCCTTTCCACATCTGGGTCATCCCTTGTACTAACTGACAGTGATACAGTCATCTTCGCCCCAGCCCTCATGTCCTCCCCTCGCCCCCCAATATGCATGCTCACCTGCGAGGCTGGCGCTTGCACAGGCAGCCCCAAGCTCGCACCAGAGAGGGCAAGGAGTGTATGTGTGGGTCCAGTTGCACGAGTGGGCTGTCTCAGGGTATGATGTGTGGCGGGACGCCGTCCACCTGCGTGGTGCCCCAAATGGAGACCCGGCCTGCATGGACTATGCATCACAGTCTTCGCCTTCCGGATCCGCCACCTGCGACACCCAGTGGCTGTGGCTGCCCTTGCGGCCAGGCCGCGTCCGTCTGTGGCTGATGGCCCACACATTCACTCTTTGGCCTCTCTGGGGAGGGCTCGGGGGTGGTGGCGCACGCGCTTGCACTTAGTCGCAATGGCATGTGGCGTGGTTGGTATGATGGGCAATGGATGGGATGGTGCGAGCCACCTCCCGTGACGTCAGTGCTGCTCGTGCTGTGGTGCGTCCCCCTACACTTCCATCTGACTTGTGCCATGCTAGACGTTGAGGTTCTATTGCCTGCGTGATATGACCAGGAGGAGCGCGAGGAGACCTCTCACACACCATGCTCCACTGCCATCCCGTGCCCTGTATCGCCTGTGCGGATTGACTATGTTGGGGTTACACCTGGTCGACTGGGGCTGTGTGTGCCTTGTCAAGGGGCATGGCGGGCGCACAACAGGATCCAGCTTGTCCACAGAGGGTGGGCTGAGGTGCGCCTGGTACCGCTTTGTACGTGTGCCCGGCTGCTGTGCACACACGTGTTCACTCCCCCCCGACAGGTGTCCTCTCACAATGCCCAGGGAAGCGGTGGTGTACTGTTCATGACCCCTCCCATCACGGCGTGCTCCAACTTGGCATGTGCGCATCTACCCGTCGCACCCACCCACCTGAGCACTGCGTCCATACGACTTCACACGACACATGTGTGTCTTCCACAGTTGTGCTGCTCATTTGCGTTGACATCCAATACCAGTGGACTACATGGTCATGTCACGACTGCCGTGTACTTCACATACTCTCATCCTCTCTCATTCGTACTTGTGAAAAGAGTCAGCGGAGACAGTTTTGGTTTCAAACATTATATTGAGTCTTCTGTCCTCTGTGATGCAGTATAGTGGACACTACTGGCAGCGGAATACATGTTGAGGATATACTGAGCATGATTACAAATGGGATAGGGTGTAGGGTTACATGTGATTAGCTGTTGCATGTGGGATGTGGGCTTCAGAGTTACATCTGCTTGGCCAAGGCTGTGCTAATGTACATTTACGTATAGCTGCGGAGCTGCGGACTTTGACACAGACGGTATACATGTAGCATACCAGACCGCTCGGCATCATGGGCACAGTCCATCTCAGTTCCATGTGACAGGTTTGCTGCGGTTGTTCCTCATGCACGCGTGCATGTGAGATGACATCAGGGCATGTGCTTGCGTGCATGCAGCGGCGTGCCACTTGTTGTTGCACTGTGGTGGTTACTGGACATGTCACAGTCACTGGGGTCGTGTTGTTGTTGTATGCACTTGTCGTCCATGCAAAGGTCCTGGTATGGGATTCCCGGGGCGGGGGTGGGAGGGGTGCAGCACCCACAGACTCCAGGCGACCTATTCATGTCCACTGAGCGGTGTGTGTGTCCATGTGCGCTGGATCCATGTCGTGTCCTGGTTGTTCGTGCAGTTCCGTCCATGTGGGTGCGATACACAGAGCCCATGCCACTGCCTCCCACGATGCATGCGGTGTTCCTGGATGTGATGGGGAACAGTGTGCATGTCCCGGTCATATCCGATGTCATGGCGATGTCGTTGATGGTGTGGTTACAGTTGCCGGTCGTTTGGTATGGCTGTTGTGGTGGTGACTGGCCAGTCCGTGCGGAAGCTGAGCATGGGTGCGGGGTTGGACTTCATAGGTCACTCGGGGAACCTGCGTTGTGGTCCGACGTATTTACAGGTTGTCAGGTATGCGATGCCGTCCAGCAGGGCTTCCATGTCATTGGTGGTGTACATGTTTGCCAGCCAATGAAGCGGATGGTGGCTCTCAAGGTGTTGTTCGTAAGTTGTCCCTTGGAGGACCATGATGGGGCATGCTGGGTGACATTCGATGTAGCTGTTCTCGATGATCCGTCGTGTGGAGGCACAGTGGTCCCATTTCAGTGCGGGTGCGATGTTGGCCACATACGCCATGCCCCCATAGGCAGAGCAGGCCCTGTCGTGTGCGTCCAGAGGGAGGAGTAGTGGTAGCAGGTCCGCCTTCAGACATGCCGGGTTGGAGAGGCATATCTCGACGGGATGCTGGTAGGGACACCTCCGACAGTAGAAGACGGGCATGACGCAGCTGAACAATGTGATGCGGTAAGTCAGTCGGTAACTTACGTTCAGCAGGGACAGGAGATCGCATCCCAATGTATGTATCGTGTTGGTTTTGTACAGCTTGAGCTGTTCGGCGTAGTTGGGTAGGTGTGTTGCGGTTGCCATTTCGCAGCGGTTCGTTGAGGTGGCGTGCTCCGGCTGTGTGTGCAGTCTGCAATGTGCACGCTCCGGGGTTGCTGTGAGCTCTGTGTAGTCGTAGGGAGACAGGACTTGTGTTCTGTTTGCTTGTTTGGAGGACACGGGCCCTCTTCCCACATGCTTCTCAGACAGTTCAAGGTCAGTGATGTGTGACTCCTTCCAATTAACTTGCATGTGGCCGACATGGGGAGTGTTTTCTTCTTTCTTCCCCGTCCGTTGTGTGCTTCTGTGATATGCGCTATCTGCCCTGTGGTCGGTCTCCTCGGCATGCCTGTGTTGGTCTATTCTTGGACAATGGCTGTATTCACCGGCTTCTGTCGTAGGGCTGTGGTTTCGGTGTTGGAATGGAAGGTCATTCAGTGCTGTCTGCTCTCCCTTGTGTGGGCGGCAGCCTGCCTTTCCGCTCTGCGTTGGGCCTTGTGTGTGGATGTTATTCTTGGGCCACCTGTTGTCGGTCCCCGGGCTCTTTGGTGTTCCGTTTCATATGTCTTGTTCATATGTGCAGGGTGGTATGGGTGTTTCAGTGTGGTACTGGCGTTCCTCTTCCCGAAGGAGCCCTGCTTCTCCTAGTTGGTGTTGCCGCCGCTGTGTGCTACGCCATGTTTGTTACACTGGGGTGTGTCCTGCAGTTGCGTGTCTTCACTGACATGTGTGCGTCGGTTGTGTGGCGTTGGGTGTTGTCCGTGAATTGGGCGTTGGGGACATGTCTGTGGCAGGCCTGTCACGTGTCATGTGCGTTCGGGGTGGGGCTGATGTGTGTGCTGCTTGGTTGTGTCCCTGTGTCTGTGTGCGACGCATGCATGGCGCTGTGGTTGGCCTCTGCGTTGTGCGCATGTGTGGCGGCGTCATCGGCGCTTTGGGGCCGTGACGGGGTGGTTGGTTCCTAGTCCCAGGTGGTGTGTACACATGTGTTCCTCGATGTTAGGATTTGGCCTGTGTGTCATATGTGGATGCAATGGTGGATGTGTAGTGTACACGCGCTGGTGGGGGGTTGTCCGCTTTTTCCGCCCTTGCACTGTGTGCGCTGTTTGCGTGCACTTGTTGTGTGTGTGCCTACCTGCGTCTCCGCGGTACGTTGCGTCCTTGGTGGTGCATCAGCAGAAGCATGGGGAGGGCCTGCAGTGCTGGATTCATGCCCGGGGTGCCGCTTCTTCGTTGTCCGTGCTCTGCGTCCGTGTTTCCGCCTCTCTTTCACGTGCGGTGTCTCTTAGCCGTGGGAGCCGTTTGTTTGCGGCATCGTAATTTATGCGCCGGGCGGGACGTGTTTCGTCGGACGGTGTGTGTCAGTTGGGCTGCGCCGCTACGTGTACGGGCGCACTTTGATGGCGGACGGTGTTGCTGGCTTGCCGGCGGTGTTTGGCCTGCTTTTCGCATCGTAATTGGGCGGGCGTGTGGACTGCTGCGTGCCGGCGGTAACTGGTGGTTTTTGCATCCGCCAGCACGGCGGTTGTGCTTCCGCCCGCCATCGTAATGGGCCCCTTAGATATTATTCAGAATTTAATATAAAGTATAATTTATTTTTAACATATATTTTTCACTTACATTTGCAAAATTAAAAATATATTTTTACATACATATTTTTTAAACAGTTTTGAAAAATGGTAAATTTTCTGAAGTATAGTCATGTAATAGTAAAGTAAATATGTTTTAGTTCTTTAATTAGAAACACTTTGAATTTCATTATTTATCATTTTTATGAGAAAAAGTAAACATTTTAGTACATTTCATTTTACATTTTTTTAATACGTTTTATATAATTTTATTTTTGTTGTAAAATTATATATGTATTTTACAAATTTATATTTAGTACATTGTTATTTCATTATTTAGTATATTAAATATTATTATTAAGAAAATAATATTTAATATGTTAAATAATTTACTTTTTTACAAATATATTTTTGTATCATATTTTTTTATAAAACATTGTTATATTGGTTGCACATTTACAATAGTCGTATTATAATTTAACATTTTAAAGGTGAGTACATGAAACAAACATACATTTTAATATATATTAAATATTATATTTTTAGTTTTTTGATATTATAATATTTAATGCATATTTTAAAAAAAATTGTACATTTATTAAAAAAGTGTTAAAAAATATTACAATAAATAAAAATATACATTTAATTTTGAATATTTTTTATTTTATTTTTCCATTCTTGTCTATGGGGAGTCAGTCTTTTTTTCATTTTTACTACGCAGCCATTTTGTTTCCTTTTTCTCTCTTTTCTGTCTATCTGTTTCCTTTTTAGGTAAGTTTGCAAGATGGAACCTCGCGGTTGGGAGCTGTATTTCATCGGTTAAGGTAAGTTTGATTTATTTTACTTTTAAGGTAGTTTTAGGGTAGGGGCGAGGTAGTAGTAGTGTAGTTAGATTTGTTAGGATGTTAATTGTTCGTTTTTGGTGTAGTTAGGTGTTGCTTTGGCAGTTTAGTGTTTTATGTGTTTGACGTAGTGTTGGATAGAAGTAGAGTATAATGTAGTGTTAGTTATGTGTTGCTTAATTATGTTATGTTTTATTTAATGTTGATATTAATGCTTGTGGGTTTGTACATGTTATTGTGGGAGGGTGTTCTTTTTTTTTCTTTACAGGTTTTCCGTTTCATCAACGGATGGTGCTGACGACACGTTTATTTTTAAAAAAAAGGAAAATGTGTTTTGTTTCTTTGAAACAAGTCAATTTTTTACATTTCCTTTTATTTTTCGGGTTTATTGAAGCGTTTTTTTTTAAAGCTAATTTTCAGGTTTTTGAGGGTTTCGTTATTGAGAGGATTGCGTCGTTGGAGCCTTTTTTCTACAGTTCTATTTTTGCAGTTTTTTTAGCTGCTTTTCGGGTTTCGTTATTGAGAGGATTGCACCGTTAGAGCCTTTATTCAACAGTTGTAATTTTGCATTTTTTTAGGGCTTTCTTTTTTAATGGATTCATCTTTCGGTTTATCTACTATGGATTTGTTCATTTTTGAGGACCATCTACTGCAACATAACTGTAAGTTATTTTTTATTATAATGGGTGGGAAATGTTCTTGGTTACATTCGGTTTGTTTGTTTCTTTTTATTTTAATAATTATGTTATGTCATATATTTATATGTACATTTTAAATTTTCAAATGACATAATTATAATTATTAATTTAAAAAGAGTAGAACTTTGTAGTTTACATGTTTTGTGATTTTAAAATGCTTATGATGTTTAGGATTGTTTTTTGTTTATAGTATCGACTTAGCAATCATGTCTAGGTATTCTAGCCCTTTGGTGTTTGGAAATAGTCAAGTTTTACGTTGTAGGTTTTCATACATTGTTTTTGTTTGTTTACTGAGTTTAGGGCCAATTTTGGTTATGGATTGCTCTAGCCTTAGCTCTTGATAGCACTGTTCTTTTTTAAGGCTTCCATTACTTTGTGTAAGGTTGGTTGTCCTCTTCATATTGTGGCTTGGAAGGCATTGTGCCATCCTTCCACCGCGTTATTAGTTTTAACTTTTTGAGCTAGAGTGCTATCGTAGACGTTCCACCAGGGGATTTGGAACTTTGGTTGTTTACGGTGCCCTCACCTATGTAGCCTTCCCGCCCAAGTGTCTTCAAAGTAGTCTCGGAAGGGAGTTAGTTTTGTTTCGTTTCTTGGTAGAAAGGGCTTTCAAGAAGTATGTTATAGTGGTTGGCTACTTCAGTTGTTGGTACATAGGCCAGGGCTATTATTTTTTTAATTTGATAGGCAAAGTTGCTATTTGTGTCGTAATCTATACTTAGAGTAGATTTTTGTAGGTGTCTCCAGATACTTTGGTTGAAGTGATAATAGCAACCTTGGATTGCAGTGTGTGGGTATATTTTTAAAATGACTGAATCATTGCTTGTTCAAAGTCAATGATTATTTTTTGTGGAAAGTTGTCGGTGTGTTGTTTTATTACTGTAAGGAGCTCTATGTAGGTAGTATTTTGCTTAATAGGGAGTAGTGCATATATGAAGGGGATATTAGTGTCTTCATATTCGCCGTGGATGGTATATAGTTGGTAAAAAGGCTTGGGGCAAACTTTGAACATGCCATCCATCTTGCACGTTTCGCAGTTTTTTAGTTTTTGTATGTTGTTGTTGTTGGCAAAGATGATAATTCATTTTTCATGACTGTTATTGTCATGAACAATGAATTTCTCATCTTTGTGGGTGACAGTGTATTCCGGTGAGATTTCTATTCCTGCAAAAGTTTGGGGGGTGGGTGGTGATTGAGCAGTAGATCTTTTAGATCTAGCTATTAATCTTTTTAGAGTGGGGATGGATGGTAGTTGTCCTGTGACATGTTCAGGGACCCTAGTTAATATGTTTTTTAGTATTTGGGTGCTGGCCTGTTGGGAGCTGGTGCTTGCTTCTCTGATTGTTTCTAGAGCATCTCTGACCTTCGGGCACATTGGGGGGATGGTTGTGTTCCCTGACATTAACTAAATTTGTTTCTACTGTTGTGGCTCTCCCATAGCAAGAATTGGAGTAGTATTTACTACATTTCCAATGGATTTGTTTCCAGTTATTTTTTCTTGCGTATACGTGTAGCCCATGTAGCACAGACGTAGTTTTCCCTTTTGTGAAGTGATGAATTTTGCTCCTTGTGACATTTTTTTGTCTATCTGTGAATATATGTATATATATACTTATTAATTATAAGTTCTTGAATAGTAAACATGTTTGTATAGTTATTATATTTGAAAATAAACTTACATTTGTCTTGCTTGAATTTTCTTTGTGGATATTTTATCGATGGTCGTGGTTGATTCACTGATTTCTTTTTTTCTGTTGGTTTAAAAGCAAAATGTAATTTTTATAGTTAAAGTGTTACATTTCATTTGATTATTTCATTTATTTAGTTTCTATTTTTATTTAGTTGAGAGAAAAAAATACTTACTATTTTTAGTTGATGAAGTTTATTTTGTTGATGTTGTATGTTGAAGTTTGTGGAAGCTGTGAAGAGAAAAGTATTTGTTAGTTATATTTTGCTTTTTTATTTAATTTTTTGTTTTTATTAGTTCGCTCTATTTGTTGGTTAATTTCTATACTTACTTAGGGGCCTATTACGATGGCGGGCACCGTAACGGTAAACGGGACCGACCGCCAGAGGTGCGGCAGTCCCGCAATGGCAATTAGGATGCGACTGCCACCCTGGCAGTCGCATCCAGCACATTTCACATTGCGGCGGGCGGTGCTGTAAGCAGCACCCGCCGCAATGTCAAATATGCATGTTGTGCATTGGCATGCACAACGTGACAGGCACCGTGCGGTGCCTGCCACTTTGTGCATGCCAATGAAGGGGGGTACCATGGGTACCCCCCAAGTGCAGCCACCCACCCCCCCACCCCCTGGAGGCACGCAACGGGCCCCCAAAGCCATTCACCGCATGCCTTTCCATGGCGGAGCCTCCGCCATGGAAAGGCATGTCACCGCAGGCATGCTAATATGGATGGCGGTGCCTGCAAGGCACCTCCACCATATTGTCTGCCTTTTCCGCCCGGCCGGCAATCCGACCAGCAGAAAAGCGGCGGACTGTCTTTCTGTCCACCGCGGTGCCCCTCGCCATACTAATATGGCGGGGGTGACACAGGCACATTTGGGGGGCGAATCGCCACTGCCGGCCCGGCGGTGGCGATCCGCCCGATATGCTAATAGGCCCCTTAGTTTTATATTTTTGTTTAATGTTGATTTTGTCCTTGTTTTCGAAGTTAATCCTTGTTTTGAGTTTTTTAGGTGGAGTTTTAGTGAAGTGTAATCTGTGAAACATAAAAGAAAGCATTATAGTTTTAGTTAATTTGATTATTTCAATTATTTAAACTCTATTTTTACTTTGTTATTAAAAAAATATACTTACTATTTTTAGTTGATGAAGTTTCTTTCGTTGATGTTGTGGTTTTGTTGACTTCTGTAGAAGCTATTAAAAGAAAAGTATTTGTTATCTAGGTTTTGCTTTTTTATTAAATTTATTAGTTTTAAATCCTTTACTTTATTTGTTGGTTAAGTCATTTACTTACTTTGTTATATATTTTTTGTAATGTTGATTTTATTGTTGTTGTGGAGGTACATCTTAGTATTGAATTTTGTAGCTGGATTTTTAGTGAAGTTTAATCTTTGACATATAAAGGATTTTTTTATAGTTTTAGTTATTTTTTTAAGCTAATTTTATTTATTTCATGACAAAGGGGCCTATTACAATGGCGGTCGGAAAGCCTCCCCGACCACCATGGTAACAGGAAAAGACCGCCCGCAAGGCCCGCGACATAGCCGCCGGTCTCATTAGGATGTTCCTTGCTTGAAATCCGACCGCGGCGGTTGGATCGCAGGCCTTAACATTGCGGCGGTTGCTGCTGCCCGCAGCACCGCAGCAATGTCCAAATGAGCATGTCCTGCATTTCCCTGCACTGCGTGGCAGGCACTGCACAGTGCCTGCCACCTGGTACAGGGAAATGTAGGGGGGGACCATGGGTACCCCCCCAGTGCACCCACACCCCCCCACAAAACATTGGGGGCCCGCAACGGGCCCCCAGAAGACAATCACTGCATGCCTTTCCATGGCGGTCTGACCGCTGAGGAAAGGCTGGCTACCGCCGGCATCATAATCGTGCCGGCGGAGCCTGCCCTGCACTGCCACCATTATCCCGGTCCTTCTCCGTCCGCTGGGCAGGAGTGCGGATGGCAACTGGCGGAAAAGCGTCAGTCGGAATTTCCCACCGTCGCGGTCACCACCGCCATCCTAATCTGACCAGCAGTTTTCTGGCTTGCGATCGCGGCGGATGTCCGCTGCAGGTCCGGCGGTTACCACCGCCGGCCGGGCGGAGGTCATCCGACCGCCATCGTGATAGTCCCCAAAGTTTTGTTCTTTCCTTTAATGAGAGATTTTCAGAATAGTTGTTTTTGTAGTTCTTTTTCGTTCTGTTTTCTGTCTCTTAAAGGTTCGTTCTTCCTCCGTGTTTGTCCGTTCTAAGGTGAATTTTGTTGTTAATTAATTAATTGTTTTTATAGTGTTTATTTAATTAGTTAGAGTTTTCCATTGGTTTGTTATGGTGTAGTTTAAATTTATTGGTCGAGATAGCTTTTTAGAATTTTTTAGCAGTTACCATTTAGGGGCCGATTCCGATTCAGGCCGGAAATCTCCCCGACCGAGCCGGACCCGTAGAGATTTCCGACCGAATCGGACTCTAGCAGTCCAACCGAACGAGTACGATGCGTTCGCATGCAATCGGACTCGATTCGGTCGGACTCCCATTGAAGTCAATGGGAGCCGGTCGTACAACGCGTACGTGGGCTCCCATTGACTCAATGGGTGCGAGGCGAACAAGGGCGCCCCCTACAGTGGGTACGCGTCGAAGTGACTCGCGCCATACATGCACAGGTAGGGGGGACCCATGGGTCCCCCCTGTGTGCGAGTCACGCGGCTACGCGTACAGGGGGGTCCGACACGGACCCCCAAAGTGCAGCTCCGACTGCTCTTTGGAGCCGGACTGCGCGAGTCGGTCGGACTGCTCGAGGCACGCATCGTACTTACCCGGCCGGGGAACGTCTCCATTGCGCGGTGTGAGTCGTGTCCGTGCGAGTCGGTCGGAGCGGTTGGGTCCCGCGAACGAGTCGGTCGGCGATTTCGCGTGCGCTCGCATCGTACTCGCTCGCCCAGACGCACGTTTGAATCAGTCGGGAAAGAGGGCTCCGAATCGGATCCGGTAAAGCCGAATCCGATTCGGTGCCCTACCGGCCGAGATTGGAATCGGCCCCTTAATGTGTTTAATATTTATTATGTTTATTTCATGTTTGTTTTTATTTTGTTTGTTATTGTTATTTAAATGTATATGTAGATACATGTGATTTTTTATGTATGAAATATATTTATGTTTGTTTATTTTTGCTAGTTGTGATATTTTATGTTGTATTGTTTGTTTATTTATTTGTTTTTGGATTTTTAGAGTATTTGTTTTATTTAATGTTATTTATTTAGTAATTTTTTTAGTGTATGTTTAAAATGTTTGGAATATGTTATTTTATTATATTATTGAAAATAGTTTATTTTTATGTTTAAATGTTATTTTCAATACAGTTTATATGTATTTTATCGATGTTTGTGTTTTCGATAATATTTATATCAATGTTTTTGTTGTGTTTCATTTTATTTTACTGTTATCGATATTTTTGTGTTCTTTATTTTTGTTGTCGATATTTTTGTCATCGAGATTTTTTCAAACGATATTTTTTATTGATGTTTGTGTTATTTCTGTTTTGTGTATTGGGTGTTGATATTTTTGTATACGATATTAGTGACTCGATATTTTTGTAGTTCGATGTTATAGGAGTCGATGTTGTATCAGTGATCCGTTGAAAAGCATGGGTGAGATTATAAAGCTATGAGGGACCCCTGCTTTTTTTAAGTACAGTTAGGACGAGAAAGGGTGGGTATGGATGACATTAGATCTGTTGTGAAGGTAGGATGTAATACAGTCTAGAGCAGTCCCCTCTATGCCAGCTTCGTAGATTCTTTATATCAGAGTGTCATGGTCAACCGTGTCAAAGGCAGCTGAGAGGTCCAAGAGAAGTAGTGCAGCAACCCCGTTACAGTCAACTGTGTTCTTAAGGTCATCCCAGATGGCAATGATAGCATATTCTGTGCCTCTTTCTGGATGGAATCCCGTTTGGAAGTCTGAAAGTATGGTATTATCTTAAATGAAATGTGATATCTGTGTGAATGCTGCTCTTTCTATCAGTTTACTCAGAAAAGTTCCATTTGTAATCGGTATGTAGTTGCTGGGGTTCAGCGGGTCCAGGTTTTATTTCTTCAGTAATGGGCGTCTGTAAGACTTTTTTCATTCTTCTGGAAATATTTAGGTAGTTAAGGAATTGTTGATGATTCTTCCTACTGGTGTGGCAGCAGAGGTTGTTAGAAGAATTGGCTTGAAGGTTTGTGTTGGACACGGGTATGTGTGTGTGTGTCTATATAAGCATATATTTATATACAGTATCACATATTATTTACATTGATTTAATATACATTATATTAATGTTATATATTAAAATATTTAAAATGTACTATATATATATTTTAGATAAACAATATTTTTGTATGTTTTTAACAATACTACTGTGAAATTATAGTTTGTTTTCGATATCTTTGTACTTACCATTATAGGTATAGGGAAATGATATTATTGTTATCAATATTCTTGACACAATATTTCTGTATTTTGATATTGTTGTTTACAATATTCTGTCAGTAACCTGGGGTCCTGACGGGTTCAGCCTACCATTGTGTCTGTGATTGTTTTCTAATTAAGCAAATGTTTTTTGTTTTAATGCAGCACATTTTTCGCAAAGGGAAATAGATCAGTTAAAAAATGAAAAGTTACAGAAACCTTTTTTAAGAAAAGGCAGTGGTGCCATGGACCACTGCCTACTCCTAAAAACGTTTTTTGTAGACATTCACAATGGGGAAGGTGTTGTTTGGGGACCCCTTTCCTTTTGTGAATGTTTTATCACCTCATTTGAGTTGGTGGTGAAATATTAATGTTTTGCACCGAATTTAGGTTGCAAAACATTTATACATACTATAAGGAATTGGTATTAGGAAAGGATCCCTTAAACACGCCCCTTCAAAATGGTGATTCCTTATTGTTTCCTAAACGCATTTGACGATTTGAAAAACCTTTTCCAAATTGTTATCTGGTTTCAGTACATTTAAAATGTGTTTTAGCATTCCCAGACCCTGTGATGCATCGATTCTGAGGGTTTGTGACTGTTAAAACACTTTGTACATGAGGCCTACAGTTGGTAGTAAGCCGGTCCACCCTTGACTTGTCTCTGAAACATGGATGTTATTGTGAAACCCTTCCAAGAAACAGGAAGTTTGAGGGGTTTTAAAAAGGCATTTATAAAGACTGCTAATACTGGGATCCAGATAAGAGGGCCAGAGAAATAAACATAAGTGAGCTTGGATAAAATCAGTGGCAGAGTTTTATTACATTTTCATTACCTTAGGACTTCATTATAGAGACCTAAAAAATGGCAAAACCAGTTATTACTAGCAACTCATGATAAAGTCTTTTCTATTTGATCATTGATCCTACAGGCTACAGCTTCAAAAAAAGTTTTAGTATTTTCATTATGCCCGCTTCTGCTGATTTTTCTCATATTCTGTCATAAAAGAGCCCCTTTTTAATTAATTTCTCGTAATGTTTTGTGACATCTTCAACAATCTATCCCTCAACCTGGCCTTCTGCTCCAGTAAATTTTAACATGTCTACTTAAGAAGCCTTGCACTTTTTTGGGATACCAAGTCATGTTACCCAATACAGGTCCCTCACTTGATAATACTGCTTCATGGCAGTATATATACAATTGATTCCCATCAAACAGACTTTTTTCTTCAACCAGGTCCTCAGATGTTCCTCAATGGTCAAAACTGATTACACAATAATCTATTATACTAGCCCAGTCACTACTTTACACTAGCCAGGTCTCTAATGTGAAATGTGGTTATTACATGTGTCTCAGATTTAGTTTTTCAATTTATACCTCTGAACAGGATACACTTCAACTCATCAGCAGTTTTCTTCCATTCCTAGTTGTATTTCCTAAAATTCCAACTCATGCACGGCACATTGATATCTCATCCTGGATACTCAGAAAGTCATAATAAAGGTCCCCCTTGGAGAAACCCTATTTAAGGTCCTGACATTATTACAGCATTAAACAATATTTTCTAATTATCCTGTCTGTCAACCTTATAACCTTACAAACATTCAACAAGTCAACTTAACTCTCCTCCCTCAAGTCAGTTGATCTCTGTGATTAACAATAATTTGCATTATTTTCCCTGATACCTATTTGAGGATATGATATAGTTTGTCACCCATATGGCCTCTCTACGGAACCTTTGTAAGTGTGTGTACTGTTTGACTGGAGCCAAAGGCTATGTTTCTGGAAAATGATAAAGGTTATGGACAATGACAAAGTAAAACCAGCCATAGCTTGTGGAAGAAAGTGGAATATTTGTGTGGGGCAAATGCCCATCTTAAAGATTAAGGGCACGGTTTGCTAGGTGTCACACTATTTAAATAAAATAAACATGTGCATAATCCCTGATAACATGACACAAAGCAGTCAGGTTTAAATCAAAGGCAATGCAAGAAGTTTTTAAGCAGTGCATAAACAACAACAAAACAATACATTTTCACAACTACATTTAAAATAAAGAGGAAATGATTATGAGTAAAATAAGACTAAAATGACAAAAATCCAATAAGGGGAAACAGATATGAATTTTAAAGAAGTAAAGTGAAAAAAGTGCAAAGAAAAATAAAGTGCCCAATGTAAGTTAATTTCAGGCTGACAGCAATGGAGCCTGGGTCAGATACACAAAGTGGATTGGCCCTAGAGAAAGTCTGGAATTCAAAACGTTCAAAAAAGTTTCTAAGTCCTTCTTCCGAA
This sequence comes from Calotriton arnoldi, assembly GCA_963921515.1. Classification (NCBI taxonomy): domain Eukaryota; kingdom Metazoa; phylum Chordata; class Amphibia; order Caudata; family Salamandridae; genus Calotriton; species Calotriton arnoldi. The sequence goes on along the minus strand of CAWUFW010009049.1, from coordinate 800,704 downwards.
AGGGTCTTTGTCACTTTCTTAGAGAAAAATAGTTAACTTCCATCTAAATCCCAACACAGAATGGGACTTTGTCACTTTTTGAGAAAGGAAATCCGATCTGCATGGAATTCTGCTGAAACTGTAGCTGCAGCTATGGAACCTGAAGGCTGGATACCGGAAGTAGGGTGGACCCACTCAAAATGTTCTATTTTCCAGAATCAGAATGAGACTTTTGGATGAGCATAGATCTGCATGAGGGACGAAGCCGAAGTTGAATTAAACCCTGTGGAACTGCTGCTCTGATACCTTTTCCAGTGGGTCCAGCTGAAGCCCGAGTGCTCTGGAGGAAACGATTTGGAAAGTTCCTAATCTTTTTCTGGTGCTCCAAAAACCACATTAGCACATTTATAAGCCAGAAGACCTCAGGGGAAGGCACTTAGAGACTGTGTCAGGCAGAGGCCAACAGCAAAGTCCAGTCACAGTTCAGTTATCACTGGTCCACTTGGAATCTTCAAAGGAATTTCCCCTTCAGCTTTTTTATGTTCCTGGAGCCACACGTAGGATCAGCCTTATGATCCTTGAAGATCATTCTGTCCGAGGATTTCAAGTGGAAAGGGGATCCAGCCTCCTCTGGTCCTTCTTACAGGTCATAGATACCTAAAGCAGCAGGTTTAATCCACCTGATATCCTTTCACAAGTTCTGCAGCGTTCTGAGGAAGGCTGGGTGAGGGTCAAGCTTTGTAGGTTTCACCAGCCTATGAGTGGGGAACACCCTAAGACACTTCTAGAGCCTCTCTGACCAATGAAGTAAATGTTCCCAAGACCTGACCTACCTACTTTTTTAGTAGTTCATGTTTGCCTTACTGCAACCCTTGACCTTGCCAGGTAGGTCGCTCCCCCGCCACACAGCTCCGCCTGTGTTGTCCTGCCCGCTGCTGGTGCTGGTAAGCTCGCCCCTCTGCTGCTGCCTCGGTGCCCGTTTTGCCTTCTGTTTCCCCTCGTGCCCCCATCTCCTGTGTCCATTTTGCTTTCTGTTTCCCCTTGTGCCCCCATTCTGTGTGTCCATTTTTGCCTTCTGTTTCCCCTCGTTGCCCCCATTTCTTGTGCCCGTTTTGCCTTCTGTTTCCCCTCGTGCCCCCATCTCCTGTGCCCAATTTTGCCTTCTGTTTCCCCTCATGCCCCCATTCTGTGTGTCCATTTTGCTTTCTGTTTCCCCTCGTGCCCCCATCTCCTGTGCCCAATTTTGCCTTCTGTTTCCCCTCGTGCCCCCCTTCTGTGTGTCCATTTTGCTTTCTGTTTCCCCTCGTGCCCCCATTTTTTGTGCCCGATTTTGCCTTCTGTTTCCCCTCGTGCCCCCATTCTGTGTGTCCATTTTGCTTTCTGTTTCCCCTCGTGCCCCCATTTTTTGTGCCCGATTTTGCCTTCTGCACCCCGTTGCCTCTCTCCACTCCCGCCGCTGCGTCCCCTGCGGCCCCGCCCCCCAGACTGCCCATTCGCTGCCCCTGCCTCCCGCCTCCCAGCTGCTCCTCCCTCCCACCTCCCCATATATGGCGGCCGCTGTGCGGCCGCGCCTATGGCAAGCCCATCTGCGCCCGTCCGCGCCAGGACCGCGCCCAGTGCCAGAACCCCTGGGCCGCGCGCCCCCCGCTCCAGCCTCGAGGACCGACGCCACTACGATGCCACCACACTCCACGCTCTCAACCCCGGACGGACACACAACTGCTTCAAGGCCGCCCCGAAACGCACTCATGGCCCCTTCACCTGCCGGAACTGCAGCTACACCAGCCTCAGAGCCACCGAAGCACCCGCCAAGAAGGACCTCAACCACCTCCGATGCATCCTACTGAACACCCGCTCCGCACGCAAACACGCCGTCGAGCTCTGGGACCTGCTCGACACATCATCACCAGACGTCGCCTTCCTGACAGAGACCTGGATGAACGACTCCTCCGCACCCGACATCGCCATAGCCATCCCAGACGGCTATAAGATCACCCGCAGAGACCGCGTCAATGGAGTAGGAGGAGGAATCGCCATCGTCCACAAGAACTCCATCAGGGTCTCGACCAGCACCGACGACCTTCTCTGCACCACCGAACACATGCACTTCCAGATCCACACGGACCCCAACACCACCCTTAGAGGCACCCTTGTCTACAGACCCCCTGGGCCCCGACCCCAGTTCAGCGACTCCATCGCCGACTTCATCAGCACGCACGCCCTGACCTCTACCGACTACATCCTCCTCGGAGACCTGAACTTTCACCTGGAGAACAACAACGACAGCAACTCCACCACCCTGATCGACAACCTCGGACTGAGACAGCTCGTCACAACACCGACTCATTCCGCCGGCCACACGCTCGACCCCGTCTTCTCCTCAAGCTCCCACGTCTCCTACAGCCACACCACGGAACTCCTCTGGACCGACCACCGCTGCATCCACTTCACCTTCCAGAAACCCACCACACACCACCGCACCCAACAGATCCCACGCCGCTGCTGGAGCAAAGTCACCGAAGACCAACTACGGGCAAACCTCGCTCTCAGCCCTCCCTCCGACCCATCCAACACCGACGACGCTGCCTGCAACCTCAGACGATGGATAGACGACTGTGCCAACTCCCTCGCCCCGCTGAAAAAACTCACCTACAGCGACACCACCAAAAGAGCCAGCTGGTTCACCCCGGAACTCCTAGCTTCCAAGCGTACCTGCCGGAATCTAGAGAAGAAATGGCACAGTGATAAGACACCAGACAGCCACGCAGCCCACAAACACGCCATCCGTAACCACCACCACCTCATCAGGTCCGCCAAGAGAATCTCCTTCAAACACCGCCTCGACAACAACGCACACAACAGCAAGGAGCTCTTCAACATTGTGAAGGAACTCTCCAACCCCAGCTCCAACACCAATGACATCCCGCCGTCGCAAGCCCTGTGCGATTGCCTCGCCACCTTCTTCCACCGCAAGATCGCCGACATCCACGACAGCTTCAACACCCAGACAGCCCCTACTAAGATAGATACACCAGACCCGCCGCACACCATCGACCATGACCCCTTGCCAGCCTGGGCCAGCGTGAACATCGATGACACCATCAAGACCATGAGCACAATACACTCCGGATCCCCGTCAGACCCTTTCCCGCACCACATCTTCAACAAAGCCAGCAGCTCCATCGCACCCCACCTGTGCAACGTTATCAATCTCTCCTTCGAGACCGCGGCCTTCCCAGAGAGCTGGAAACACGCAGAGATCAACGTCCTACTCAAAAAACCCAAGACGGACCCGAGAGACCTCAAGAACTTCCGGCCCATCTCCCTGCTTCCGTTCCCAGCCAAGGTCATCGAGAAGATCGTCAACAAACAGCTAACCCGATACCTCAAAGAAAACAGCATCCTGGACCCATCCCAATCAGGGTTCCGCAGCAACCACAGCACTGAGACTGCCCTCATCGCCGCCACCAACGACATCAGGACCCTGCTGGACAACGGTGAGACCGCAGCCCTCATCCTGCTGGACCTCTCCGCCGCCTTCGACACTGTCTGCCACCGCACTCTACGCGCACGCCTCCACGACGCAGGGATCCGAGACAAGGCCCTGGAATGGACCACCTCCTTCCTCGACGGCAGAACACAGAGAGCCCGCCTCCCACCTTTCCGATCCGAAGCCTCCAAGATCATCTGCGGCGTACCCCAGGGATCTTCCCTCAGCCCAACACTGTTCAACATCTACATGGCCCCGCTCGCACGCATCGCCAGACAGCACGACCTCAACATTATCTCCTACGCCGACGACACTCAACTGATCCTCTCCCTCACCAAGGACCCCTCGCCGCCAAATCCAATCTCCATGAAGGAATGAAGGCCGTCGCCGATTGGATGAAGATCAGCCGACTAAAGCTGAACACGGACAAGACAGAGGTCCTCATCCTCGGCTCCAACCCCTCAGCCTGGGACGACTCCTGGTGGCCAACGATGCTAGGAGCAGCCCCGACACCCACCGACCACGCACGCAACCTGGGAGTCATCCTCGACTCAACGCTCTCCATGGCCAAGCAAGTCAACGCAGTCTCCTCCTCCTGCTTCAACACCCTCCGCATGCTTCGCAAGTTCTACAGGTGGATCCCGACAGATACAAGAAGAACAGTCACCCAGGCCCTCGTCAGTAGCAGACTTGACTATGGGAACGCCCTCTACGCGGGAGCCCCGGCCAAGCTCATCAAGCGACTGCAACGCATACAAAACGCCTCCGTACGCCTGATCCTCGACGTACCACACCACAGCCACATCACCCCCCACCTGAGGAACCTGCACTGGCTCCCCGTCGACAGGAGAATCTCCTTCAAACTCCTCATCCACGCACACAAGGCACTCCACAAGACTGGCCCAGCCTACCTCCACAGATGAATCTTCTTCTACGTCCCCAACCGCCAGCTCCGCTCTGCCGACCTCTCCCTCGCCCCCGTCCCTCGCATTCGAAGAACAACCACCGGCGGCAGATCCTTCTCACACCTCGCCGCCAAGACCTGGAACACCCTTCCACTAAGCCTACGACAGACCCAAGACCTGCTGACCTTCAGGAGGCTACTCAAGACCTGGCTGTTCGACCAGTAGCAGCACCCCCCCCTCCCCTTTTCTCTCCCCAGCGCCTTGAGACCCTCGCGGGTAAGTAGTGCGCTCTACAAATTCTGTGATTGATTGATTGATTGACTGCACACAGGCATAACATACAAAGTATCAGGGCAAATCCAAGATAGCCAAAGTCTTCAGCCACACTAAACCTGGGCACCGAGAGCTTGGATGTATAGGGGAGTCTGGAAATTACTATTTTCCTACCACATCTAACACTAAAATCCAATTTGATGCAGGTCCTGGTCCCACAACTTAAAACAAATCAGAGGTCTAGTAAGACAAATCATGGTCATTCAGTAACCAGCCAAGGGACACACAAGAACTGTGGTTTGGGCCTGTTAAATCCCTTTATAAGATGCAAAGGTTTTAAATATGCCTCAGACACACCTGTAATTCAGGATTTTACACTGCTGTGCCAACAAGAGGGACAGCTTCCCCCACCCTGAATATTCTGCTGAGCTCAGATTAGCCATCCTTCCCCATTCGGGTCGACCTGTTAATGTGGTCAATTGTGTGGAGGCAAGTAAATATACATTTTCTTAAAGTTATATTTTCTAATTTGTTAGAAATAAATCCTACTTTTTCAATTAATTGGATTTCTAAGAACACTTATAATACATTGAACTTTTTCTGTAGCTGTTTCCTACTTGATAATGCAAAAATAGTAATTTAGTCTGCTTTGCCAGTCCTATGGGTTCAGCTACAGTGAAAATAGCTTTTGATGATTTAGTGGATTTAGTGAGGGTAGGTACATGTGGACAAACATTCATGAGTGTACTTCTTTGAGGCACTAGGAACTCTACCTTATGAGCAATTATATAATTTCAAATAGTGACTTTTTTAGCACTTAGAAGTGGGTTTTAAACCTGTGATAGGGCTTATTTTTACAGGACACCAGAGTTTGTAGTCTGCAGGAAAAAAGGCCTCAGAGTAGGCCTATGACCTACTTTCAGGGTCACAAGGTGGATGATGGCTCAATATAGTGCTTCAGTTTACATGTCGTTTAAATTTTACATGCCATAGGTGTAGTTGTTACACCGAATACAATGACCTTTTGGTAAAATAAGTATGCCAAATGTGACTTTGTTTTAAGGGTCAGGGCACATACACTAGGCACTGGAAAATTGCTAGCAGACAAGTCTACAAGAAATGAAAAACTGGAAGTGACTACCCAAAAAGGGATGGCTGTGCAACAACTTGAATTTTAGATTCTAGCCCATCTTTGTGGAATAGTATCTAAATGAGTTCAATACCAGTTGTTACTGGCCCATCAAATTAAGAGGTCACACATAATGAGGGCTTTATGATGTAATGTACTACTATTCCATTTGCGAAAAGTGGTCGCAAATTGAGCACCAGCTTTTTGAGAACAGGATAGCATTTTGCAAAATTATCCTATGTACAAAAAGGTAGTTCGCAAAATACTGAAAAGCCCAGGGTTGCAGAATGACCTGACTAATTAATATTCACTAGACAGGTCAGAATTTTCAACCCCCTACAATTGACCAGAATTACATGGATGGTAGCCTGCAAGGTAAGCAGACCACAATGTATGTAACTGTGCTTAAACACGGATTTTTGAAAAGGAAATGCAGCCTGTTTTTCTTAAAGGAAAAGGCACTGCATTTAAAGCAAAATGTTTTCTTTTTGTAATAGGGTACACTGAGAATAGGCAGTGGTCCCATGCAATATGTCTTACTCTCCCTCAAATATTTTCTCAAGATTCACCTTCTGGTATAAAAATGCCTTAACTGGGTTGAACCACATACATCTGGGTGCATCCCACAGATACATTTGTAAACATGGGTCAACACCATATCTAGGTATAACTCAAATAATTCTTAAGGGGGGATCCTGGGTTTAGCCCATAAACAATTTTCAGCACATACACAAGGAAAAGGACAAGCTTCAGATGAATTAGGATAGTCACTCTAGGGTACAGTCAATAGAAAACTTTCATCAGAGTAAGAATAGTTTCTCCAGAGTTTCAACACAGAGACAAGCTTCAGCTGAGTAAAGATAGTCACTCCTGGGTTCATCCCAGAGATAATTTTCTGCATGATAAACATAGTTGCTCCATGTTTCAGCCCAGAGACAATCTTCACCTGGGTAATGATAATGACACCTGGGTTCAGATCACATGCAATTTACTTGGTCTGACACACAGTCCTAATATAGTGCCTCTTGCCTGATTAGATACCACAGTGGCTAAGAAGCACCAGAAGCATGCTTATTCAATCAGACAAATACTCAGAATCTACCTAAAACAAATCTATCGATGCCAAAAAGGATACACAACTAATGTAACAAAAGAGTTGACAAATATATGTGGCATATTTATGGGTGTTAATGTAATTCATTCCTGCAGACCTGAAACCAGCCACCATAATAAATTTAAACATACTATATTAATGCTTACAGTGAGGATTACTTTAATTCAGCCCTTCAATGGAGGTTTCGAGTTTCTCCTTCACCAGTCTGTCTGTCTTCACAGACCAATAAGATTTTCAGAGTGGACATCTTGCATTCCTCATAGGTAGTAGATTAGCATAATATAGAAAATGTTTTTTTTTGTAATCACTGCAATGTCAACACAGGTTTTGGAAAACATATTATACCTGTCAGTGAATTATATTTGCAATATGAGCATGCTTAGCTCTCACATTTCCTTCCTTCCTCACACTGCTAAGCACTATACCCCAAAACACGTTAAAAGCACCTCTCTTGTCAACCGTGCACAATACCAAAATAATTCCCATGTAGGCTCACAGCCGGTACAGCACTCTGCCAGCAAAGCACTCCCCATGGTCTACTGTGTTACCCTTGGGACAATGCATTGTAATGCCCCACAAAGGAGTATGAAATTCTATATACATAAATTGCAATACACTATTGTCAGAAACAGGGTTAATAATTTGGGAGCGAGGTACCCCTACCAACTCAATAAAGCTGACCTGGTTAGGTCACAACACAACACATTCTGAGAGGATCTCTGCTCAGGCACTTTTAGCTGTGGCACAAGCAGCGACAATCCCTTGAGAAATGTGAGTTAAATTCAAACAGTACAAAGAATTTTAGACTAAAGAACACAACACAACAACATTCCCAAATCAATTTAGAAAAACATATAGAACAATTTAGTGAGCAAAAAGAATCAAAGATCCTCAAAATATGTTAAGGGAAACTGGTATTACAATTTTTTTTAATGTAAAACCAAAAAGCACCTAACAAAAGTCAAGCACTATGAAAAACAACAGTTCATGGTGGACCAGGACCTAGGCACATATGCACGTTGACTGCAATGGAGCAGAGGTTGGATAAACGAAGTGGGTCAGTTTGGTCAAAGATTTTAACTTCAAACTTAGGGGCTAATTAAGATGTTGGGCGGATTTATGTCTGGCGACCCCATCTCGGTCCAGGGACCGACCTATCTCTGGTCGGCAGTCCCGACCGCCTAATTAGGATGTGACCGAACAGAGTTTGGTCGCATTCCTACAGTTCCCTATGGGAGCATGCATTACGGCCGTAAACCGGATGTAATACATGCTCCCATAGGGAAATGGGAGGCGCTGGTCATCCCTGCACCCCTTGGCAGGCACCCCTTGCCCCCCTGCACCATAGGTGCCCCCTTGGCACTCAACCGGAGGCCGCACACCCAAGGGTGTCCTGCTGGGGGCCCCCAAACACGCTTTCTGACATGGTTTCCATGTTTGACAAGGCTTGGAAACCATGCCGGAAACCGTGCATCGTAATCCCAAGGTTGGAAAGGCCCACCCTTTGGGATTAAGAGCCAGTTCCAACTGGCCGATGGGCTCCTTGAGTCATTCGGAAGCCAGCAGGAATGACTGGCTGGTTTAGTTTACGACCACCAGCATTGTAATGCGGCGGTCGGAAAGTAAACCAAGAGGCCGATTACTATGCAGCCCAGGAGTAGGAGCCTTTCCGGGCCGCATCTTAATGGGCCCCTTATTCTTCAACTGCTAGGAAAGCTTAATCTGGTCAGTCCTGCACCTATGAGCACCGCATGGCAGGCTTCTGGTCACTAGGTCTCATCCACCAGGTTTCCTTGACAGCCTAGTTCTTCTTATTCAGCTGGGCCTCATGGAATCTAGAGTCCTGCTTTTTCAGTCTCTGTAGCAGGTAAACAGTAAGAAAGCCACTTGGACTGGAGAACTTTTCCAGTCCATGAGTGCTAGCAGAATTCAGGAGTCTTTTTGTGAGTCTTCTTCCTCCAGAATGACTCAAAAGTCAGAATTATTTTTCCAGTAGGGACTTCTTCTTCATATGTAGCCTTCCTGGGTCCTGGGAATTTTCTGAGGAGGTGGTGGTGGAAGTGCTAGAATATTCTAGTGCACAAGCCAGTGATTGAAGAAAGTCTGCCGCCCAGTCCTCACTATTTACTCTCAGTCATGCCATCCTCCATTTGCAGCACTTCACATTACTAAAAATTACCAGGAGCCCCTGTTACATGATGGATAAACCAAGGTACCCTCAGACAGGCCTGACGTCTAGGCTACTACCTTATAAGAGCTCTCCTCCAACATGAAAAGGGCAATACTGGGTTTCCTTCTATTGTGACTACAGACCGGCTGTCTGGGAGTATCCTTCTAATGAATAGGAGAAGCTGCCTTTGGTATGTCCAAATTAAAAGTAGTAGTGTTAAGGCTAACCTTTGTTCTGCCTCCTGTTACTGTCCACTCCCAGATAGCTGCTCCGTGCTACGTGGTCAGTAGTTAACATCCATTTGTCTTTACTGGGCTTAGAGCTGGCTATTGTTCTCTAAACTAGGGATGTATTTCAATTCTGAAGGTGTGATTAGTAGCAAAATTGGTTCACCCTAAAGTATTTTTTTGTTTACTTTTCTGCTTAAGTTATCAAAAATCAGATTTCACCATTAATTCATATTTTGAAAACTAAGCAGAAAATAGCTTTGAAACATTTTTGTGCGCTTTTTTTAATCAGAGAAAAGGAGTTAATATTTTAACCCCATCTAAACTTATTTAGGGAAAAGTCCTACTTGTTGGCATAGCGTTTCGCTTTTATTTCACTGTGAGAGAACACGAACCCCAATATGTAGTGTGCCCGATATTTCTATGTTAGTACCATGCCCTTTGGGCTTACAATTCCTATTTTAGGTGTGATTTAAGAACGTATAAAAATATACCCTTCCAGCAGGACAAAGGCATTTTTCCAAGTCATGTGTCAATGCAGTACATTTAAAGTCAAACTTTAGGCACCATTTACAATAGTCCTATACGGAAGTTACATAGGCCAAAGAGTTACAGTTTACATCACATGTTTTAAAGGAGAAGCAGACACTTTTCTACTGCAAAAAATTGGATCAGTAAATGAAGGAACATGTGAAGGGACCTTGCAAAAAAGGCAAATTTGCAACAAAAATAAAACATATTGATACATAAACTGAAAAGTAAAAGGTAGACGTGTTTTAAGACGACTCCCTTATTAAGTAATTATGCAGTGAGCAGCTCCAGTCTCCTGCGAGTGTTTTTTTGTCATTTGTTTTGCCTTGTTCAGGTCTTAATAAAGTTCGGAGACATCAATATGACAAAGCAATCTGAAAGCCTTTTTTGCAACAGGATCATCTAGTCTGCAGGCCCAACATGTTTTCACTCCCATCTGCATTCTCACTGTAGGTCATGCTCTCAGTAGCACGTTTAACTAACGACTTGGGGTCGGGACCAAATCCTTAAAAACCTCTATTGACTACTTGTGAAGTATAAGAGTTCACAGTCCTCGTTGCTGTGAACATGGCCACCCATGAACGTGCACTGGTTTACAGCATGTCCCTCTCACTCACCTCTACCCATTTGCCATGCGTTAGTATTACTTCTCAAGAACCTCCTGGTATTGCCAAGGGTAAATTATACCTTGATCGAAAACAAGTTCCTTCGTGCTAAGTGGGACCAGTCTCTGATCTCTGTAAGCACAAAATTGAAAAACTTCAAAGTGCTTTTTACCTTCTGAAAAGCATTGAAACCTAGGGATTCCATCAAACCTGCTAGACCCATCAAATGATGTTATCTTATAGACCAGGCATATCAGAAATGTCGGCAGACCTGGGCCAACAAAATGAAGTGGGGCTTTCAAAGTTTTAAAACAAGCATTGGCAAAGCCAATCGCTCTCTCATCAGCTGCGAGCCTTCTTTTGGCTTAGTCAATGCTGGTTTTGTATTGTCAGGCTTTTTCTAAAGCCGTTGTTTAAAATAAAGAAGACACTGGCTAAAAGGAGAAATATGGCTTTGGTCTTAAAAGCACACGTTACCATAGTAACTCCAGGCACTGAAGGAAACTACTTCCTTTGCGGATGTGCTCCTTGTGAAACACTAAAATGTCGCCACTCACTTTGTAGCTAGGCACTGGCTGAAGTGAGCTCGCGCATTGCCCCATGCCATATGCTGTAGTGGGAGGAAAAAAAATATGAATGACAAAACAAAAGACCAATGGATGACGAGGTGTTGCTGAAAGCCCCTAGAACTATGTTATATATATTTTAAGTTAAATTAGACGGTGTTGACTAACATAAAATCTTAAAATTTCCAGCAGGGATAATGAGATCACGCAGCTACAGCATCTGATGCCTTCTAGTGGCATCAGCCATGTATGCTGCCTCCTCATCAGTAAATGGGGCATCTATGCTATAAAAGTATAAGAAAGAAAATGTCGCAGCAGGAGAGCGGGGCCCGGAAAAAGTGCGGGAATAAAGACCCCTATGTCCCCGGCTTCTGCCCTCTTCCTTCTGAAGGGCCTGCTACTAACCATTAAATCATAATTTCTATGCTTGTTCTGGCATTCCAGGCTTTTTGGAGATTTAGGGGCATATTATCAAGGGCCTATAGCCGCTTTAGCGGCACAATTTTTTGTCGCTAAAGCGCCGATAATATTATCTTACTATTAGCAAGCTGCAGCAAACGGGCCTTAGCGCGATTTTTTGGGCGATAGCGGCCCATTTTTACATCTCAAAGCATGTTAGCGATATTTATCGCTAATTACATGCAAAGTAGGCGTTCCCTGCAAAAAGGCACGCAAACATCACTACTCCATATTATCAAGGGGCTCCTTGAAATTCTGAAGAGCCAAAAAACTGGCTCTAACTGCAGTTAGAGCCAGTTACTTAAGACCAGAAAATAGCAGGTCTTAAAAATGGTGATAAAACTTGGGCCCATATCTCTGCAGGTTTTGGCGCTGGCCAGCACTGCAAGCAATGTTGCAGCACTGCCCTGCGACAAAACTACAGTGCAGGAATGCGCCAAATCAATAAGATAGTGTGCATACCTGTGCCCCAGTCATGAAAAGTGTTGCTGCGCTGCGACAAGACAGCGTTGCAACACTTCTCAATACGCCCTTCTTGCGACAGCATGGATGCGCTGTAATCACTGGACAGCGCTCCATGACGCAAGTAATGACAGATACATCAGGAATCCTGGCGTATCTGCCTGCGCTAAAGTCACGCATTGCTGCAGTCGTGTCACAACCATGACGCAACTCCAGCAATGCATGGGGCCAGCCTATCCCTGTGGCACTGCCTCACCCTCACGCCTGCCATCAGGCAGGCGGAAGGTACTGACGCAGTGCTGTTCATGAGGGGTGCCCGAATGTTGGCGCTGTTGGAGATCCATCAGTGGTGGTTGCGCGCTGCGGTGTCATCGTTTGGAAGCATTGGTGGAGTGTTGGCGTGGAGGGAGTTGACGAGATGTTCTTCGCTGGCCTTGATCCAGCTGCGAGGGGGTGCGATGATGGCGGTGGCGTCCGGTTGGCAAGGTGAAGACGTGATGTTACCAATGATGGTCGGTCCAGGAGAGTCCGGTGTTGTGGCTGTAGTTGAAGTACCCGCTGGCGGAGGTGACGTGCTCGACCGTGTGTCCTGCTATGTGGCCTGTTGAGGTAACTTGCTGCTTGCGTCTGATGTCGGTGACCCTCCCCAGGAGGGGGTGGTGCTCTGGTCACTGGGGTTGTCCAGGTGGAACTTGAGTTCACCGAGTTGGATGTCGTCGGTGGATGGGAGACCCTGGGGTGCAATGAGGTCTACAATGGCATTGGAGAATGGGGGGCCATGGCCCGGGGGGCCTGCACATGAAGGTGCTGCAGAGGATGTTCTTGGAGCTTGTTCTGGATCTGGGAGTTGACATGGTCCATGGTCACCCTTTGCACATTAGAGTCCGTTGTCAATCGGAGTGTGCCTCTGTAGGTGACGGAAATGCCTCCTCCTTGATGGTCGGGGTGCTCCTTGTGGGTGATACTGCAGCCGTCAGTGATGGCGAAGGTGATGTCCGGCATGGAGCAGAGGTTGGTCCTGGCAGGCGAGGTGGCGTCCAGGGTTGATGGCGAGGAGGGTGCTGGCGTCGTAGCGGTGGAGTGTCCAAGAGGAATGCTCCTTGGTGCTGAGCGCGGTCCAGGGGCAGACGGACGCAAACGGCGTAGCCTATGGGTTGCCTTTGGCATGGGAGATGACCATTACAACGCAGGGAGTACATCGTTTACAACGCAACTCCGACAACGCGGGTGCCTTAACATCGCATTTTATCACAACGCATTGTGAGGTCAATAATGGGTTAATTTAAAGTTTCTTAGGTGTGTATGGGTTTTGGGGTAAAATTATAAATGTTTGCTTTTGTTGCGGTACAATATGAAAAATGGGGTGTTTTTTGGGGTAAAATATGAAAAATTGGGTGTTTGTTGGGGTAAAATATGAAAAATGGGGTGTGCATCTGTCTCAAATGTGATTTTTGTGTGTGTTTTGGGGGCTCAAAAAAGGAATTCCAGGGTTCACGGTTGAGTTTGTGGTGAAAAGGTTAGTTTTGGGTTGCACTCACTGAAGTGGGAACAGTGATCTTTATGTCTGCGCTATGCAACACCCACTCTACTGTTGCAATGTGCCTAGTATTAGTATGCATTGGAATGGAATGCGAGGTGATGGCATGCGTCGCAACTGCGTATGTGCCTTTGGCACACGAGTGGTACGCCCGCTGTGCATGGGCACACAGCGGCCACCATTGAGAAGTGTGGGGGGGGCTGGTTAGCTGTGAGGTGGTAAACGCCGGAAATAACACTGGATGGTGCGTGGACACGGGGATGTGTGTGTGAGCGTGTGTTGTTAAGAATTTATTGTGGGAAGTCTTACCTCGAAGCTGTGTCCCGTGTCTTTGTAGCTCCTGCTCTCTTGCGTCTGCTTCCAGGAAAAGGAAGTAGGCAGCCAGGCGCCCTCCCCTGAGTCAATCACAACGCTGCGATGCAGTGGTGGGATTGGTAATCAGCAACGGGACAAGTCAAGCAGCCAGGGGCCGGAGGAGTGGCCATGTTCTCCATGCAGGCTGTAATGCAGCCTGCTTTGCGAACAGGGAAGTGCGCATGACTGCTTTGGGTGGCCTGAGTGGGCCAACCAAACAGTCATTGTGCACTTGAGTGGGCATGCCAATCCGCCCATGCCCTGCTCTGTGTTTGGAGCAGTCCTACCCACCCTCCCACCCCCTAAGGATACATAGCATGATTACATCAGTTAGTTATCCCTTGTTTTTAACTTTTGATCTGTTTTTTTGGCTTCTCGGAGCCTGCACTTCCCGCTTCCCGCCGCTGCTCCCCCTGTGGCCCCGCACCCCTGTCCTCACCCATTCCCGCATCCCAGATGATCGTTCCTCCCCCTCCCCTACTTAATGGCGGCTGCTGCGCGGTTGCGCAGCAGATGCGCGCCGCAGGCGCGCCCAAGGCAAGCCCGTCTGCGTCCGTCTGTGTCCCGACCGCGACCAGCGCCAGGAACCCTGGATCTCTAGCCAGCCACTGCTACAGCTCAGCCACCCTCCACGCACTCAACCACGGAAAAATCAGAGACTGATGACAGGCCTCGCCAAACACGACCCACGGCAGGTTCACCTGCCTCCACTGCCACCAGACCTTAACCACCACCCTGGCCTCCAACACAGCCGATGCCAGCATTGCAGCCAGTAAACTCCACACTTGGATCTCCAACTGCGCATACAAGCTTGCCCCGCTACGCAAGCCCGACAAACAGCACCCCTGGAAAGCCGCCTGGTTCACCACCGATCTCCAAGAAGCAAGACGCACCTGCAGAAGCCTGGAGAAGAACTGGAGAAACACCAAGACACCCGAAATCTACACCACCTACAAGGTCGCCATGACGGACTATCACAACCAAATCCATAACAACTCCACCAACTCCAGGCAACTCTTCAAGGTCATTCATGAATTCACCAACCCACACAGCGTAGCCACAGACATCACCCCGTCCCAAGACCTCTGCAATAAGCGTGGAACCTACTTCCACCTCAAGATCAAAAATACTCCACATCAACTTTGCCGACCACCCACCAGACGCCACAGCCAGCCCCCCGCTCCCCAACACACCAGCCAGCCCACCATCTCCACCTGGATGCCGGTCACAGCTGAATACACCGCCTCAACCATGAAAGGCATCCACTCGGGGGCCCCCCACCGACCCCTGCCCTCCTCACATCTACCACAGCACCGAGATTGCCCTACTCGCCGCCATCCGCACTCTCCTGGACCAAGGCCACTCCGCAGCCCTCATCCTCCTCAAACTTTCAGCGGCCTTCGACACCATCTCCCACCGCACACTAGTCGCCAGACTACATGACCCCGGCATACAAGGAACAGCCCTAGACTGGATCCGATCATTCCTCACCGGAAGAGGCCAAAGGATAAGACTGCCACCCTTCCTCTCCGATCCCACGTAAATCACCTGTTGAGTCCCAGGGCGGTCTTCTCTGAGCCCGACCCTCTTCAACAACTACATGGCACCCTCGCCGCTATCGCCAGACAACACTGCCTCAACATCGCATCCTACGCTGATGACACCCAGCTCATCCTCTCCCTCACCAAAGACCCCACCACCGCCAGACTCAACTTCCATGAAGGAATGCAGGACGTTGCAGTCTGGATGAGCAACAGCTGCCTGAAGCTCCACGCAGAGAAGACAGAAGTCCTCGTCCTTGGAACCACACCTTCAGCATGGGACGACACCTGTTGTCCGCCGCCCTCGGAAGACCACCTACCCCCTCGGACCATGCCAGAAACCTCGGCATCGTACTCGACCCATCCCTCACCATGAACCGACATGTCTGCGCCGTCACCTCCAGCTGCATCAACACCCTCCGCATCCTCCGCAAGACCTTCAGATGGATCCCCCCGGAGTCAAGGAAGACAGTCACCCATGCACTCATCACCAGCAGACTGGACTATGGAAACACACTCTACACCGGCATTTACAAGTCCCTACTCCGCAAACTCCAGTCATTACAGTACACCACCACCAGACTCATCCTCGGCATCCCCCGGAACGAACACATCAGCCAACACCTACGTAGACTCCACTGGCTCCCAGTGGAGAAAAGAGTCACCTACAAAATCCTCACTCATTCATACAAATGGCTACACATCAACGTAACCAAATACCTCAACGACAGAATCAACTTCCACGTACCCAGATGAGACATCTGATCTTCCAACCTCACACTGGCAGAAACCCCGCGCATCCACAGAGCCTGAGCAGGCGGAAGATCCTTCTCATCAAAGACCTGGAATGAGCTACCTGCAGCCATCAGAGGTGCCCCCTCCCTGAACACCTTCAGGAAGACCCTCAAGACCTGTCTCTTTGGCTGACAGATCTGCGCCCCCCACCCCTCAGTGCCTTGAGACCCTCACGGGTGAGTAACGCGTTAACAATTCCCCTGGTTGATTGATTGATTGAGTAATCATCATGTGATGATTGTTCCTCATCTACACTGCTTGAGGTGGTGCAGCAACGCTCTTCCACCATAGCGGTAGAGCCGCCACTGGGGGTGCGTCATCTACGTGTGATGGGCATGAGCGACTCGCCCTCCTGCGCTACGCGTCCCACCTTCTCCTTACCTGGACATTGACCCCATGGCACAATCCACTGCACTCTCTCCAAATCTGTGACTCAGCCATCAGGAGCCTGAGCCATGTGTGCTTTCACTGGGCTGGGTACAGCAGTCACCACGTAGTCTGCTGGTGGACCTCCCGATGCAGTTGATGCAGCAGGGCTCCCTTAAGCGTGTAGTTGAAGCGCACAGACCACACAAGTTGGGCATAGCACAGGGGCCTCACCCTCCACAGCATCCGGCCAGCCCAACATCATCCGTCCTGTGATGCAGGGAGATGGCACCCACCATTGGTAATCCCCTCCGTGCACCTTGGTGTAGTGGTGTATTGTAGTGTGCCACGAGGACCTCACTACGTTGGTGCGCAGGGGCGCCTCTACCATTAACTGCACCAAGGTGCGCAAGGTGGACTTCACAAACAGGTCAGCAACGTGTCTCCATGTGACCTGCCAGACTTCACCACCAGGTACGGGAGATGGTCGCACATCAATGTCTCCCGCCACGGCTCATCGACTCCACAGCTCCTCCGCATCCCACTCCAGGCACAAGTCCAGCGAGGCATCCAGGCTCCAGGCGCAAGTCCAGCGGGGCATCCGGGCTCCAGGCGCAAGTCTATTGGGGCATCCAGGCTCCAGGCGCAAGTCCAGCGGGGCATCCAGGCTCCAGGTGCAAGTCCAGCGAGGCATCCAGGCTCCAGGCGCAAGTCCAGCAGCACATCCAGGCTCCAGGCGCAAGTCCAGTGAGGCATCCAGGCTCCAGGCGCAAGTCCAGCGGGGCATCCAGGCTCCAGGCGCAAGTCCAGCAAGGCATACAGGCTCCAGGCGCAAGTCCAGCGAGGCATCCGGGCTCCAGGCGCAGGTCCAGCGGGGCATCCAGGCTCCAGGCGCAAGTCCAGCAGGGCATCCAGGCTCCAGGCGCAAGTCCCACGGGGCGTCCAGGCTCCAGGCGCTGGTCCAGCGGGGCATCCGGGCTCTCATCCTGGTCATCCTGGATGTTGGGTGGCTTGAGGGGGTTGTTGTTGTGTGCTGCACTTGGCCCTGGGTGCTCAAATCTGCATTTATATATGTTTTTTACATTTTTTCAATGGGAGGTGGACTGATAGGTTATTTTTGCAAAGTCCACACTTGCGGGTTAGCGTGCGTTTTATGATCGCTAAAATGTTGTCGCTGGATTCCGCCCGCTATCGCCGCTTTAGATATCGCCATCGCGCAGGAGTTAGCGAGAGTTTTGGCTGAAGCTATCGCCTTTTAGCGACGTGTTGCTAATACGTCGCTAACAGGGCAAAAAATAATGGCGATAGACGGTGATAAAAAAACTAGCGCTAACCTAGGTTAGCGCTAGTTATCGCCATTCCTTGCTAATATGCCCCTTGGTGTGTTAGGGGCCTAAACCTTTCAGCGATAAATAATCTAAAAAATAATACAATGTGCATTTAAGAAACGTAAAAAAACACAGAATGATATCATTGACGTCGCCGCACGCTGTAAAGAATCCTGGCTTGGTGCTATGTGTTTCCACTTATCAGCAGAATGTGCGCCTGTCATTTCCAACTATCAGAGCCCCACGGCGCCGCGTGTCTTTGGTGTGCGGTGACTGGGCTCTCATTGTAAACCAGGCCTGAGTGTTTTACAATTGTGCATTGTTGGAGGCAGACATCTTATAAATAGCAAAGTTGTAATCATGAAGAAAGGAAAGCCTTGAATATGAATTATTACCTAGGTAATTATTTTATCCAAGTCTGCGTCTTTTACCACAAAATGTCTTTGATTTCAAATCCACGGTGAATAAAAGCTTTTCCAGTAGAAATTGTCTAAAGTAATGGAAATATTTGCCTAGACAGTGACAGGCAGGGTCAAGGAAAGAAGGAAGTAGAGAGTCATTATTTTGAACCATTTGTCAATGTTATGACACCAGCAGCCCTGACTTGCAGTTCAGATTAAATGAACGGACGTCAAATCGAGTAGGCATTTGTCAAGACATTTTTTTTTTCATCCATAGAATTCAATCCCAATTATAAGTGCATGATTTAAAATAACCTTACAAAACTGTCTATATCCTAGAAAAATAGAACATGTGTGCTGAACAAAAGGTATCTTTTCTGGTACCAGTAACAAAATAGAGCTAACGAGGATTGTTCCTGTTTTTCTTCGTGAATATTTGATAATAGGCAGTGCTAATTAAGGATTGCTTGATTTCCAGAAAAAGCAACAACTTGGACAAAGGTACAGAGGTGAATAATGAAAGAGTTCAAAAGTGCATTTACATTTAAGTTAATGTAATGTAAGATTGCCACGGAAAGATTTGTTGAGTTGTTAAAAACTACATGTATTTCAAGATAATTCAGGTTTTTTTTAAAGGAAAATGAAATGAACAGCCTGCTTATTAACCTATGTAGGCAGCATGAATCTCAGATTATCTATCATAGCATGTGCAAAACCTAATATTTTGCCACTGTGTGCCTCTTTTCCATTACTTTCCAATCCTAGTATACACACACACACATACACGTTTGTACCCATCCTTGTGGGGACTTTGTGTGGATACCTGCCTTGTGGGGAATAACCTTTCCCAATGTGTTTAAGATATACTAATTGCAGAAAAATGTTAAGAAAAAAATCTTTATACAGGATCCTGCTTCAAATATGCAAACATAGCTTGATTTAATCAGCGCACAGAACCATCATTGTGGGGGCTTGAACACTTGTTACTATCCTGAGGACTTGCTCCAAAATTGTATATTGTGATTAAATACGTTCATGAACAAATGGTTAAATGTTTTATTTCAATACAGGCCTTAAATTATATGATAGATGATTCATATATGAACAGCTGCTTGTGTCATCGGGCCCACTTAAGATGGCTTTTAATAAGTATGAATTTGTCACTAGAAAAATGTAGCAGAGCAAGTCCACGTAATTAGACTTACATATATTGAACACATTTTCAGAGAGAAACAAAGAGTTAAATGGTATGAAAAGAGAAAATAATACCTAGACAAACCAACTGGCAAGATAAAAATCATGCAGTGTGGTCAGGTGATAAAACCAGGGTCAGATTACCTAGATCCATTTTCGTAAACTTCCCACCTAGATTTCATCTTTGCATGAGTAGAGATGTTATGTGAGTATAATAATGTTCAAGAACTGATATGGACAGTGTGTGATTATAGTGATGGCCAGGTCACCATAGAGATAGTGTGATTAGAGTTTTTCCCAGGTCCCCACAAAGATAGTGTGTGATTATAGTTGTGTTCACGTCCCCTCAGAGATAGCATGTGATGATAATCAAGTTGAAATACCAGCAGAGATAGTGGATGTTTTCAATCATGCCGAGGTCCCCACTGGGATAGTATGTGATTATACTGATGCCCAGGTCCCCATAGAGATAGTGTGTGATTATACTGATGTCTAGGTCTCCACAGAGATAGAGTGTTTTATTATAGTAACGTTAAAAGTCCCCTCAGAGATAGTGTGTGATTATAACCATGTTGAAATCCCTACAAAGGTAATGTTTGATCCCAGTAATGGCCAGGTCCCCACAGAGATAGTGTGTGATTATACTGGTGCTCAGGTCCCCACAGAGATGGTGTGTGATTAAACTGATGCCCAGGTCCCCACAGAGATGGTGTGTGATTATACTGATGCCCAGGTCCCCACATAGATAGTGTGTGATTATACTGTTGGCCAGATCCCCACAGAGATGGTGTGTGATTATACTGATGCCCAGGTCCCCACAGAGATAGTGTGTGATTATGCTGATGCCCAGGCCCCCACAGAGTTAGTGTGTGATTATAGCAATGTTCTAGTCCCCTCAGAGATAGTGTGTGAAGATAACCATGTTGAAATCCATACAAAGATCATGTTTGATCCCAATAATGACCAGGTCCCCACAGAGATAGAGTGTAATCATAGTGATTCCAAGGTCCCCTACAGAGATAAGTATGATTATAGTAATGCTCAGGTACCCACAGAGATAGTGCGTTATTATAGCTGTTCTCAAATCCCCTCAGAGATAGTGTGTGATGATAATCATATTGAAATCCTTGCAGAGATAGAGTGTATTTATAGTAATACCCATGGCACTACAGAGATTATATGTGATTATAGTGTTGCCCAGATCCCGACAGAGATAGTGTGTGATTATAGTCATGTTCAAGTCCCTTCAGCGATAGTGTGTGATGATAATCATGTTGAAATCCCATCAGAGATAGTGGGTGTTTCCAATCATGGCCAGGTTCCCACAGAGTTAGTGTGTAATTATACTGATGCCCAGGTCCCCACAGAGCTGGTGTGTGATTATAACCATGTTGAAATCTCGACTGAGGCAATGTTTGATCAATGTAATGGCCAGGTCCCCACAGAGATAGTGTGTGATTATACTGATGCTCAGGTCTCCACAGCGATAGTGTGTGATTATACTGATGCCCAGGTCCCCACAGAGATGGTGTGTGATTATACTGATGGCCAGGTCCCCACAGAGATAGTGTGTGATTATGCTGATGCCCAGGTCCCCACAGAGATAGTGTGTGATTATAGCAATGTTCTAGTCCCCTCAGAGATAGTGTGTGATGATAACCATGTTGAAATCCATACAAAGATCATGTGTGATCCCAGTAATGACCAGATCCCCACAGAGATAGAGTGTAATCATAGTGATTCCAAGGTCCCCCACAGAGATAACGTGTGATTATAGTAATGCTCAGGTCCCCACAGAGATAGTGCGTTATTATAGTTGTTCTCAAATCCCCTCAGAGATAGTGTATGATGATAATCATGTTCAAATCCTTGCAGAGATAGTGTGTATTCATAGTAATACCCATGGCACTACAGAGATTATATGTGATTATAGTGATGCCCAGATCCCGACAGAGATAGTGTGTGATTATAGTCATGCTCAAATCCCTTCAGCAATAGTGTGCGATGAGAATCATGTTGAAATCCCATCAGAGATAGTGGGTGTTTCCAATCGTGACCAGGTTTCCACAGAGGTAGTGTGTGATTATGCTGATTATGCTGATTCCCATGTCGCCACAGACATGATGTGTGATTATAGTAACGTTTAAGTCCTCTCAGAGATTGTGTTTGATGGTAACCATGTTGAAATCCCTACAGCAATAATGCTTGATTCCAGTAATGGCCAGGTCCCCACAGAGATAGAGTGTAATCATAGTGATTCCAAGGACCCCCACAGAGATTAAGTGTGATTATACTGATGACCATGTCCCCACAGAGATAGTGTGTGATTATACTGATGCCTAGGTCCCCACAGAGATAGTGTGTGATTATAGTAATGTTCAAGTCCCCACAGAGATAGTGTGTGATCATAGTGATGCTCAGATCCCCATTGAAACACTGTGTGATTACCAAGTCCCCACAGACATAGTGTGCATGATCACAATTTTGTTAGCTTTAGTCTGTAGGTAGAGGTTGGGTTCAACTCATTCAGAAGGACTGGCTGTATCCCTGTGGGTGGTATATTAATGTTCAAATAAAGGTGCTGATGGGATTGATGGTGTATAAGGCCACTAAGTATTCAAAAATTGGTTTATGGTATTGCGATTATTGAGAAGGTAGGTTCTGACATATAGGCTAGCTCTACTCTGTCCCCATGCTTACTCTAAATATTTTAGAATAACGTTTTGTGGCCTTTGAGAAGGGGATGCTCAATGGTGTTACTTAAATTGTCACCAAACAATGACTCTGTGTCAAGAGGTCATGGCTGTTGTTGGAGGGCCTTCAAGTTGATCAGGTGTTGACTAGGTCAGGTTTGGCCCTCATCTCTCAAATGCCAGGAATATCTTGATTCCATCCTCTGATCTTATAAGCCAAGACAACATCCTAACCAGTCTCTTGCTAGTCCCGTATCACAAGGCTAATTTTTATTGCCCAATATTTACTTTTCTCTAAACTGCCAATTTGAAATTCTTCAGCTCTTATTCAATAACCTCTATTTTTGTGTACTATGGAAGAATGGAATCTTTTCTTTGAAGAGTCAATTAATGTGCCCTTTTATTAGAAAGAGGTTTATTCATAAGCTCCTAAAACACCAGCTTTGTGGGCAATATTCAATTCTCTAATGCCAAATCTAAACATCCATGGGGCATATTAGCAAGACCCACTTTAAAATTATCGCCGTTTTAGCGGCAGGAAACTGCCGCTAAAACGGCGATAATGGCTTGCTAATGTGCGAGATAGAATTCCAATAGAAGCCCAGGTTAGATGTGCAGGACATCTAACCTGGGCTTCTATTGGAATTCCATAACGCATATTAGCAAGCCCATTATCGCCGTTTTAGCGGCAGTTTCCTGCCGCTAAAACGGCGATAATTTTAACGTGGGTCTTGCTAATATGCCCCCATGTGTCTTCAAATAAGCCTAGATTATGATAAAGGCATTCAGCAGCTTCTTTCATAAGCATGTCTTTCAAGGAAGTGTCTCTCTATTTTAAGTCTTCAAAATAGCTTCCAACTGCGTTGTGAGGAACTTCAATTATGGAACAGTGAAGGAATGTTCAATCACCATTTTGTTGTTTATGTTACATTGTACTTGATTTCTAAAGTGTACAAATAACCTTGGGTCTCTTGGTGCTGGTTGCTAAGAATACCACAGAGTGAAGAATCTTATTCATTAAATTGCCTTAAGATTGTTCAAAAAGGTGGTAGGAGAGATTATGGTTTTAGTAGCAAGGCTTTCACGAGTCAGGGAGCGAGAACAGAGAAGTCTTGCCCATTATATGAAGATTTCCTACATAGATGTACTCTTAGGAGATGAAGGTGGGATGACCAGAGGGTGCTGCTTGGAGAATACCTGTATTTTGATGGAAAGAGACAAAGAAGATGCTTCAAAAAGGAATTTATACATTGTACACTGAACTTTAATGCAAATTCTGGCATTCATAGGAAGCCACTGTAAATATGCCAGCTCTGGTTTAGTTTTATTGAACTTGAGGGCCTGATGTAATAAGCCAGTGGCTTTGTTTATGACAGATTGAAGTTATAGCAGCAAATTGTTTCCTTCATACCATACATTACAATAATCTAATCTATGTCTGCACAGTACAGAAATGACTGCCCTTCTCCTTTCAAGTGTAAGAAGCAGAAGAATAGATTTAAGGTTGTGCATATGAAAGGTAGAAGAAGAGATAACTGAGGAGACTTGAGAATCCATCTTTACCTTAGAATCAACTTAGACTTCGAGGTTTTTCACATTGCCACCTGGAGCAGCAGAGGGTCTGCAGGAAGTGGGCCAACATTTAGATTACCATATGCAAGAGTTTCTCTTAGTAACTAGATTTCCTGTTTTATGCTGGTTGATCTTAAGCCAATTTCTTTCCATCCACTCATTCAATTGAAGAGCTACTACATCATGGCCATGGACTTTGAGGGAATGCCACATTTAGAGGAAAAATCAATTGAGTGTTATCTGTATCAATGTAGAAAAAAATCCCAAAACATCTGAACATTGAACAACTCTGGTGCTCAAAGGTTGGTGGGGTGACCTTATTGGCAAACAGCAATTTTCTGGGTCCTGTCTTCCAGGAAGGAAGACAACCATTTTAATACTTTGCTGGATAGCCAATGGAGGGTAAGACAGGAGATCACGATATTATGTCCATAGTATCAAATCCCACTGAGAGATGGGGAAAAATCAGGGCACAGTGACTTTCAGTATATGCTGCTATTTTCAGGTCATCTATGGTAAACATGGATAATCCATTGATATTTGGGTGAAAAACAGTTTTGGCACCATCAATGATATGATTGCCTTCTGGATATGTGGACACTTGAGTGGCCATAAGATTTATAGCAGCGTAATGACAGCCAGTAGGAGGGTGATGGTTCTGTTATTACATAGAACATTAGGGTCCAGATTGGGCATTTTATGTAGTGGTTTTACTATGCTTCAATTTCACCTGGACAATGCCAGATGCTAAGGAGGATTTCATATGTGGTTTTGATAAGGTCCAGAGGTTTATTGAATAGTATTCAGATAGATACTGAGGGGCCGATTCCGATTCGGGCCGGAAAAATACCGACCGACTCGGTGCGGGAATATAGTCCGACCGACACGTACCGGCGTTGCCCGACCTGGGAAGTACGATGAAATGCATGTGAATCACGACCGACTCGTACGGAACACAAGCCGAACGACCGAACCGGACGGAAACAAGCTATCCGGCCGGGAAACCACGCGAATAGAACCGACCGACACGCACCAGGAATCAACCCGAACGAAACGTACCCGCGAACTCCGACCCGCGCAGTACGATGCAATGCGTGGAAAAACAGACCGAGTCGCACGGAGCGCAAGCCGAACGACCGACACGCATACAAAAGCCAGCCGAAGGAAGCCAATACTCGGCGACCGACGCGTACGCCGCACAAGAAACCCTGCAGAAACACAGCGTGGATGACTCGGAGAAGCTCGCACGAGACAACTGCAGCGTCCTACTCGGTCCGAAGAACGTCTCCTACATGCACAAAAAATACTAAGGAAAAAAACAAAAAAAAGGGCCAAACAAGCAATGACAAAGTCAATAAATACAGGGAAAAAAAACATGGAACAAGGACACACCCCCAACTCCACCTATATAAAGGCCACAAATCCCTACCATGATCCTTTGCAAATTCAACTGACCTGCCAGCACAGAACACCATCACACAGCAACCACAGACACACTCACAGCTCATCCATCACACAAGCCACACACCATTAGCACCTCAACAAATAGCACCCTCACATACACCCAGCAAAACCTACACTCACACACCCTCACCTGCACACACACACACATCAATAACCACCACCACCCATCACCATGCCCCTAAAGAAGAATCCAAAGTTCCTAGACAGTGAATTGGAAGTCCTGGTAGATGAGATCCTCAGGGTAGAGCCCCAGTTGTTTGGTACATTGGTACAACAGACCCCCATGTCGCAGAAAACCAAGATGTGGCAGAGGATCGTCGACAGGGTCAACGCACAATCACCATGTTTGCGCACAAAGGAAGACATCCAGAACAGGTGGTATGACGTGCGCAGGAGGGTCAGGGACCTACTAAAGAAGGATTACATCCTGAGTCAGCACACCGGCAGTGGCCCTCCTGCCAAACCACTATACCTCAGGCC
The DNA here is from genome assembly GCA_963921515.1 of Calotriton arnoldi. Classification (NCBI taxonomy): domain Eukaryota; kingdom Metazoa; phylum Chordata; class Amphibia; order Caudata; family Salamandridae; genus Calotriton; species Calotriton arnoldi. The sequence continues at coordinate 775,069 of CAWUFW010009049.1, read as the reverse complement.
CTGGGAGGAGAAGGTGCGGGCCATCCTACCACCAGTGAGCGTATATGGACTATCAAACATCCCAGAGCCTGGTGAGTACACAACAAATATACACAATATTGTGTGACAATACACACACATCACTGTCAAGGGGATAGTCAAACCATGCACCCTTAGCAAATACACAGCAATCAAACGATAATCACCCCAAGATCTGTCTGTCAGTCAGATAAACACAATACATGCCATCTCATAGTGACATGTAACTGTGTCAAGATATGTACAAACATAACTACAAATACAGCAAGGCAGTGGAACAAATCTAACCAACAAACACAGTCAGATATTTTGCCACCACTAGAACACCACCTCACAGGGAAGCTCACTGAAAGGAAGGAATTCTGTGTATGCTGGTGAAGTCAGTGTAGCCAATAGCATGATGGGAGTTGTAGTCACAGATATTGGTCACACTCACAATTGGCCCATCAACACCACTCTGAACCATGCTCACATCACAGGGAGTGGAAAACAACTGACAAGATGGCTGACACTGGGTACTGCTGTGGGGAGCACAAGGCCCTGCTGGGAACTGGGCACCAACCAACAGCAGGACACCACTGCCTGACATCCTGAAAGCCAACTTGCACTCCCTGCAATGGAAGCACGTTCCATGGTGGGATATCTGGCTGGGTGGGAAGGAGGACTGACAGCTCTGACCATAGTTACCAGCAGCTTTTCTCACACACGCCCTTAACACAAACTCCACACAACTCACCTGGGAGAATGCATTGCCTCACACTCTAATTAAATATCCCACAAAGAACTACCACACTGGGTTATGCTGTGTGAAGCACAGGGACACTTTTGGGACTTGTAGCCAAACAAACGCCAGGACAACACTGTCAGCCATACTGTCAGCACAGGCACACTACCCCACAGGGAAGCAGAGTCAAAAGGAAGGAAGTATGGGCATGCTGGGAAGGGGGGTGTAGGCAATAGCATGATGGGAGTGGTAGTCACAGCTCAACATCCCCCACCCACATGGCCCAGCAAGCTCACACTGAAGCATGCACACCTCACAGGGAGTGAAAAGCCACTTCAAAGATGTCTGACACTGGCCTCAGCTGTGGGGAGCACAAGGCCCTGCTGGGAACTGTGCACCAACCAACAGCAGGACACCACTGTCAGCCATCTTGCCATTGCTGTCACACTCACACACAGTGAAGTCCACTCAAAAGGAAGGAAGTATGGGCATGCTGGGAAGGGGGTGTAGGCCATAGCATGATGGGAGTTGTAGTCACAGATATTGCTCACCCTCACAATTGGCCCATCAACACCACTCTGAACCATGCTCACATCACAGGGAGTGGAAAACAACTGACAAGATGGCTGACACTGGGTACTGCTGTGGGGAGCACAAGCCCCTGCTGGGAACTGGGCACCAACCAACAGCAGGACACCACTGACTGACATCCTGAAAGCCAACTTGCACTCCCTGCAATGGAAGCACGTTCCATGGTGGGATATCTGGCTGGGTGGGAAGGAGGACTGACAGCTCTGACCATAGTCACCAGCAGCTTTTCTCACACACCCCCTTAACACAAACTCCACACAACTCACCTGGGAGAATGCATTGCCTCACACTCTAATTAAATATCCCACAAAGAACAACCACACTGGGTTATGCTGTGTGAAGCACAGGGACACTCTTGGGACTTGTAGCCAAACAAACGCCAGGACAACACTGTCAGCCATCCTGTCAGCACAGGCACACTACCCCACAGGGAAGCAGAGTCAAAAGGAAGGAAGTATGGGCATGCTGGGAAGGGGGGTGTAGGCAATAGCATGATGGGAGTGGTAGTCACAGCTCAACATCCCCCACCCACATGGCCCAGCAAGCTCACACTGAAGCATGCACACCTCACAGCCAGTGAAAAGCCACTTCAAAGATGTCTGACAATGGTGCTCTGTTGTGGGGAGTACCAGGCCCTGCTGGGAACTGGGCACCAACCAACAGCAGGACACCACTGACTGACATCCTGAAAGCCAACTTGCACTCCCTGCAATGGAAGCACGTTCCATGGTGGGATATCTGGCTGGGTGGGAAGGAGGACTGACAGACCTGACCATAGTCACCAGCAGATTTTCTCACACACCCCCTTAACACAAACTCCACACAACTCACCTGGGAGAATGCATTGCCTCACACTCTAATTAAATATCCCACAAAGAACAACCACACTGGGTTATGCTGTGTGAAGCACAGGGACACTCTTGGGACTTGTAGCCAAACAAACGCCAGGACAACACTGTCAGCCATCCTGTCAGCACAGGCACACTACCCCACAGGGAAGCTGAGTCAAAAGGAAGGAAGTATGGGCATGCTGGGAAGGGGGGGTGTAGGCAATAGCATGATGGGAGTGGTAGTCACAGCTCAACATCCCCCACCCACATGGCCCAGCAAGCTCACACTGAAGCATGCACACCTCACAGCCAGTGAAAAGCCACTTCAAAGATGTCTGACACTGGCCTCAGATGTGGGGAGCACAAGGCCCTGCTGGGACCTGTGCACCAACAAACAGCAGGACACCACTGTCAGCCATCTTGCCATTGCTGTCACACTCACACACTGTGAACTCCACTCAAAAGGAAGGAAGTATGGGCATGCTGGGAAGGGGGTGTAGGCCATAGCATGATGGGAGTTGTAGTCACAGATATTGGTCACCCTCACAATTGGCCCATCAACACCACTCTGAACCATGCTCACATCACAGGGAGTGGAAAACAACTGACAAGATGGCTGACACTGGGTACTGCTGTGGTGAGCACAAGGCCCTGCTGGGAACTGTGCACCAACCAACAGCAGGACACCACTGACTGACATCCTGAAAGCCAACTTGCACTCCCTGCAATGGAAGCACGTTCCATGGTGGGATATCTGGCTGGGTGGGAAGGAGGAATGACAGCTCTGACCATAGTCACCAGCAGCTTTTCTCACACACCCCTTAACACAAACTCCACACAACTCACCTGGGAGAATGCATTGCCTCACACTCTAATTAAATATCCCACAAAGAACAACCACACTGGGTAATGCTGTGTGAAGCACAGGGACACTCTTGGGACTTGTAGCCAAACAAACGCCAGGACAACACTGTCAGCCATCCTGTCAGCACAGGCACACTACCCCACAGGGAAGCAGAGTCAAAAGGAAGGAAGTATGGGCATGCTGTGAAGGGGGGTGTAGGCCATAGCATGATGGGAGTTGTAGTCACAGATATTGGTCACCCTCACAATTGGCCCATCAACACCACTCTGAACCATGCTCACATCACAGGGAGTGAAAAAGAACTGACAAGATGGCTGACACTGGGTACTGCTGTGGGGAGCACAAGCCCCTGCTGGGAACTGGGCACCAACCAACAGCAGGACACCACTGACTGACATCCTGAAAGCCAACTTGCACTCCCTGCAATGGAAGCACGTTCCATGGTGGGATAACTGGGCTGGGTGGAGAAGGAGGGCCGGATGTCCACCAAATACCACCAATGCTGGCCATTCACACACCTCAACATTCACATAGAAAAGCTTCAGGTTGGCAGGACAATGTGCTACACCAATATCAACCTCTGACTGTGACAACTTAGGACAATGCAATGTACAGGCCCGCATCCAGAGGTACAGTTACAACTGTCAGGTGTGTGAACCATTGATGCCCGTAGAAACATAACATACATTGTGTGTCTCTTCCAAAAACAGGTGATGATGGGGACACAGCAGCAGACGAGGAGGAGTCCCTGTCCCAGGCTCCTGGGGACACTGAGCTCACTAGTGTGGAACAGCCTCTGCACTCCTCGGATGGCGAAGACCTACCTGGCCCCTCCGGTGCGAGTCATCATGCAGCACCAGCAGGACCAACATCTGCACCCCCTGCACCCACCCCTCCAACAACTGCCATCACACAGACCACCCCTGCCAACACGGACAGACCAAGGACCACCGATGACAACAGCACAGGGACCCCGGCCCAACGTGGAGCAACGGACAACGAGCCCAGTAACAACCCCCAAGTGGGCCTACGGTCACCTGTGCGTGCCACCACAGGTCCCGCACGTGTCGCCAGGGGTGGTGGGAGGTGGTAGACATAGGTCGCTGTTTGCAGAGGGGCCTGGACTGCATGATGACCCACAACTGGCACGCATTGCTGAGGCGTACCAGAATAGCACCGGAGAGGTCAGCCAGGTAGTGGGGATCCTCAAGGACATTCAACAGCAGCAGGCTGCCCATCATGCCCGCTTGGACTCACACATGTCCGTGTGGAGACACACATGTCCCGTGTGGAGACACACATGTCTGGCATGGAGTCCAAGTGGGACACATTGGAAGAACTGACAGCGGTGCATAGGGACATATTGACATGCCTCCGCCAGATTAGCACCAACATGGCCACACCTCCCGGTGTGCTCACAACATCTGGTGCTGCAACATCTGCAGCTGCCACAGGGAGGGAAGAGGACTCTGGTGGAGAGTCCTCTGCACCGCAGCAGCCTGCACGTGAGGGTCCCCCCGGAAGAAGAGGGGTCGTCCGAGGAAGGAAAACTGAGAGGCCGATGGCCATGTACATCCCCCAGGAACCCAACACCTGTTCTGGAAATTCTCCTTTGTGTGCAAACTGTTTACCCTGTCGAATGCAACACAACTCTCCCACATGACATGGGGAGCTTAAGTTGGCCCAATGTATCAGATGACTGTGGACTTTACTCAGGACATTTCTGCTACCAAGCCTTCCAACTCATCTGGGAACTTTGGATTCCAATCCCAATGTACAGCACCCACCATCCTGTGCACTATCCTCACACATGTATGTAAATAAACTCACTAATACACCATACTTGCCTCTGTTGTGATTCCAACGTGGTTTTTGTCATGTAGATGGTGATCTGCTAAATGACACTGTGCATGCTAACTGCTACAGCAAGTTCAACACCGTCATGTGAGTCAGGGCGACGTGACACATATGAGGGAGACACACCACTAGGGCTACACAACACATACACACCAGGGCCATCAGACTCATCGCCTACACTGATGTTGCCAGGAAATACAGTGGAATGCACAGACACCACACCTATTCACAGTCTGTGTTAACTAGCCCACAGGTGCAGTAAGCACATGTCAGTCAGATGTGTGACCACAGACAACGCACAACCCAAAGTGAAGCACAGGTTTATTACACATTTGCAACATGTTGTTTCCACTACAGATGCAAGGTAATCCTACGTGGCAGTGGCCACACAGTCAACAAGTGTAGAAGAAATAAAGTCCAGGGGTGTGTGGCACATCACCTGTAGGGAAACGACTGCTTCCACCCTGGAAGTTGAATCATGGTGTCGGGGGATCACAGTTCACCAAACAACTCTGAAAGTACCCTGTGAAGGACAGACATGACACACAGTCAAAAGCACGGAAGAACAGGATAGAACTGCAATACTCATGGCCAATACATGTCACAAGATACTCACAGAAAACCAAGTTAGCATGTCCAACACTGTTGGGGAGTACAGACTACCTGTAAGGACACATCGCTGCACGCTTCCAGTCAAGTAGCACATGGCCACACTCAAACAGCACCAGAGCACCACCAACACATATCACGCAAACACACATCATTGACATGACATCTCTGGATACTCACATTCAGCTGAAGAAGTTGGTGATGAGCTGTGTGCGGACATCACCATCATCATCATCACTGGCATCGTGGCCCAGGCCAGGATCCTCCACAGGTGGCGGATGTTGGTCATCGTCATCCAGGATGAGAGGCAACTCCTTCCGCACTGCCAGGTTGTGTAGCATGCAGCAGACGATGACAATCTTGCACACCTTTGCTGGGGCATATGGGAGGGCCCCTCCTGTCTTGTCCAGGCAGCGAAAGCGGCTCTTCAGGAGACCAAATGTGCGCTCGATCACTCTCCTGGTCCGACCATGTGCCTCATTGTAGCGCATCTGGGCTGGTGTCACAGGGTTCCTGAGGGGTGTCAGCAACCACGGCATGTTGGGGTATCCGGAGTCACCTACAGACAGACAATTGCACATTAGCTGAGTTGGAAAAGAGGGCGGAATACAACATAGCAGAACACACACAATGGTACAAAGTCAGTACACACCGACAAGCCAGGCACGCTGGTTCTGCATCTGTGACATCATCCTCGGGATGCGACTACTCCTCATCACGTAGGCATCGTGTGCCGAACCAGGGAAACGGGCACACACATGTGAGATGCTCATATCTGCAAGACATACCACCAGAGCATTGATCGAATGATAATGTTTCCTGTTCCTGTATGCCTGCTCATGTGCCTGTGGTGGTACCAAAGCCACATGTGTCCCATCAATGGAGCCAATGACATGTGGCATCCTCCCCAGGGCATAGAAGTCACTCTTGACGTCAGTGAGTTGTTGACGTGTAGGGAAATAGATGTACTGGTTCAGGCATCTCAACATTGCCTCCAAAACATCGCGTAGCACACGGCTGAACATAGTCTGTGACATCCCACCAGCAGTCGCAACAGTGTGTTGAAAGGTACCGGTGGCAAAGAAGTGTAGGGCTGCCATCACCTTCACCTTGGGTGTCAGCGCTGTAGGGTACGGCCGGCCAGGTTGCAAATGTGGGGCCAAGCGCACTGCCAAATCCTCAATCAGCTGCCTGGTGAAGCGGTACCGTCGGATGCTGTCACGTTCCACCATCGTTGCCAGGTCAGGGAATGGTCTATGGACAGCTGGTGCCCTGCAGTGCATAGGTGAAGAAAGAAAGATTGTCAGTCACCCCACATATGTGCCATTCACCATACTCAATTTCACATGATACATCATTACGAGACACAAGTACTTGATGTGTGTGCCGTTCTGTATGGACATATATGGCACCTACATGGACATCATCTAACATCTCAGTTCAACATGTGTTGACAACAGGTTCCAGGTTGTGCTATGGGAAACCATTAGGCTGTGTCACAGTACCCATTTACTGCTGTCACGTTCCACACACACACCACAGTGACATGTCTGGACAGATGCGCCACAGGCATCACAGCTCATTGACAGGTAGATTCCCAGTGACCCTGTCTTGCCACATGGACACTGGCATGACATGGCGTATCATGTACACGTCAGAAAAACAAACATGACTCCCACAGGTAGTGGCCCCTGTTGCCTCCGCAGGACAGACATGGACGTCTGTGACACACACACGCACAACATCAAAGTCCATGCACAAACAACGTTGATGTGGAGACTGTCTCCCATTGTGCACATGGAATCAGAGACATCGGAAACACAACATGCACACAGACTGTGGAGGGCCATCACTATTGTGGCAATGGGTCACCCTGTGACGTACATGCCTTCCCACATGGGACTCTGGGGGTATGTGACATGTCATACACATACACAACCTGGAAATGTGACCATGCCACATGCTCCGAAATGAACAGTTGCACATCACAGTGGTCATGTGCACAACACACAAAGGATCCTGTCCCCATGAACACGTGCACAGCCTGGGAGTGGCTGCCCCCAAGTGCCACCCCAAAAACCACATGTTTACCCCCATTCACAGAAAAGGTAATGCAGCCTTACATGCCTTAGGATACAGTGTGGACTGGGTGTGGTGTTGTAGGTGTGCCCCTGAGTCCCTGGCAAGTATATGTGGCTGGCATACGTTCACCAGTGACAAGCATGGTGACATATGCGAGTGACCTGTACAGGGACGCGTTGTACAGCAATGGACCGATCGGTGTGCACGCACTGGCCATTGCATCTGTTGTGAGCGGGTACGCGTTGTACAGCAATGGACCGATCGGTGTGCACGCACTGGCCATTGAATCTGTTGTGAGCGGGTACGCGATGTACAGCAATGGACCGATCGGTGTGCACGCACTGGCCATTGCATCTGTTGTGAGCGGGTATGCGTTGTACAGCAATGGACCGATCGGTGTGCACGCACTGGCCATTGAATCTGTTGTGAGCGGGTACGCGTTGTACAGCAATGGACCGATCGGTGTGCACGCACTGGCCATTGCATCTGTTGTGAGCGGGTACGCGTTGTACAGCAATGGACCGATCGGTGTGCACGCACTGGCCATTGCATCTGTTGTGAGCGGGTACGCGTTGTACAGCAATGGACCGATCGGTGTGCACGCACTGGCCATTGCATCTGTTGTGAGCGGGTACGCGTTGTACAGCAATGGACCGATCGGTGTGCACGCACTGGCCATTGCATCTGTTGTGAGCGTGTACGCGTTGTCTTTTGAAATACGCGTTGTACAGCAATGGTCCGGACGGTGCGCATGCATTGGCTAGGGCCTGGCATGGCAACGGACGCGTTTTCGAAGCTGTAACGAGTCTGATGCAGTGAATTCAGTTGGCCAGCCACAACAATGTTGCAAAAACATGGGTGTCATGAAGTTTAACTTTTGAAGGATGCTGTGGGCGTGTATAAGTGGTGCAATTCCATGGATTGGCCAGATTCAGAAGATGCAAACAACTTGGACCTATCACTTTGGACACATGGGACAGTATCTGCCTCTGCAGCACACATATAATGCTGGCTGTTCCCCTGAGAGCTCACTTGCCTGCACTACATGCTCCAGGACGACATCTGCCACCAACACTGCTGCTGTCTCTGCATCCTCTGGCTACTGCAATGGCACGTACTGTGGAGAGAGCCCCAGCCTTCAGCCTTGAGGAGAACCAGGCCCTGCTGGACAGCCTCCTTCCACAGTACAGCAAGCTGTATGGGAAACCAGGGGAGCAGGTGAGTGTGCTGTCCACTGCCTTACTAATTGTGCATGTTGTCTGACTAGCAAGACTTACAGTGTGCACACCACTGGCTAGCATGCTCACTGAGTAGCTCTCCCACCCCAAGTGTGTAGTTACATGCACTGAACAGGTACAGTGCAGTAACGGTGCATTCCAACAAGGTTTACTTCCCATGCAATGATACCATGTAGTAACTGCTGGCAAACTGTTCATAGCCATCGTTGCACTGCCTGTGTACATCATATGCACCTGTGATTGAGACATGTATATCCAACTGTGTGATGCACGTATATGTTGCATGTGTAGTAATGGCATTTTCACTTTGTCATCCTCACAGGTTGATGCCCACCAGAAGCAGGAAATCTGGCTGACCATCGCCCAGGCAGTAAGATCCGTGGGGGTCTACAAGCGCCGGATCCGCAACTGCCAGAAGAGGTGGCAGGACCTTCGGGGCTGGACCAGGAGGATCGCAAGGGTCCAGCTGAAGCTGTCGCCTCCTCGCAGGAGGGGCGGACACCGGACCCTGACCCCCACATGCTCAGGATCCTGGCGGTGGTCTTCCCTGACCTGGATGGGCAGCTGAAGGCCAGACAGCAAGCAAGGAGGGGTGAGTCCATGACTGCACTGTGCACTTTGTCTGACATGCTATGTGCCCTCCTCTGGCCTGGTTAAACTTCCACAGTACATCAGTCTTGTGGTCCAGGACCCATGTCCCTCAATTGTGACATGCCCACTCCTCATCTGATACGCATATGTGTGGCCCTTACAGTCAGGAAATTGTGTCACTTGGGTACTGTGTCATTGCATTTTGCTTCGCTCAAGGTGGGGGACAGCATTTGTTCCCGTGACTATGTTGTGGGATTCATGGGTGGGTCAATTGCTTACACAATGCCTAAGTTCTGACATGTAATCTGGGTGTAACTTTGATATGTGGTCCACTTGCTGATCTGAATCACCACATGTCCCTGGGGTATTTGGCACACCCCCATGCTGCGGGTGGGAACAATGTTTGGGCCTCAGGAGTATGTATATCAAGTGTGTCACACATGCTTAGCCACCTGCCTACTGTCCAGGGCTCATCCCTCTTTCAGGTGGAGCAGGACAGTCATGCCTACTCCAGGGCATACAATACACTCTGTACTCCCACTCCCGTGTATCAGCTGACATGTTGTGATCAGTGAAATGTTCCCTCAGGTGTCTGCCTCTGTGTCATTGTGCCGTGGCTTCGTTGTCAGGACTACTGGGATGTTTATCGTTTAGGGCTCAGCATGCCATCTGAGATGTGACCATGAGAGACGATACTTCTGTGACTCATAGGTGTTTGATCACTTGACTGTGCACACAGGTGTATGCGACTGTGAACTTCAGGCAGCTGTTTTACATTCACAGCAGACTGTGAGGTGCTCAGGTTCATAGAGTTGTGTTTCATGTCTCCCATATGTCCAATTGGCATGACGTGGCCAAATAAGAGTTCAGATGATGTGGTGTGTGGGGGATGGACATGTGCACTTGTCAGCTACATAACTTGCATTCCCCATTTCCTAGAACTGTGACACAGTGCAGACTGTTGTTGGCTGGCTGCCATGCCCATGTGACTGGAGACAGTGATGTATGATTTTGCAGGCATGCCTGTGCCATGGCATTTAACTTCCTAAGAGTGATCCTGCAGGGGAGTTACATGTGCAACATGCACCCCATTGTGGCATTGACTATCCGGACATGGGTGCATCATGGTGTCTGTTGCTGGTATGCATCACATGCATTTCTAATTAGACTCTGACCATCCCTTTACCCGGACACCTGTACTAACTCAGTGGCAAGAGATGTGATGTGTGCATGTTCACATACTTCACCGTGTTCTCTGCAATGTCCAACAACTGTGTACGTGGTGCTTGTGTCCACACTGGGGTATTACCATCCAACAGGCACCAGACAGATGGGTGCAAGGGCAGGAGGGGTGTGAGTGCCATGGTTGACCATCAGACTGACAATTGGCTTCTCCTAATCTGTGTGAGGACTTTTGGCAATGTTCAACTGAGGATGCCAGGGCTTGCTCTGTAATGTGCTGTACTTACTGTGGTGTGTGCGGTCAGTGCAGGTGACTGATGTTTGTCTGTTTCCCTAATTGTTTGCAGATACATCCACGGCCACAGGAGGGGACAGCTCCATGGACCAGGAGGAGCTGCAGAGCCAGACTGGGTCAGCAGGCGATGAGTGGTCGGAGGGACCCAGTGGCACGGAGGGCGAGGGGAGCCACACCGAGGAGTCCTCAGCACCATCCACCTCAGCTGAGGACCACAGCAGCTCAGAGGATGACTCCCTTGTGGAGGCGGGTGTCAGCAGCCACCACACCCCAGCTAGTATGTCTGGCCCCGCCACCACCACCACCACCGCCCTCCCATTGGCTCCCATTCCAGAGGTCCGTGGAGGCTCCCGTGTCCGGGAGCGTGTCTCCTTCGTGCCAGGCACCGCACCCACTGCCCCTGTGTCCCCTGCTGCCCTGAGTGAGGAGTCTGTGTACCTACTTCGGCAGCTCCATGTAGGGCAGACAGAAATGCTGAGTGTCCTCCATGCACACACCACTCTGTTGACACAGCTGGTGTCGTTCATGGAGGGCATCTCGACGGGCATGTCTGCCCTACAGAGGAGCAATAGGTCCATGGACTCCTCCCTGACGGCAGCAGTGTCCCTCCTCCAACAGTCCATCACCCCTCCTACCTCTGCCCCATCCACACTTCCTGGCACCCTACCTGTCCCAAGCACATGCACACCTGCACAATCACCCAAACACACAGACACGAGCAGCACAGAAACACACAGAACAAGGGCAAAACGTGCACACAAGCATCCTCAGGGGACTGATACCACACCCACAGGGGATGGGGAACAGACACACACACAGGCATCCACACTCACTCCGCAGTCCTCAAAATCCTCTCCCTCCAAGACCCCTTCCCTTGCCTCACCTGCAACCCCACCTACAAAGCAGCTCTTCCTCTGTGACCTCGCCTCTTCCCCTCCGATCCTGCTGATCCAGCATACAGGGGGAAGAGGAAGTCCACCCACACAGAGGGGAGTGCCCCTTGCCCCCAGACACCCTCCCCCAGGCGCAGACAGCCTGAGGCCCCCACCCGCAAGTCCCCCCGGTCCCGGAAGAGCAAGACCCCGCCACCTCCCTGCAGCTCAACCACACTGTCTCCTTCCTCCATCCCTCAGTCACCCACAACACAGGTTCCCCCACCACACCCTGTCCCAGGTTCCCCCACCCACAGATACACCATCCCCAAAATGATGCGGCCTTCTTCTCCTACCACTTGCTCTTCAGCCCCACACCCCCCGCTGCACATGTTTGTGCCACTGGTGTGGAGACCGTGTCCTCTCCCTCTGTCCTGCCCACCTTACCTGAACCCCATTCTACTCCCCCGGAGATGGGCACTGCAGTGGAGTCCACTAACACCCCGTCTGACTTGGGCACTGCAGTGGGGAACCTGTCCACTCCATCTGGCCGGACCACTGCAGTCGTGCCGGCACCCACACCATCTGACTCATGCCCCCCAGTTGTGCCGGCACACACCATGTCAGACACCTCCACTGCAGTTGTCAGTGACTCTCCAGCACCAGCCACCCCTTCCCTGCCTCCTTCTGGTGAGCCCTGATCCTGTCCCTGCGGTGCCTGGCCTGCCCCCCGTATACCCCTCCGAGGGGAATGTCCCTGCTCCATATCAGTGCAGGCAAGCAGAGGGTGACATCTGCCACTGTCACCCTGTTCGGACTGAACTGTTGGACTGGCCATTGGCCTTTGTATTTTTGCAGTACTTTCTTTTTCAGACACATATGCTGAATAAAGCTCCTTTCTGTTCTCTGGTGGTTTTGCTTCAGATGTACTTGATGTTGATGATGCTAACCATGCCCTTGCTGCAGTGATGGTGTTATTTGGTATCATGAAAATGAAGTGTTACTGTGCAGGACCCCATGTGGTCCAGGGGGAATGTGTCCTATCCTGGTGTGTAGCCATGTCATCCTTTGCAGCAATATGAAGGTGTCATGTTTTCAATATTTGCCAATGGGATTTCCTACATTTATTTGCAATATCACATCTGTGGCTTACACCCCTGCACATCAGTTGTGCTTGCCATTGTTCAATTTGTCTGTTTCCCTGACCATGTGACCATCTCCACTGGACATGCAAGTTTGGGCATCAATGGGGAAGGACTCATCTGTGTTATCAGTGCAACTTGCTATACATGTGTGTTGGATCTGTGCAGATGATTTCGGTGACACTCCCATGACCAGGCTGATGTGACGAGAGCCTTCATTTTGTGCTAATTGTTGACTGAGTGACCAAGTGTCCTGCTGACATGATAGAGCCCTGCAGAGACAACGTATGGCACAGCTTTCCTTACACACGAGTGGAGTCCCCTCATGGCAGTGTGTAATTCCGTGACATTGCCTGAGCCCAAGGTGTGTGTTTTGTGAGCATGTCTGTGTGTGTTCACTTCCATTTTGCAACACAGGCTGGGATCCCTAGTGATGTTCCTGTTTGTGATGCTTGCTGAGTTGACCTATGTTCCCCCCAAATCTTCGCCCTGGGTTCTCTGTGATGTGGGTGCATGGCACATTACTGGTCATCAGGGTGTCACCCATAGGTGTGTTTGCTGTCAGGGCTGAGATTGTGGGCAAACGCAGATGAGACACAGTCAGGATTCCCCTTGGCACTTGTTGGTTACACAAGTCATGTAATTTACATTTTGTGTTAGCTTTCAGTGATTGTGACACGTTGTGTGTGTGACTGATGCCACTCCTCAGGGTCAGAGCTGCAATGTTGGAAGTTGTCTATGTGTGTTCTTGGTGGGTGACCTTGGCTTCTTCATTGGTGTGTGACTGTGGCCGGGATCCCATTGGTTGGTGTGGATTTGACGTCATGCCCATGTACAGCGTACTGTGCAGTGTGTCAGACATTCACAAGTCTTGTTGACTGGCCATGTGTGATGGGTATCTCCACCTTAGTTCCCCCACTACCCCTGGGATTGTCATGGGTGCATGTGCAATGTCACCAGTCCATGTGAGCTTCACTGCTGCACATTGGTGGAGGTCAAGGTGTGTGGTGTTGAGTGTGTGCAAATGAGAGTTGTTGCACGGCTAGACCCCTACCTCCATGTTGGCCTTGGCTGACAGGCCGTGCTGATTGCTTTGTGCTTGTGTAGGTGTGATGGTAGTTAGTTGTTCAGGAAACATGACGGTGGTTCACTGTGTGTACGACATCTTCTTTTGTCATCACACTGGGATCATCATGCAGGCCAGTGTCACCACAATGTGGGGTCCCTGGGGGTAGTGCTGTGGTGGGTCTGTCTCTTGCTGTGTTAGTTGCTGTTCCTACAAGCTTGTGTGACATTTGTAATTTGTGCTCCCTCTCATCTGACAATGCCTGATTGCCCACATAGGGGAATCCGATCCATGAGTTACTTTTGTGTGGCACTGTATACACATCTGTGTAATAGGGATTCAGGCCTCCTCATGTGTTGTGTGGTTGCCTGGGGACACTGGCACAACCCCCATCACCTGTTGTGTTTGATATGCAGTGTGAGTCTGCCTGTTTGTGTTTGTGCATTTGCACCACTGCATTGGCATTTCTTTAGTGTGCCATTGGCTGTATGTTGTTTGGTGGGTTTCCCCTGCTGTCCCTGGGACTCCTAGGTCATCAGTCAGCACAGTGATCATGGTTTGTATGTCCTATAGCTGCCATGGAATGGTATTTGTTCACCTGACATCTACGGTCTCCACAGGATATCTACATTTGTGTGTCCATTGGTGCTGATGTGTGGGTCTGCATTATGATGGTCACTTCTGTCATTTTCTAATTCATGAATGTTGACAATGTGAGCCCCCATGGGTGAGGTTTGTCTGCACATGGACAACGCGATGTTTCATTGGCACTGCACTGTTTGCCTCACCCAATCTATGTTGCTATGGGACACAAGCACTACTATGCCACTGATGTGTTTGTTGTTGTGTGACCAGGAATCATCCATGTAGTTTGGCATTTGCAGCTTTTCACATGACAACACTTACCTTTTGGTCACTGTGATAATGGGGTGTTAGACCCCATTGCCACAATGTTCAAAATGTGCTTCAGCTATGGACCCCACACTTACCTTTTGGTCACTGTGATGATGGGGTGTTAGACCCCATTGCCACAATGTTCAAAATGTGCTTCAGCTATGGACCCCACACTTACCTTTTGGTCACTGTGATGATGGGGTGTTAAACCCCATTGCCACAATGTTCAAAATGTGCTTCAGCTATGGACCCCACACTTACCTTTTGGTCACTGTGATGATGGGGTGTTAGACCCCATTGCCACAATGTTCAAAATGTGCTTCAGCTATGGACCCCACACTTACATTTTGGTCACTGTGGTGATGGGGTGTTAGACCCTATTGCCACAATGTTCAGAATGTGCTTCAGCTATGGACCCCACACTTACCTTTTGGTCACTGTGATGATGGGGTGTTAGACCCCATTGCCACAGTGGTCATGGTCTGCTTGCATTGTGGAGGCCACACACATTTATGTGTGACACATGTGATAGGGGGTCACATTGTATGTTCAATGTCATGTTCAGTGTTGTAGGCATTTGACACAGACTACACACGCTTGTCATGGTGTTGGGGGGATGTATTTTTCAGACATTCCTTATGTTGGAGTATGCTGGTTGTGTCATGCATTACCCGTCCTATGAGTAGGGGTTGTGTGGGTGGTAGGCATCCATCCCCCTATGAGTGGGGATGGTAGTAGTGACAGGCATCCAGACCCACATGAGTAGGGGTGGTGGTAGTGGTAGGCATCCAGGCCCCCTGAGTAGGGGTGGTGGTAGTGGTAGGCATCCATCCCCCTATGAGTGGGGATGGTAGTAGTGACAGGCATCCAGGCCCCCAGAGTAGGGGTGGTGGTAGTGGTAGGCATCCATCCCCCTATGAGTGGGGATGGTAGTAGTGACAGGCATCCAGGCCCACATGAGTAGGGGTGGTGGTAGTGGTAGGCATCCAGGCCCCCTGAGTAGGGGTGGTGGTAGTGGTAGGCATCCATCCCCCTATGAGTGGGGATGGTAGTAGTGACAGGCATCCAGGCCCACATGAGTAGGGGTGGTGGTAGTGGTAGGCATCCAGGCCCCCCTGAGTAGGGGTGGTGGTAGTGGTAGGCATCCATCCCCCTATGAGTGGGGATGGTAGTAGTGACAGGCATCCAGGCCCCCCAGAGAAGGGGTGGTGGTAGTGGTAGGCATCCAACCCCCTATGAGTGGGGATGGTAGTAGTGACAGGCATCCAGGCCCACATGAGTAGGGGTGGTGGTAGTGGTAGGCATCCAGGCCCCCCTGAGTAGGGGTGGTGTTAGTGGTAGGCATCCATCCCCCTATGAGTGGGGATGGTAGTAGTGACAGGCATCCAGGCCCCCATGAGTAGGGGTGGTGGTAGTGGTAGGCATCCAGGCCCCCATGAGTAGGGGTGGTGGTAGTGGTAGGCATCCAGGCCCCCCTGAGTAGGGGTGGTGGTAGTGGTAGGCATCCATCCCCCTATGAGTGGGGATGGTAGTAGTGACAGTCATCCAGGCCCCCATGAGTAGGGGTGGTGGTAGTGGTAGGCATCCATCCCCCTATGAGTGGGGATGGTAGTAGTGACAGGCATCCAGGCCCACATGAGTAGGGGTGGTGGTGGTGGTAGGCATCCAGGCCCCCCTGAGTAGGGGTGGTGGTAGTGGTAGGCATCCATCCCCCTATGAGTGGGGATGGTAGTAGTGACAGGCATCCAGGCCCACATGAGTAGGGGTGGTGGTAGTGGTAGGCATCCATCCCCCTATGAGTGGGGATGGTAGTAGTGACAGGCATCCAGGCACCCCTGAGTAGGGGTGGTAGTAGTGACAGGCATCCAGGCCCCCCTGAGTAGGGGTGGTGGTGGTGGTAGGCATCCAGCCCCCCCTGAGTAGGGGTGGTGGTAGTGGTAGGCATCTAGCCCCCCCTGAGTAGAGGTGGTGGTAGTGGTAGGCATCCAGCACCCATGAGTAGGGGTGGTGGTAGTGGTAGGCATCCAGCACCCATGAGTAGGGGTGGTGGTAGTGGTAGGCATCCATCCCCCTATGAGTGGGGATGGTATTAGTGGTAGGCATCCAGGCCCCCCTGAGTAGGGGTGGTGGTAGGGGTAGGCATCCATCCCCCTATGAGTGGGGATGGTAGTAGTGACAGGCATCCAGGCCCCCATGAGTAGGGGTGGTGGTAGTGGTAGGCATCCATTCCCCTATGAGTGGGGATGGTAGTAGTGACAGGCATCCAGGCCCACATGAGTAGGGGTGGTGGTAGTGGTAGGCATCCAGGCCCCCCTGAGTAGGGGTGGTGGTAGTGGTAGGCATCCATCCCCCTATGGGTGTGTATGACATTGGTGATAGCCATCCCGCCCCTATGGTTCTGCTGTTGCTAGTGTACGTCATTTGTGCATCCCTATGTGTGTGTGACATATTTCGGGTACGTGTCGTTTGATTGTGTTGTGGGTGTTTGACTTACCGTCTGCGCCGTACGCGTCCGTACCGGTCCCGGTAATAGATGTAGAGTATTGGTAGGACCTGCGTGATGGGATTCATGGTTGGGTCGTCTCGTTCGGGTTTCTCATGGCTTCGACTCGTACTCGTCGCTGGCTTGTTCGTCTCGTCGCCGTGGATCGTCTTGTGGCGCGAATCGGAGCTTATGTACAGCTCTCCCGGATGCTCAAACGTGCCGGACGTAGCGACGGGTTCGGCGCGTACGGAAGGCGCATCGTACTAGTCCGGCCGGAAGGTGCTGTGTATTTGCTTCCGTGCGACTCGAATCGGCGTTTACGGATCCGGCTCGGGCGGGGAACAGGAGCTGAAATGGGTAAGTACGGGTCGCTCGGAATTTGGGCTGTTGTGCGCATCGTACTTGTTCGTTCGGACGAGTGTTCGAATCGGTCGGGAAACACGCGTTCAGCTTTTATTTTTTCCGGACGAATACTGTTAGGTGCGCTTCCGGCCGAGATCGGAATCGACCCCGGAGTATAGGAGAGAGCCTGGTGGCTCATTATGGTCACCATGCCTATCCAGAAAAACAACATTTCAGCCATCAAATCAGGTTAATATGGCAAGTACCATGGTGGACAGCAGAACAGTGTGTGTCTTCTAAATAATTCCCTTCTCATCAATAAGTCTGCACTATGTATTCGATCAGAATATTGACTACAAAATATCAAGGCCTAAATATTGATGGCGCAGGGTTTTTCGCAAAATAACACCTGTTCGTATTGAACTCCTCAACGAGTAACTCATTAACCAAATGTTGTGAAAAATTAACTGCGCAAGACTAAAAGGGGAAGAAGAAAACTGCGCAAGTGCATGCTGGGAGTGTTAGAGTAGGCCGCAAATGCACATGACTAATGTAGAAAATAAGTCAAAAGTTAAGGGTTTATTCTTAATAAAAACTAGAAAATAATAAGTAGCGCGTAAGAAAAGGGAGCGAATGAAAGCATTCAAAGAGCGTTTAATAGTGGAGTTGTATAAAATGATAAATAACACTTGTATTTGTTTTCTTTAGAAGTGTACTTTCTGCTTTACAGAAAAGGCCCAAGAGTCTTTTTAGAATTAACATGGCATATTAGAAATGTAGAAGGGAGAAAGAAAATGTGATGTGTCCTTCACAAGTTCCTGATGATGGCCAAGGTTGCGCAGAGAGGAAAATGATAAAAAGAAATGGAACTTCCTTGCCGAGCGGAGCATGAGGACATTTGTACTACAAATTGATACATGAGTGAGATGGAAAGACGAACAAAACATGGAAGCCTGATACTAGAGTTTCCTCTGTTGGAAGTGATTACAGTGAGCTAAGTTAGAACAATAAGACGTTTGAAAGTTAGGTACATTGAGAGTGGCGTGATTGAACACTCCTTGTTTTGGACAAATCAAATTACAAAAAACCATGTGAGATGGCACAATAATGGTTGGACCTTTAGTGAATTTAGAGTATAACTAGTGGTAGTAAGAGGGTGGGGTTTGGGAGCGCATTTTCTTACTTTGCGAGAGGAGAGAGCTGTGTTGCTGTTTCCTAAATTCTATGGGCTGGCTGTTTTTATGGTGATCATGACTCTTTGACTTTGCTACTTAACTCTTCTTGAAGGGCCTAGCTTACTCTCATGGCCAGAGGGTAGCTTTTCAGATTTCTAGAACCTCATAAGTTTGGTTAGTATGAAATTCTGAATTTGCATAAAATCTTTTTGCAAATGTCTTTATTCTTTTGTCTCTACAGGTATTCACTCACTCATTGCACTGACAATTGAGATGTACAATTGGTGTTTATTTTGCTATTGTTTCTTTTGTGTGATGACTTATGATTTGAGCTGTATTGTACTTGATGAGCAATTCACAATTATTTGGATAAAGCATTCCTAACTCTTAAAAGAGTTTGTCATTATTAATGTAATTTATATGAAATGATCATTCTTATGGTGATAATTTAGAAATTCTGATATATTATCTTACCAAACCCTGATTAACTATAAAAGATTCTTCGCCGAGAAAAGAATAATAGGATGAACAAATTTGTACGTTTGGTTTAAACTCACCCAGCGTGAAAGGGATTGTTGGGTATTAAATTGGGTCCAGATGATAAAATTTGTCAGTTCCTGCACGCTGGATCAGTTTTTGGTAGCAGACCTGATGGTTTAATTAATTAATTTGGCAAATTAATAGGTTAGAATGAATAATTTTGGTTACTAACATATAGTGCTATTGTTATATGTAGTGGTCCGTCATTGTCCTTAAGAAAAGACGGGTCCGGAGTGGCCTAACAACCGCGAATGATATTAGCCTAATGGGCAGGGTTTAGTGTGGTATACACTAAGGGGCCGATTCCGATCTGGGTCGGAAAGCACTCCGGATCCGGATTGTTTTCCGACCGAGCCGGACTCCTGCAGTCCGACCGAGCGAGTACGATGCGGCCGCATGCTGCCGGACTCGGTTTGGTCGGACTCCCATTGAAGTCAATGGGAGCCGGTCGTACGACGCGTACATGGGCTCCCATTGACTCACTGGGAGCGTTGCACAAAAGGGTGCCCCCTGTAGTGGGTACGCGTTGGTGCCATCTGCACCGTACATGCATGTATAGGGGGGACCCTTGGGTCCCCCCTGTGTCCGACTCGTAAGGCTACGGGTGAAGGGGGGTCCGGCACGGACCCCCGAAGTCTGCTTCCCGGAGCTTTTTTGTCCCGGAGACTCCGACTCGATCCGGCTGTCCGAATCGTGCATCGTACTGGCTCGGTCGGGAATCGACTCCATTGCACGGTACGGTTCGACTGCGACCGAGTCGTACGGAGCGGTTCGGACCCGGAAACGAGTCGGTCGGCGATTTCGTATTCATTCGCATCGTACTTGGGCGTCCGGACCTCTGTACGACTCGGTCGGAAACAAAGCCTCCGAATCGGATCCGGTAAAGCCGAATCCGATTCAGAGGCCTTCCGACCGAGATCGGAATCGACCCCTTAGTATTGCGTTGTCTGCTGGTGTGATATTAAGCAACGAGAGCGGTTGTTAATATTGTATAGGGAACTCTGGAGTTAGTATAGTGGAGATTTATTTGGGTACCTTTAGAAAGCGCAGCTGAAGAAGTCCCAAAGAAGATTTCACTTTATTGAGAGTGGAGTAATGCTGGCCGATATTCCGCTAGTACCGAAAAAATTCTTTGTTTGAGTGGAACTATCTCTTTTTTAGTGGAGCAGACAAAGCAGGTTTGTTTTATGTCGTTTTATAATTTTGTTTCATTTTGAAAAAGGTTTGTAATCTACTGCCGAAATATTTTGTAAAGGGAGGGTCAGTAGTAGGAGTTATACTGACGTCACAGAGAGCCGTGCTGGCATTGGTCAGTTAGTGTGAATCGTCACAAAAGGGTGTTGTGTTGCTATTGGTTGGTTGGTGTTGGGCAGCGTGAATGAATAGCGTGTGTAGAAATACCGAAGAGTTTTTTCCTTTATTTGTTTGAATTTTAGCATAGTCGAAGAATTAGAATGAAGTTATTGAAAATGATCAGGAATTTATTTAGAAAGGATAAGCCTTTACCTATTAGAGAGGGAATTCCTGTGCCACCTGATGATACGCCTGCTTCTTTTATGTCATTAGAACGAGGATATCATACGTGTACATGGTTGGAGAATTGGGTAAAGTATACAGAAGGAGATGGGAATATGGCGTTTCCATAACATGGTACTTTCAATGTGAGGATTTTAGAGAACCTGAGATATCAAATGAATCAATTGAGACCATATCCTAGACCTATGCAGTACGAGGCACTTGAGGAATGGGAACATGAAGCGTATAAGAGAGAAAGAGACCGATCTGTGAATAAATATAGAAATACTGTGAGTAGATATTCAGAGGCAAAATGGGATGATCAAATGAAAAGGTGGAGAAGAGATGTGATTGCAGGAGGTGAAGGTTTAAGTCCGGTTGTTATAGTTGAGGATTAGAATGGAGGAAAATGTAAGGAGAAAAAGAAAAATTTAGAATGTACAGATCCAGATCCAAATGAAATTGATGATGAGTTACTAGATGAATTATTGTTAAACAGACCTCCACCATATCAGGAAGAGCAGGAAAGAACTACTCCAAATGCTCCATTGATTCAAGTTGAGGTTCCTCAGGCTTCACAAGCAAAAAGTGCAAATGTAATGAGTAAAACAAAAGATGATTTGACACAAAGGATTACTCAATTAAATCTGAATGCAGAAGCTTTATCAGTTCCAGGGACGATTGGTCCCATAGTTCCATTGTATAGTGTGGTTAAAAATATTTCACAAGTGCATGCTTTGATAGTACCAGTTAATAATGATAGGGTTAATAGTGGTGCTGAAACAAGGGAGACAGGAACATTGATTGATATTACAGAGAGGTCAGAGATCAGATCAGTGGAAACCCCAAAGCGAAATGTACAGATGGAACCTAGATAATTAGTACAGAATGTGAGAGAAGTGACACCTACTTCAGGGGGTTTAGTAGGACCATCACCAGAAGAGTTAGATGAATTGATTAGAGGGATGGTGTCTAATAAAGTGAATACAAGCATGGATGTAAGCAGATTAAAAGCAGATATGGAGGAAATGATTCTTGGTACGATTAGCCCAGCGAGATTGAGTAAATACCAGGAAGAAGAGTTGTTGTTTTAGTGTAAAAATATTACAATAAGGGCGAAGACTCTTCATGAGAGGTTTGCTGAAGTTGCACAAACTTATGAAGTTGACATTGAGAAATCAAAGGCTTTGCAAAAGACATATAGATTGGATTTTAGTGATAAAGATTTGGAGAACTTGAATGCTTCTGGTAAACGGTTACAGATTAAAGAGTTGATTAATACATTGAAACGATGGGGTGAATTGGAACGTCGGAAAGGTAGATGGGCTAAAAAGAAAGAAGAAATGCTTGCAAATAAAGGAGCATCATCTATGTATCATGTGAGGGGAACAGGGACAGGGACAACAATGACTGAAATGATATATCCCATGAGAGAAGTACCAGGGGGTGGATATGTTCACGTTCCATGGTCAAGACAGGATATACTGTCTTTTACAAATGAGTTTCCCAGATTGACAGAAAATCGGGTTGAATGGTACAAGCAAGTAGAGAAGTTTGTAAAGGTTTCAAAAGTTTTGTTGAAAGATTTGGATAGATTGTTTGATATTGTGGTTCCAGCTGATTTATGGACTGAGTGTAAAATTGCAATAGATTGGCCAAAAGAAGAGTATCCTAGAGATGCAAAGACGGGGGCCCTGTCAGATGAGGTGATGAAAAAATATAATCAAGTAATTACCTATTTGAAGGGAAAGACTTCATCAAGAGAGAGATTGGTTTAAAATTGATAGAACGACTCAGGAGACGAAAGAATCAGTACATGCTTATTATGAGAGGCTTTTACAGGTGTTTAAACAGTATAGTGGTTTTGGGAGTATAACTGACAAAGATATGGGACATTTTGTATACAAGTTTGTGTTTGGTTTGAAGCCAGAAATTAGTAACATGCTACAACAGCATTTGATTTGTTGGCAGAATAAAAGTGTAGATGAAATACTACGGTACGCAAAATATTGTAGTGATGACATTGAATCGAGGCACAAGAAGTTGAAAGAGAAATTAATGTGGGCACAAATGAAAGCAGCACAGAAAGGTGGCAATTTTGTGGATTATTCTCAAACAGGTTTTCAAGGAAAAGGTCAGAATCAGAATATTCAAAATGGTCAGATTTCTAACATGGGAGGTCTCATGATGAATGGAGGTGTTTCTACTCAAGGAAGAGGTTGGGGTAGAGGTAACAAAGACGAAATGAAGAAGAAATTTCCTTGTCATGCATGCAGCAAGTTGGGACATTGGAAACGCGAGTGTAAAGTTTTTCTAGAAAATAATTAAAATAATCAGAATTTTAATCAGCAAATGCAGAATGAGGTAAACAGGAATCAACAGCAGCAGCAACAGGTAGTTACACAGGTACAAATACCCCAAGCCCCAATGCCAAATGATGTGAATGCACAAGTACAAAGATACAGTGTGAGCGTGGGTTTTCATACAGGAGAACGAGTTGGTAATAATCAAAATGTACAAATGGCTTCACAGTACTGGTTGCAGTGCCAGGAGAGTGATTCAGATACATCTCAATGACGGTGCCTGAGGGGGGAGTGCTTGGCGCATCCTTGACGGTAGATCATTGTGGTCCTTTTGTGGATGGAGAAGTTGAAGGTAATGTTGTTACATTCCTTGTAGACACTGGTGCTACCCGTTCCACTGTGAGAACTGTGGAAATTCCAAACCTACCCCTCTCAGGAGATACTATCCAAGTTGTAGGTGTTTCAAATCAGTTGATTAAAACTTGAGTGACAAAACCAATGAAGGTACACATTGGAGACTTTAGGGACTTGCATCATTTTGTGGTGTGTGATACAAGTCCAGTAAACCTATTAGGTAGAGATTTTTTATTCAAGATGAACTGCACCACCTATTGTACACCAGATGGCATTGCATTTCAAACACCAGATGAAGATGTTGCGTTTAAAGTAATGTTGGCACGTCAAGGGACAGAAGTGAATGATTTGTATCCTTTATTTACAGTGAAGGATTTGCCTGTTGAATTGAGAGACAAAGTGATGGCTGATGTGTGGGATTTCTCAAGGAAAGACATTGGATTGATGAAAGGAGCTGATCCTATTCAGATTTCAGTCAAACAAGGTGCAGATTTTCCAAAAACGCCACAGTATAAAATGAGTCCTGAGACCATTGCAGGAGTAACTCCTATAATTGAACAAATGATTGAACAAGGCATTTTGAGAGAGATACTAGGGAGTCCTTGTAATTCACCTATTATGGGGATTAAAAAATCGAGCGGGAAATATAGGATAGTTCAGGACCTGAGGAAAATTAATATAATTGTGATACCTTGTTGTCCAATAGTGCCAAACCTAGCAGTGAGTCTTTACCAAATTCCTTGTGGTTTACTGTAATTGATTTATGCCAAGCATTTTTCTCGATACCCTTGCATCCGGATAGCCAATATCTTTTTGCATTCCGGTTCGGAGACCGAGTCTTAGCATGGTGCGAATTCCTCAAGGGTATTCAGAGAGTCCCTCAATTTTCAGTCAGATTTTGAAAAAATGTTTGGAGTCATTAGTAATGCCAGAAGACTCAGTATTGGTGCAATACATAGACGATTTACTTGTTGCATCAAAGACGTGGGAAGCATGTGTGACAGATACAATTGCTCTACTGAACCATTTGGCACCAGGTGGGCATAAAGTGTCACCTGCTAAATTGCAATTTAGTCAAAAGGAAGTTCAATATTTGGGACACAAAATTGAAAAAGGAGTCAGGAAAGTATCACAAGATCGAATAACTGTGATCTTACAGATGGGTCCTCCCAGAACGCAGAAAGAAGTTTGTATGTTCTTGCGTATGGTTGGATAATGCAGACAATGGATCAGTGGTTTTTTACTGACAGCCAAGCCATTACAGAGATTGACACATAAGGATGTGGTTGATCCAATTGAATTGGATGAAGAAGGTATGAGGGCATTTATAGAGTTGCTAGACAGCCTTTGTCGAGCACCTGCATTAGGAATGCCAGACTACAGTAAGGACTTTGCACTACTCTGTTGTGAAAAAGATGGTTGCACACCTTCAGTCCTAACGCAAACCCATGGAATGGCATGCCATCCAGTGGCATATTTCTCTACTAGCCTGAATTCAGTGTCTGCAGCGTTACCAGGCAGTTTAAAAGCAGTAGCTGCTACTTGTGTGAGTTTGGAGCAGAGTGAATCAATTGTGATGGGACATCCATTGAGAGTGTATATGCCACATTCTGTTGAGATTTTGTTGACACAAACTCGAACACAGCATCTTACGAGTAGTCGTTTGATGAGGTATGAAAGAGTGATATTGAGAGCAGAGAATGTGACTTTGACAAGATGTACAAATTTGAATCCAGCTACATTGCTACCAAGTCCAGGTTGTGAGGAAGTGGTAGACGAAGGAGATCATGTCTGGATGTGACTGACTTGTGTACAAAACCAAGGCCAGATATAAAAGACACACCATTGCCTGTATCTGATTGTGTGATGTTGCTTGAGAGATTAAAAGGGCACTCTTCGTGCTTCCTATGCAGTCTGTACAGTGTCTATGGTGCTTGAAGCTTCATGCTTGAAGGGAATAAGTTCTGCACATATTTCTGAGCTGCTGGCATTGACTAGAGCATGTATAATTGGCAAAAATCTGAGAATAACCATATTCACTGATAGTCAATATGGTTTTGGGGATGTGCATGACTTTGGACAATTGTGGATTCAACGTGGATTTTTTACATAATCAGGTTCACCAATTCGGAACAGCAATCACGTGAAGGATGTGCTAGTTGCACTACAATTGCCTAAAGAGATTGGGGTGGTGAAAATTTCAGCACACAAATCTGGAATTGATTATGTGACTAGTGGTAACAGATATGCTGCCCAAGTTGCACAATTTTGTGCTCAAAATTCAATTTAGATAAACAAGGAAACGCAAAAATCTGATACAAATTGTCATCTAATGTTCTCTTCTGTGGAGACATGGGAGGATGTTGGAGAACCACAGGAAGAAGCTAGTGAGGAGGAAAAAGAAATTTGGATCAAAACAGGTTGTTCACGAAGAGCTGTAGATGAAGTGTGGGTGTATACAGACGGAAGACCAATAATGCCAGACAGCCTGATATCACATATGGCAAGGATGTATCATGGCTTAACACATGTAGGGAGAGATGCGATGATCAGGCTTTTTAAGCAACTTTGGTTCAACCCAAAATTCAGGGTCATTGCAGAAAGTCTTTGTCAGAGGTGTATAACTTGCCAGCAGCAAAATGCAGGAAGAAAGACAGTTGTCAGTTGGGGACGAATTGGAAAAGCAGCAGGACCATTTACCCGAGTGCAAGCAGATTTCATAGAGTTGCATCCATGTAATGCTTTGAAATATGTGTTGGTTGTGGGTTGTTTGTTCTCTCGTTGGGTAGAAGCTTATCCAACAAGAAGAAATGATAGTCTAACAGTTACTAAATTGCTACTAAGAGAGATTATATCTAGGTTTGGATTTCCAGTCTCTTTAGAAACAGATAGATGAACTAATTTTAATAACGAAATAATTCGGATGATTTGTGCAGCATTACAAATTGAGCAAAAATGACATTGTGCCTACCGACCAGAAGCATCAGGCGTGGTCAAGCAAATTAATGGCACTATTCGTCAAGACTCTCGAAAGTATGTGCGTCTACAGCACTGAAATGGCCAGATGCTTTACCTTTAGTTTTGATGAGTCTGAGAAGTATACCTGATAAAAAAGACTGGATTATCGCCCCACGAAGTGATTATGGGGAGAGCAATGAGGCAGCCAATAGTTCCAGCGAATCAACTGATGAATATAACTGATGATCTTGTGCTCAATTATTGCAAAGGATTGGCTGATGTGGTGCGTTCTGTGTCTCATCAGGTTGGAGAAGATGCAACCACAACACAGCAAGAACAAGCACATGACCTAAGTCCAGGAGGGTGGATTCTGGTGAAGAAACATGTGAGAAAGTCGTGTTTGGAACCACGTTGGCATGGGCCATACCAAGTAATACTGGTGACAACGACAGCAGTAAAGTGTGGTGGCTTACCGAATTGGATCCACGCAAGTCACACAAGAAGAGTCCCAAGTCCACTTGAAAGACCAGAAACGAATGAAGAAGAAGAGCGAGAACAGGCTGAGAGTCAAGGAGAGCTTGAGCCTGAACAAAGTCGAATAAAGTGGGCACCAGCTACTGGGTCTCGTGAGGCTGTTGTCAATGCCAAAGATGGAGAAAATTTGATTCAAGAAGAATTGCAAACAAGAAAAGAAGCAAACAAAAGAAGTTGTGAAACTGGTCTTGAATATGGTGAAACTGTACAAGTGAAAAAGGCAAGAAAAGGAGATGTATTGCCAAAGGGAGGGAAAAGACTGAAAAACACTCTGAAAGAAAAAGTTCCAAGCACAATAATAGAAGTGTCGAGCCAAACAGAACAAAGTGACTCTGAAGAAGATACAGTTCGGAGAACAAAAAGGGCAAGAGTTCTGAACAAGAAGTACACAGCACCTGAATGAAGCAAGGAGACTTAAGAAGTGCTTAGATACACTACATTATTTGTACATTATTTTTTAGTTTTAGTTTTTTTATTATTAGTTTTAGTTTAGTTTATTTTTTTTATTTTTTTTATTTTTTTTTACAGTAGAAAATGGCAAAGGCAAATTTACTAGAGACTGGATATCAAAACCAAAGTTTTAAACGTAAATGTATTAATGCTTGCTTTATAAGTGTTTTACTACTAATGTTTGTTTGGTTAACACTAATTGTTGTTGTGCCTTATTTTATGTACCCTACTAAATATAATATTTCTAATAATGTATTGATTGAAAAAGGAGATGTGGGAAATCTTAAAGAAGAACCACAAACTAATATTGAGAAAAGAACAGGTGATAATATATATCACCAGGATAACTCCATTAATTATTTTTCGTTAAATGTATTTACTAAACTATTGTATGAATATGTTCATACCATGGATGCAAGAGATTGTTATCTGTGCATGCAATTACCTTCGTCTGTGTCTGAGGGGGTGACCTATCATCACCTTCCTTTAACTTATGGAGTTTCGTGTAGTGTACTAACAAGTCTGTTCTATGAAAAAGGAAATTTGCAGTACTATTACTCAAATTATGATTTAGTGTTTTCTGAAGTGCCAATTAGAAAGAATATGAACAGGGTAAATAGTGCGAAAAATGCTGAATATATGGGTGAATTCTTTCATACGACTAAAACAATAGATACTGTATATGCACATCGTAATATTTTAACATGTAGTTTGTGTCAGGAGGAGATTGAGTTTATAAATTTGGTAGAAGATAGAAGACAGGGTTTTAAGGAAAAAGCTGCTGAGCGAAAGTCCTGAGTACCTCCTTGGGCTTTTAGAGAAGGTGATTACAAAAAGGGTGAGACATATGCTGCAATGCCTTTGGATTGGCATCATAGGGGAAAGCTTTGCTTACTTAGACTAAAAACTGATTTTAACAATTATTTCATTGGTTCTACTGAATGTGATCATGTTTACTTAATTACGGGAGGTTGGGGAATAGGAGGTGTTACGGATCCTGTTTTCCCTGGAATATATTATGTGTGTGGTAAAAATACCTACTATAGGTTGCCTGCACATTGGTATGGGTGTTTTTATATGGGGATAGTTTTCCCTAAAGTTTATCATTTAGATAAGAATCATGGAATCAATTAAAAGAAGAGTGAATTAACAGGAAATAAAAGGGGAATTAGTGCTGCAGTGATTGGGGGTGATATTTTTACAGCATTGATACTTTCAATTGGTGTAATTTTAAACTCACATAAAATTAGAAAATTGTCCACAGTGGTTGATCGTTTATCAACAGAAACTGCTGGTGGGCTCTTAATGATTGATACAGAAATGGTTGCTATAAGATCTAAGGTCTTACAAAATAGACTTGCTCTTGATGTATTATTGGCAAAAGAGGGCGGAGTCTGTAGTATGTTGAAAATTCAACAGTGCTGTACTTATATCCCTGATAAAAGGCTAGCGGGATATATTAAAAATATTACACATTTACGGGAAAATTTAACTGAACTGAAGGTTGATGGTGCTTGGGAGAGACTTGGTAAGGGTTTCTCCTCAGTGGGTAATTGGTTTTCTACTTTTGGTAATAGCTTGCCAGGGAGAATACTAACACCTATAGTTGCTGTAGCTACAGGGATACTAATGCTGGTATTTAATATACAAGTGTTGTAAGTGCAAGAAACGAACTCTAGATACTAAACGAAGAGCAAGAAAAAGAAAGAGAGATAGAATTAGAAGACAGAAGAGGAAATTACTATGAAATAGTAAAGGATATAGATGGAGTTATGTTGAAGCAAAAGAGAACTACTGCTTTCTAAGTAGTATAAATGATGACAATCAGATTTTTGGGTTGTGTTTTTATGATGGCTCAAGTCACCATCAAAGGGGGATTGATGGAGCAGGGTTTTTCGTGAAATAAAACCTGCTTGGATTGAACTCCTCAACGTGTAACTCATTAACCAAATGTTGTGAAAAATTAACTGTGCAAGACTAAAAGGGGAAGAAGAAAACTGAGCAAGTGCGTTCTGGGAGTGTTAGAGTAGACCGCAAATGCACATGACTAATGTAGAAAATAAGTCAAAAGTTGAGGGTTTATTCTTAATAACAACTAGAAAATAATAAGTAGCGCGTAAGAAAAGGGAGCGAATGAAAGCATTCAAAGAGCGTTTAATAGTGGAGTTTTATAAAATGATAAATAACACTTGTATTTGTTTTCTTTAGAAGAGTACTTACTGCTCTATGGAAAAGGCCCGAGAGTCTTTTTTAGAATTAACATGGCATATTAGAAATGTAGAAGGGAGAAAGGAAATGTGATGTGTCCTTCGCAAGTTCCTGATGATGGCCAAGGTTGCGCAAAGAGGAAAATGATAAAAAGAAATGGAACTTCCTTGCCGAGCGGAGCATGAGGACATTTGTACTACAAATTGATACATGAGTGAGATGGAGAGACGAACAAAACACGGAAGCCTGATACTAGAGTTTCCTATGTTGGAAGTGATTACAGTGAGCGAAGTTAGAACAATAAGATGTTTGAAAGTTAGGCACATTGAGAGTGGCGTAATTGAACACCCCTTGTTTTGGACCAATCAAAATACAAAAAACCATGTGAGATGACACAATGAGGGTTGGACCTTTAGTGAATTTAGAGTACAACTAGTAGTAGTAAGAGGGTTGGGTTTGGGAGCGGGAGGAGAGAGCTGTGTTGCTGTTTCCTAGATTCTATGGGCTGGCTGTTGTTCTGCTGATCCTGACTCTTTGACTTTGCTCCTCAACTCTTCTTGAGGGGCCTAGCTTACTCTCATGGTAGAGGGTAGCTTTTCAGATTTCTATAAACTCATAAGATTGGTTAGTATGATATTCTGAATTTGCATAAAATCTTTTGCAAATGTCTTTATTCTTTTGTCTCTATGCCTATCCACTCACTCATTGCGCTGACAATTGAGATGTACAATTGGTGTTATTTTGCTATTCTTTCTTTTGTGTGATGACTTATGATTCGAGCTGTATTGTACTTGATGAGCAATTCACATTTTTTGGATAAAGCATTCCTAACTCTCAAAAAAGTTTGTCATTATTAATGTCATTTATTTAGCTATATGAAATGATTATTCTTATGGTGATATTTTAGAAATTCTGATATATTATCTTGCCAAACCCTGATTAACTATAAAAGATTCATCACCTAGAAAAGGATAATAAGATGAACAACTTGGTAAGTTTGGTTTAAACTCACCCAGCGTGAAAGGGACTTTTGGGTATTGAATTGGGTCAAGATGATAAAATTTGCCAGTTCCTGCACGCTGGATCAATATTGAGACCCAAAATATCAAGAATCTTAATATAAATAGATAGTACAGGTTTACTATACTTAACTTTGCATCGATGAACCTTGGTGTCCCACCCAGCTGTGAACTGTGCCCTTTGAAGAAGCAATGATGCAAACTATACTTAAGCTATACCCACAAAAAGCTATACAAGGATGTACTGCCACTTTAACCAAAGAATTTGGAGACACCGCCAACAATCTGTGCATTTGGAGACACCTCCAACAATCTGCACTAAGGGGCCGATTCCGATTCGGGTCGGACAGCTCAAAAAGAGCCGCCCGGACGCTTACCTCCCGACCGACCCGTCCCGGGAGCCGGTCAGTCCTGCCGATCAAGTACGATGCGTGCATGTGCTGAAAACTCGACCGACACGAACTCGCCAAATAAATACTCAATTCACCCTACGACCCGGTCCCGTAAACGCAGATTCGACTCGCATGGGGGCTAGGTCAGAGCTGTTTCCGGCCGGACAAGTACAATGCGCACTTCCTATGCGCCGAGCGAGTCGACACGTACGGCACGTCACAGCATCCGGAAAAGCTGCATGAAAGGAACGATTCGCGCCACAACACGATCCCCGGACACGAGACGTACAAACCTGCAACTGGGACGAAACGAACCAACGACCAGTGCAGACGAGACGGTGTCGACATGAATCCCATCGCACAGGCCATACCGATCCTCTACATCCATGGACTGATCCGGAACAGACGCCAACGACGGAGACGGTAAGAGACACCCCCAAACAAACAGCCGACACGTACCAGTAAACCTGTGACAAACACCCAGGCCCCCCCTTGCCCATCACCCCCACCCATAGGGGGCCTCTTGCCTGTCACCACTCCCACCCCTACCCATAGTGGGCCTCTTGGCTGGGACTACTCACACCCCCACCCATAGTGGGCCTCTTGGCAGGGACTACTCACACCCCCACCCATAGGGGGCCTCTTGGCTGTCACCACTCCCACCCCCACCCATAGTGGGCCTCTTGGCTGGGACTACTCACACCCCCACCCATAGGGGGCTTCTTGCCTGTCACCACTCCCACCCCCACCCATAGTGGGCCTCTTGGCTGGGACTACTCACACCCCCACCCATAGGGGGCCTCTTGCCTGTCACCACTCCCACCCCCACCCATAGTGGGCCTCTTGGCTGGGACTCCTCACACCCCCACCCATAGGGGGCCTCTTGCCTGTCACCACTTCCACCCCCACCCATAGTGGGCCTCTTGGCTGGGACTACTCACACCCCCACCCTCACACCCCCACCCATAGGGGGCCTTTTGCCTGTCACCACTCCCACCCTCACCCATAGTGGGCCTCTTGGCTGGGACTACTCACACCCCCACCCATAGTGGGCCTCTTGGCTGGGACTACTCACACCCTCACCCATAGGGGGCCTCTTGCCTGTCACCACTCCCACCCCCACCCATAGTGGGCCTCTTGGCTGGGACTACTCACACCCCCACCCATAGGGGGCCTCTTGCCTGTCACCACTTCCACCCCCACCCATAGTGGGCCTCTTGGCTGGGACTACTCACACCCCCACCCATAGGGGGCCTCTTGCCTGTCACCACTTCCACCCCCACCCATAGTGGGCCTCTTGGCTGGGACTACTCACACCCCCACCCATAGGGGGCCTCTTGCCTGTCACCACCACCAATAGTGAACTGTGTGAGTACCACTACCAATGCCCACACACATAGGATGGGTGATGTGTAACACATACCCCATACCCCAACATAAGGACTACAAACCAAAGGATATCCACAACAACCTCATGACCACAACATGTAGTCTGTGTACAATACCCACCACAGTGAACATGACCATGTACACACAATGTAACTCACAACACGTGTCTGCAATACCATAGTGTGGCTAACACAAGCCAAGCCTCACATGAGCACTGCAGTAATGTCCTCAACACCCATCACTTGAGTGTACAAAAGGTAACTGTGTGGTACTAAACAGCAGCATATGTAGAGCACTGTGCTAATGGGGTCTCAACCCCCATCAGCACAGTGACATGAAGGTAAGTGTGGGGATCACACATGCAGCATATGTAGAGCACTGTGCCAATGGGGTCTCAACCCCCATCAGCACAGTGACATGAAGGTAAGTGTGGGGATCACACATGCAGCATATGTAGAGCACTGTGCCAATGGGGTCTCAACCCCCATCAGCACAGTGACATGAAGGTAAGTGTGGGGATCACACATGCAGCATATGTAGAGCACTGTGCCAATGGGGTCTCAACCCCCATCAGCACAGTGACATGAAGGTAAGTGTGGGGATCACACATGCAGCATATGTAGAGCACTGTGCTAATGGGGTCTCAACCCCATCAGCACAGTGACATGAAGGTAAGTGTGGGGATCACACATGCAGCATATGTAGAGCACTGTGCCAATGGGGTCTCAACCCCCATCAGCACAGTGACATGAGGGGACTCCACTCCTGTGGAAGGAAAGCTGTGCCATATGTTGTCCATGCAGGCCACCAGCATGTCAGCAGTATACTTTGTCACACAGCTAACATATACCACACATTGGTGGCCCTGGTAACAGCAGCCTGGGCACGGGAGGGTCCCCTGAGTCAACTGCACAGAGTCAACACACATGTAGATGAAGTAGCACTGAGGACACAGATGAGTCCATCCACATAGATGCATACACTTGCATGTCCATTAGAGATGGCCACACAGTCAGTGAAATGGGCCAATTGAACCATGCTAAGGCCAACAGGTGTGCATGTGTGTAAGACACTGATGAGACATTGCTTACAAAAGATAGATAACACATTTCCAAAGACCATAATCATGACCCCGTCGGATTGCTGCAAAGGATGTCATGGATACACACCCCAACAGGACATACCCCCCATGGGCCACATGGTCTCCAGCACAGTGACACTACATTTCCCAGCCATGGAATACACCATCACTGGAGCAAGGGCATGTCAAGTATCAACAACATCATGTACATCTGAAGCAAAACCACTAGTGAACAAAAAGGAGCTTTTATTCAGCTGAGTTATTTGTGAAATGGAAAATCAAGAAGAAAAACATGAAGGCCTATGGCCAGTCCATAAACAGACCCAACAGGGTCAAGTGTCCAATGGCCACATTTGGCATGCCTGCACTGCCAACGGAAGGGGACATACCCCTGGGAGGGGCACACATAGAGGCCAGCCAGGCACCGCAGGTACAGGATCATGGGTCTACAGAAACAGGCAGGGAAGGGCTGGTGGGTGCAGGAGCGGCAGCTGCAGCGGAGGAGTCTGACAGGGTGGGTGCCGGCACGACTGGGGGGCACAATGCAGGATCAGTGGGTGCCGGCACAACTGGGGGGCACAAGTCAGGAGCAGTGGGTGCCGGCACAACTGGGGGGCACAAGTCAGGAGCAGTGGGTGCCGGCACAACTGGGGGGCACAAGTCAGGATCAGTGGGTGCCGGCACAACTGGGGGGCACAAGTCAGGAGCAGTGGGTGCCAGCTAAGCCTGGGCGTAGTTTGCGTAGTAGCACTTCACGTAGCTACGTGAAGTACAGCTTCAACTACACGTAGCTATGCAAATTGCGTAGTGCATAGCTGTGTGCTTGACTGCACTGTACAATAATTACCAAAAGCATCTTGTACAGTACAAGTTAAGATAAAATAAATATTTCTGTCTTTATATGCTAAAAATGCATATAGCCATTTCACTAAAGTGAAAACAAAAAGTTAACAAGCAGTGAGAGAGGTGATGATTTTGGTATCCTCGCTAACTTAGGGAGAGAACCAAGCAGATGTCTTGAAAACAAAAAGCACATCTTATTGAACGATTCGGTGGTGGTCCCATCCTCTTAGGACCACCCCAAGCACAGTTATTGGCAAAAATACAATCCCAACCAAAGGCCCTGCAAAGCATTATGGGACGAGATTAGCAGTGGGCAGTGAATATTATAGTATCCAATATCAAAATAATTCTACAAAGAGCTGCAGTTCCACTAGTCGTTACTAGGTGTCCCTCACGAGTCAAATGCAAAAGCTTCATGAAAGGTTTTCAATGCTTTTGCATTTGACTCGTGAGGGACACCTAGTAACGACTAGTTGAACTGCAGCTCTTTGTAGAATTATTTTGATATTGGACACTATAATATTCACTGCCCACTGCTAATCTCGTCCCATAATGCTTTGCAGGGCCTTTGGTTGGGATTGTATTTTTGCCCATAACTGTGCTTGGGGTGGTCCTAGGAGGAAGGGACCACCATTGAATCGTTCACATGATATGCTTTTTGTGTTCAAGGCATCTGCTTGGTCCTCCCCCTAGGTTAGGGGGGACTCCAAAATCATCACCTCTCTCATTTGCTTGATATTTTATTATCAAAATTCATTTTTGTGAATTGGTTATATGCTTTTTAGCATAAAAAATTGCTTTATCAAAGCATTTGAAGGAGTTTATTATACTCCTGCTACGCTACGTTGATAAGCACAGTTATTCACTCTGCTACGTGCAATTTGCGTAGTGCGTAGTAGCACAAACTTTGCATGCTTCGTGAGCGTAGCAAAGTATTATGCCCAGGGTTAGTGCCGGCACAACTGCAGTGGGCAGGTCAGAGGTAGTGGACACGGAACCCACTGCAGTGCCCAAGTCAGACCGGGAGGGCAGAGACTCCACTGCAGTGCCCATCCCCAGGGGAGCAGGAAGTGGATCCGGTGATGTGGGCAGGATGGAGGGGGAGGGCACGCCCTCCACAGCAGTGCCACACACAGGCTGAGTGGGGCGTGGGGTGCTGGAAGAGCAAGAGGCAGGTGGGGAAGGCCTGAGCATCTTGGGGATGCGGTAGCGGTGGGTGGGTGAACCTGGGGCAGGGTGTGGTGGTGGGACCTGTGGAGTGGGAGCCTGGGGGATGGCGGGTGGAGACTGTCTGGTGGAGTGTTGGGCCGATGGTGGGGTCTTGCTCTTCCGTGTGCGGGGGGACCTGCGGCGTGGTGTCTCAGCCTGCCTGCGCCTGGGGGAGGGTGTCTGGGGGCGAGGGACACCCCCTCTGTGTGGCCAGACCCCTCTTC
This sequence comes from Calotriton arnoldi, assembly GCA_963921515.1. Lineage (NCBI taxonomy): Eukaryota > Metazoa > Chordata > Amphibia > Caudata > Salamandridae > Calotriton > Calotriton arnoldi. Next base: position 739,192 of record CAWUFW010009049.1, on the reverse strand, counting down.
CCCTTGTGTGCTGGTGTGGATGGATCAGTGGGGAAGAGTCCGAGGTCGACCAGGAAGAGCCTCTTTGCAGCTGGGGATGCAGTTGAGGCAGTGGAAGGGGCCGTGGAAGGGGCTGTGGAGGGTGAGGCATCGGAGGACTGCGGAGTGCCTGTGGATGCATGTGTGTGTGTGTCTGACCCATCCCCGGTGAGTGTATTTTCAGTCCCCTGAGTATGCGTGCGTGCATGTTTAGACTTTGGCTTGGGGGTGTGTGTAGTGCCTGGGTCTGTTGTGTGCAATGATGGTGCAGGTGTGTGTGTGAGTTGGACAGGTAGGGTGCTGGGAGTAGGGGATGGGGCAGGGGCAGGAGGGGGAGGGACTGCTGGAGGAGGGACACTGCTGCCGTCAGTGAGGAGGCCATGCCCTGACTGGTCCTCTGTAGGGCAGACATGGATGATGACATGCCCTCCATGTACGACACCAGCTGGTTCAACAGACCCGTGTGCACATGAAAGACACGCAGCATGGATGACTGCCCCACATGGATCTGCCGCAGCAGGTCGACAGACTCCTCACTCAGGGCTGCAGGGGACACAGGGGTAGGGGGTGCGGTGCCTGACTGGAAGGAGACATGCCCATGAACACGGGCGCCTCCACGGACCTTAGATGTGGGAGCCATGGGGAGGGCAGTGATGGTGGGGGCGGGACAACCTCAACAGGTGTTGGATGGTGGCTGCTGCCACCCGCCTCCACGAGGAAGTCCCCGTCACTGCTGCTGTGGTCCTCAGCTGCGGTGGTGTTTGCCGAGGAGCCCACAGACTCACTCCCCTCGCCCTCCGTGCCACTGGGTCCCTCCGACTCCTCAAATTCCAACCCAGTCTGGCTCTCTGGCTCCCCCTGGTCCGTGGAGCGGTCTCCCTCTGTGTCCGTGTCTGTATCTGCACAGGGAAAATAGAATGAAAACACATTAGTCATCTGCACTGACCACACACACCACAGAAAGTACAGCACATCAGTGGCCAAGTGCGGGCATCAATGAGTTGAACTTTGCTAGGAGTGCTCACACAGATTTGCATAGGCCAATGGTTAGTCTGAGAGTCGAGCATGGCATTCACATCCCTCCTGCCCTTGCAACCATCTGTCTTGCGCATGTAGGATCCCTACACCCCACTGCAGACACATGCACCACCTACCCATCACTTGACAAGACCTGTAAATACGTAGTGGTCTGTCAACATGCACACATCACATCTGCTGACAATGGACCTGTACATTTGCCTGGACGTAGGGATGGCCAGTGTTGCATCTGAGAGGCTGGGGCTGAGTACATGCACCAGACATCCTGATCCCCGCAAGTCCTGCATACCTTGGCACAATGGAGTGCATGTTGCACATGACACACTCCTGCTGGATCACCCCTAGGTAGTGTAGTCCCATGGCTCAGCCATGCCTGTGAGATCATACATCACAGTCTCCAGTCACAGGGGGCAGGGCATCCCTACAACAACTGTCACCACTGTGTCACATTCCCAAGAAATGGGGCCTGCAAACTCTGTAGCTGACAACTACACATGACCATCCACAGTAACAACAGCGTCTGGATTCTGATGTGCCCACCCCAGATCCATTGGACGCATGAGAGACATGGGACAGGGCACTCTGAAGCTGAGCAACTCACACTCTGCTGTGAATGACACCCAGCTGCTGGAACTACCCGGTTGCAGGCACCATTGTGCACGGTCAAATCATCACATCCATACATGTCACAGAGGTATTGTCTCACATGGGCACATCTCAGATTGCATGCTGACCCCAAACCCATGTACACACCAGTGGGCCTGACAACGGTGCCACAGCACAATGACACAGGGGCAGACACCTGAGGGAACTGTTCACCTGGCACAAAGTGCCAACCGAGACACGGGAGTGGGAGTACAGACTGTAGCATGCCCTGGACTAGCCATGACTGTCCTGCTCCATGTGGAACAGGTGATAGCCATGGACAGTAGGCAGGTGGCTGTGCTTATGTGACACACTTGAGGTACATGCTCCAGAGGCCCCAACAGTTTACCCAACCAGCAGCATGGGTGTGTGCCGAATGCCCCAGGCACATGTGGTGAGCCCGAGCTGTCAATTGGCCACATGACAGGAGTACATGCAGATAAATACCAGGACCCTGGCATGTACTGTACAATGGTCCCACCCTTGAAGCACAACACTGAGTCCCCTGAAGCAATGCTGGCCCACATCCCATGCACCTTCACATGTAAGGGCACAGTTCCCACGTGACACTATGCCCAGACAGAAACAGCAACACCTGGCAAACAGATGAGAAGGGGGCAAGTCACCAGAGAGGGACATGGCTCCTGGACTAACTGAACAATGTACTGGTGAGGTGTTACCAGGCCAGAGGGGGCACATAGCATGTCAGACACAGCACACAGTGCAGTCATGTACTCACCCCCTCCTTGCTGCTGTCTGGCCTTCAGCTGCCCATCCAGGTCCGGGAAGACCACCGCCAGGATCCGGAGCATGTGGGGGGTCAGGATCCGGTGTCCGCCCCTCCTGCGTGGAGGCGACAGCTTCAGCTGGACCCGTGCGATCCTGCGGGTCCAGCCCCGAAGGTCCTGCCACCTCTTCTGGCAGTTGCGGATCCTGTGCCTGTAGACCCCCACGGAGCTCACCGCCCGGACGATGCTCCTCCAGATATCATGCTTCTTCTGGGCAGCAACCTGTGAGGATGACAAAGTGCAGAGGACATTACTACACTGGCAACATATTAGTGCAACACACAGGCGGTCACACATGTGGGCATCAGCAAGGCTAATGAGGTACACAGGTGGTGCAACTATGGTTGAGGGACCGGTGTCCAGCACTCACAGCTTTGAGACATGGCCTGGGAAGGGGACCTAGTGACAATACACCTTGCACTGCACTGCAACTGTGCAGTACATGTGGGTGCCCCATTTGTGGCAAGAGCAGTAGTCAGTGGGTAACCAAGCCACTGGTGTACACACTAATGCTGCTGCTGGTCAGACCAGTAGCACAATTAGCAAAGCAGTGGACAGCACACTCACCTGCTTTCCTGGTTTCCCATAGAGCTTGGTGTACTGCGGCAGGAGCCCGTCCAGCAGGGCCTGGTTCTCCTCCTCACTGAAGGCTGGGGCCCTCTCCACAGTATGTGCCATCATTGAAGCCAGAGGAAGCAGAGACAGCAGCAGTGATGATCTTGATGTGCTCCAGTAGCATGTGGTGCGGGCAAGTGGGTTCTCTGGGGGCCAGGCAGCCTTATATCTGTGCTGTGGAGGCATGTCTGCCCTGGGGTACAAAGGGATAGGTCCAAAAAGCTTGCATCCTATGAATTTGGCCAATCCATGGGATAGCACGACTCGTACACGCCTTCAGCATCATTTAAAACATCACCTCCATGACACACTGGCAATTGCAACAATGTTGTACGACTCCAACTGAACACGCCTCGTTCAAATTACAGATCCGCGTCCATCACCATGACAGCTCATGGCCAATGAGGGTGCAGGGCCCGGCAAATGACTGTACTACGCGGATTTTGAATGGCAACACACACCCGTCTCCATCAGATTCAATGGGCAAGACGTGCGCGCGGCTCGGCCATACACGACGGACGCGTCACACGCGTCCGTCGCCATTGCAATGTGTGTCCCTGACATGCGCGCGGCTCGGTCATACACGACCGACGCGTCACACGCGTCCGTCGCCATTGCAATGTGTGTCCCTGACATGCGCGCGGCTCGGTCATACACGACCGACGCGTCACACGCGTCCGTCGCCATTGCAATGTGTGTCCCTGACATGCGCGCGGCTCGGCCATACACGACCGACGCGTGACACGCGTCCGTCGCCATTGCAATGTGTGTCCCTGACATGCGCGCGGCTCGGTCATACACGACCGACGCGTCACACGCGTCCGTCGCCATTGCAATGTGTGTCCCTGACATGCGCGCGGCTCGGTCATACAAGACCGACGCGTCACACGCGTCCGTCGCCATTGCAATGTGTGTCCCTGACATGCGCGCGGCTCGGTCATACACGACCGACGCGTCACACGCGTCCGTCGCCATTGTAATGTATGTCCCTGACATGAGCACGGCTCGGTCCGAACAAGTTATTTGGGTTTTGGGGACATTGAACGTGTCGGTCAGCCTTGCTGTCAATTCCTGACAGATGACATCCTCTGTCACTAGCTAGGGACTATGGGGCACACCAATGGCACCACTGCCTGTGCCACAGTGTGTCCCCAGTCATGTATGGCTGCCTCTTATGTGTGTGTCTGGGGGCACAGGATGTGTTTGGTCGTGTGCCACTTGTTGACAAGCACTCCCAGGCTGGACCCGGATGTGGGTGGACACATACATGTGTGGTGTGCCCATTGCCACAGGGGGTGCAGCAATGCAGTACAGGACATTGGCAATGGACACAGTCCCAGCCAGGATGTGCGTGTGTGTCGTGTCACATGTACCCTGTCTCATCAGTGTTAGTAGCTTCAACGCAGGGTGAACCAGTGTCGACATTGTGATGTCCATACACTATCTGTGTGCATGTGGTGTGATCCAATGTGAGCTGATCCACACATCACATTGGTTTGTACATGCACAGTGTTGTTGTGTGGGGGTGGCACAGACACCTACATATGTCCACTTGTGGCGACAGGGCACATGGACTGTGGCTAACATGCTTGTTGTGTGTAATGTCAACGATACGTCACATCATGCCTGTGTAACTGTCAGTCAGGGAGCTCTGATGTGGAGAAAATATCTGTCCTCACTAGTCACTGTGGGCTTTGTGTGGTAGGTGGCAACAGGGCAGATGTACTGTGCTAGGGCCCATTGCTTTGTCATGGCACAACAGGGGCCCTGTCATGTGCACATCTTGGGCTTCAATGTGCGTTGATGCCATGTATGGGACATTAGTGTCTGTAACCTGTGGCAACCACCTCAGCTCATTGTGTTATGTGTTTGTTTATGATGGGCTGTGTTGCTGTGGCTTTGTGACATTGCTGGAGGGTGTGCCTTCATCCTTTGTTTCTGTCTGTACTGCAGGGCCCCAAATGTACCTAGGCCATTCCCGGACCTGGCAACGATGGTGGAACGTGAGTCCATCAGAAAGTACCGTTTCACCAGGGCAGTGATTGAGGAGTTGGCAGGGCAGTTGGGCCCACACCTGCAACCTGGCCGGCCATACCCGACGGCACTGACCCCCAAGGTGAAGGTGATGGCAGCCCTTCATTTCTTTGCGACGGGTACCTTCCAGTACACTGTGTCTTCTGGTGGAGGGATGTCGCAGACAATGTTCAGTCGGGTGCTTCGGGATGTGTTGGAGGCCATGTTACATTTCCTGGACCTGTACATCTATTTCCCCACACCCCAACGACTTGCAGACATAAAGGGTGACTTCTATGCCCTGGGGAGGATGCCAAATGTCATAGGCTCCATTGACGGGACACATGTGGCTTTGGTGCCACCACAGGCACATGAGCTGCCATACAGGAACCACAAGCATTTCCACTCCATCAATGCTCTGGTGGTTTGTTTGGCGGACATGACAATCTCCCATGTGTGTGCCCATTTCCCTGGGTCTGCACATGATGCCTATGTGATGAGGAGTAGTCGTGTCCCTAGACTGATGTCACGGATGCAGAATCTACGTGCCTGGCTTGTTGGTGTGTACTGACTTTTCCTCATTGTGTGTGCCTGCCAATTGTGTGCTACCTGTTTTTCTCCAACTCCTCTAATGTGCATGTGACTGTATGTAGGTGACTCTGGATATCCCAACATGCCATGGTTGCTGACACCCCTGAGGAACCCTGTGACACCAGCCGAGATGCGCTACAACCAGGCACATGGTCATACCAGGAGGGTGATAGAGCGGACATTTGGACTCCTGAAGAGCCGCTTCAGGTGTTTAGACAAGACAGGAGGTGCCCTCCCGTATGCCCCTGCTAAGGTGTGCCGGATCATCATCGTAGCATGCATGCTGCACAATCTGACAGTGCGAAGGGAGTTGCCCCTCATCCAGGATGACAATGACCAACACCCGCCACCTGTGGAGGATCCTGGCCTGGGCCAGGATGCCAGTAGCGATGATGAGGCTGCGGAGGATGTCCGCACACAGCTCATCAACAACTTCTTCTCCTGAATGTGAGTATACAGTGATGTGTTGTAAATGTGTTGTGTGTGCATGTTTTGTGTGTGTGGTGCACCTTGCGTGTGGCTGTGTGCTACTTGTGTGGATGCCTGCAGTGATGTGTCCATCCACTTTACCTGTACTCCCCACCAGTTGTGTGATGATTAGTATTTTGGGGTGGTGTAGTCTGTGATTTGTGTTTGCCATGTGTGTTGCAGTTGTATGGCGTCATGCAGTGTTAACAATTGTGTTTCTGTCTGTCCTTCACAGGGTACTGTGGCTGTTGTTTGGTGTACAGAGACCCCTGATGCCCATGCTCCACTGCCAGGATGGAGTCGTTAGTGTACCGACGAGTGATGTGCCAGGCACCCCAGGACTTCCGCAGTTATCCACTTGGTGACCGTGTGCCCACTGTCAGGTGTTGCTAGCTTGCATGTGTGTAATAAGGGACATGTGGCAATTGCCTGACAATAAACTGTGCTGCACCTCCTGATGTGTGTTGCTTGTGCCTACACATCAGACTGACATTGACGTACTGCACTTGTGGGCCTGTCACCACTGACTCAGGTTGGCTGTGTAGTTTGTGCATACCACAGGCTTGCTTGTCAACATTGATGTTGGCAATGAATTGGTTGGACGTGGTGGGCATGTGTAAAGTAGACCTGGTGGTGTGTCTCCCACATATGTGGCACATTGGCCTGACTGACATGACAGTGTACTCATCACAGTACAGGTTTGCATGCACAGTGTTCTTCAGCACATCCAGATCTACATGCCACTGGCAACCTCTCAATCACCACAGAGTCACGTCTTGTGTTTAGGTGAATTTATTAGCACATAAGTGGGGATGGTGCTCAGGATTGGGAGTGTTGTCCGTTGGCTTTAGAATCCAAAGTTCACAGATAACAAGTTAGGAGTGTTGGTAGATGAAATGTCTAGAGTACAGTCCACAGTCGTTAAGCACATTGTTCCAACTCAGACCCTCCATGTCATGTGGGGAGTACGATGTCGTACAACAAGGTGAACGGTTTGCACACAAAGGTCACTGTCCAGAACAGGTGTTGGTTTCCTGGGGGATGTGCATGGGCATCTTCGTCTCACTTGTTCCTCACCGGACGACCCCTCTTCTTCTTCTCAGGGGGAGCCTCACCTGCAGGCTGCTGCCGTGCACGGGGCTTCCACCAGACCCCCTCACTCCCTGTGGCAGTGGCAGATGTTGTTGCCCGAGATGTAGTCGTCGCACAGGGAGGTGGGCTCAAGTTGGTGCTGATCTGGCGGAGGCAGGTCAACATTTCCCGGTGCACCACTGCTATATCTTCCATGGTATCCCACTTGGACTCCATATTTGACAGGTGTGTTTCAACACGGGACATGTGGGAGTCCAAGCGGGCATGGTGGGCAGCCTGCTGTTCTTTGATGTCCGTGAGGATCCCCACTACCTGGCTGAACCCTCCGGTGCTCTCCTGGTACGCATCCATGATGCGTTCCAGGTGGGTGTCATCCTGCAGACCCGCACCCTCAGTGGAGCCTCTGCTCGGCCTCCCACCCCTCCCACCACCCTTCGCCACATGGCCAGCACCTGTGGTGTTCCGCACAGGTGTCACAGGGGGACCTTGGATGTTGTTGCTGTTGTCAGGTGCCCTGGTGCCCTGTGACTCTGTGCCGTCTGATGGTTCGGTGGGTCTGTCCGTGTTGGCAGGGGTGGCCTGCGGTGAATCAGCAGTTGCAGGGGTGGTTTCAAGGGGGGCAGGTGAATGTTGCTGAGGGGCTGCATGAGGGCCGAGACCGGAGGGGCCAGCTTGGGTGTCGTCCGACGAGGTGTGAAACTGTGCGCCACCGGAGCCAGGTGGGTCCACCGGAGCCTGGGACTGGGACTCTTCCTCGTCTGTGGTTGAGTCCACATCTGCCCTTGTGTTTGGAAGGAAGACACAATGTTAGTGATGTATTCATGGACATCAATGGTTCATACACATGAAATTGGCCACTGTGGTTGGTGTTGCATGCCTGTCCATTGCATCATCCTACTTTGTCACTGCGGGAGATTTCCATTAGTGTGGTGCATTCACCTGACACCCTGAGGCACTTTGGTTGTCAAGTCTAGCTGTCTGCCTGCCTGGCATCTTAATTGCACGCTGGATTGTACTGTGCCATTCCTGCACTGGTGCTGACACATGCCTGACACAGGTGTTTCATCCCTGTCAACATTTGTGCTTTGACGCTGGCATCCTTGCAAAGGCACCTAGTTTGGGATCTCTGTTTGGGGCATGTGTGATGCCAGTTTGTGTCAGTCAATGTGCATCACATTAGTGTGTCTGCACAACCTGGTCACAGTCCAGCATGCCCGGGTTGTCCTGATGTTCTCTTCTGTGTTGTCTGTGTCCCCAGTCCACATCCCATTTCACACAGGTGATGGTGTCACTGTTGCTAATGGAGTTGTGTGTGAGTTCTGTGTTTGCACACATGCTTTGTGATGTCAATGTCCTCCATGGTGGTACGGACTGTTCGCTGCGGCTGTCTTTCTTTACTAGAGTCGTGACCAGAGGTGTGTGTTCGGTTGCTTCAGCTGTGACTTGCATGCCTGCTCCAGTGCAGCCCATGTTAGTCCTTGTGTCCCCAGTGTCCATGTCAGTGAGTGCTGTGTGGTGTGGATGATGCCTACAATACTGGACAATGTCTGCGTTTCATGTGGCTGGCAACGGGTGTTTGAGTGTATGTCAGCATGCTACAGTGTGAGGGATGTTGGTAGGTCCATTGTAGTCAGTCAGGTGTCCCCTGTCACTGCTGTGTATGTGAGTTGCTGTGTGTTTGGATCTCTGTGGTAGGTCTGCATTTCTGCACTTGTCAACTACAATCCGCGCCTACCTGTCCAGGCCAGAGGGGGTCCCTGGGACACTGCATTCCCGGAAGTTGAGTGCAAAGGTACATTTGCAATAGCTGGCAGTGTGACTGTGATTGGGTTGGTCGATGCGTGTGTGTGACTAGCAGCCTACTCATACATTGTATCCATGTGTCAGCCATCTTGCCCTGCTCTTTGGTTTGGCAGTGTGTGTTCCCAGGGCTGCTGTTAGTTTTTGCTGGATAGATATGATTTGCAGCTGCCTCAATGGTTTTCAGTGTCATTGCAGTAACTCCTCCTCCCCCAGGGGCCAGGCAATTCACACAGAGACATGCTTCAATGTCGGTGAGTGTGGGTTGATGTTGAGGTTGTGAGTCAGTGGTGTAGTGGTGGTTGTACACAAGTGGCAACAGTCCCTGTACGTCACACAGCAGTAGCCAGTATGGTGGGTCTTGGGTGTTGTTTGCATGAAGTGTGGGTAAATGCCTTCTCCCAGGTGAGTTGTGTGGAGTTTGTGTTGGGGGTGTGTGACAGCACATGGTGGTGGGCATGGTCAGAGCTAGCAGTGCTTCTCCCTCCATGGCCAGATGGGCCACTATTGTGTATGCTTCCCTTGCAGGGAGCGGCAGTTGACTTTCAGGATGTCAGGCATCAGGGTCCTGCATTTGGTATGTGCACATAGCCCATCAGGGCCTTGTGCTCCCCACAGCAGGACCCAGTGTCAGCCATCTTGAGGGTACATTTCCACTGCCTGTGAGGTGCGCATGGTTAGAAGTGGTGTTGTTGGTCCATTTGTGAGGGGGACTATTGGCTGTGACTACAACTCCCATCATGCTTTTGGCTACACTGACTTCCCCAACATCCCCGAGCTTCCTTCCTGTGGGTCAGGTTCACTGTGAGGTGGTGTGACAGTGGTGGCAGACTGTGTGGCAGTGTCTGTTGGGGGTTTTGTAGCACTGAGTTGCTCTGATTTTTGCTAGGTTTGTACACGTGATGACATAGTTCAATGTTGGTATGAGATAGCAGGTGTTGTGTTGCTGTGCTAGGCATATGGCTGTAGGGATGACTTTGTTTGTGTTACTGTGGCTTTGTTGACGGAAGTTGTTTTGCCTGTCCCCTTGACAGTGACATGTGTACATGGCCCCACAATCTTGAGTCTCTTATTTGTGTACTCACCAGGCTCTGGGATGTCAGTCAGACCATGTATGCTCTCCGGTGGTAAGATGGCCTGCACCTTCTCCTCCCAGGACCGGAAGTAAACGGGTTTGGCAGGGGGCCGCTGCCGGTGTGCTTGCTGAGCTTATGGTCCTTCTCCAGCAGCTTCTTGACCCTCCTGCGCACGTCATACCACCTGTTCTGGCAGTCGTCCTTTGTGCGCAAACAAGGTGCTTGTGCGTTCACCTTGTTGACGATTCTCTCCCACATCTTGGCCTTCTGGGACATGGGGGTCTTCTGTACCAATGTGCCAAACAAATGTGGCTCTACTCTGATGATTTCATCTACCAACACTGTCAACTCACTATCTGTGAACTTTGGATTCTTCTTGGGGGGCATGGTGGTGGTGGTGGTGGTGTCGAGGGTGGTGGGTTGGTGGTGGTGGTGGTGGTTGTGGTGAGGGGGGTGGATGTGGGAGTTGGGGTAGTGGTGTTGGGGTGGGGGTGGTGGGGGTGGTAGTGGTGAGGGGGGTGGATGGGGGAGTTGTGGTAGTGGTGTCGAGGGTGGTGGGTTGGTGGTGGTGGTGGTGGTTGTGGTGAGGGGGGTGGATGTGGGTGTTGGGGTAGTGGTGTTGGGGGTGGTGGTGGTGGTGGTGGTAGTGGTGAGGGGGTGGATGGGGGAGTTGTGGTTGTGGTGTTGGGGGGTGGGGGGTTGGTGATGGTGAGGGGTGAGTGGATGGGGGTTTGGGGTAGTGGGGGGTGGTGTTGGTGGTGAGGGTGGGGTGGATGGGGGGGTTTGGGGTCGTGGTGGGGTGGTGGTGGTGGTGATTGGTGTGTGTGTGTGTGAGGGTGCAAGTGAGGTTTGTGGGTGTGTGTGTGTGAATGCTGTTGGTGAGATGGCAATGGTGTGTGTCAGCAGAGTTGTGTGTGTGGAGGTTCTCAGGAAATGGCAATGGCTCATGGGAGTGATTGGTGGCCTTTAAATATGTTGAGTTGTGGGTGTGTCTCTCTTAATTGATTTTTTTTTTTTATATATTTTCGTTGTCAGTGCTTGTTTGGTCCTTTTTTTGTGTTTGGTCAGCTGTTGTTTGTGTGTGTGTACGAGATGTTCTTCTGACCGTGCCGGACGCTGCTGGTGAGTCGTACAGGCTTCTCCGAGCCTTTCACGCTGTTGTTATGCTGTGTTGTGCATGTCGTGTGCGACTCGGTCAATGGGCGTTCGACTCGGTCGTGGGCGTTCGTTTCGCTCGCGGGAGTTCGAGTCGGTCGCGGGCGGAGTCCGTTGGTTTGAGTGTTTGTATCGTGTGCGTGTCGGTCGTGCGGCTTGTGCTCCATGCGAGTCGTTCTTGTTTCCCGCGTATGGCATCGTACTTTGCAACTCGTACGTCACGGGTGCGTGTCGCTCGGCTCCGTTCCGGGAACGTGTCGGACGGTACTGCTCACGGGCTTTTTCCGGGTGGAGGCTATTTTTCCGTACGGCTCCGTCGTCCGGTTCATATTCGGGGGAGTCGGTTGGAATTCACAGGCTTTCCATCGTACTGCGCGGGTCGTACGGCGGCGAGACGTGTCGGTCGGTACTTTATCCCGGGACGTGTCGGTCGGTTCACTTTACAAACGGAATCGGAATCGACCCTAAGTGTAGAATATGCAACAAACAGTCAATTTGCCTTTGAATTAAAAGATGTATTACACAAGCCTTTGTACCTGTAACAGAGTTCACCTAACTACTACAACTAATTTATGGAAAGTCCATTGTACCAACAAAACAAGTGCAAACGAAGGGCCCGATTACGAGTTTGGCAGTCTGACTGCCGGACCGCCGTTGCGGCGGTTGGGACAATGTCACCATGCTGGCGGCTTTCTGACCGCTGTTTTACGACAACACCGCCGAGCTGGTGGTGTTGTCTCAGCTGTGCAATGGCGGTGGCTTGCTTTGGCTCTTACAGAGCTGAAAGGATATGCTGCCGCTGTGGCAGTGCCACTTGCATCTTGGTGCACTCAGTGTCATGCACCAAGTCATGCACCATGCATACACCCCATGGGCTAAAACTCCCTGGGGCCCTGTTTGGTGCCCCTTTCCTTGCCTTTCTGCTGATATTGTCATGACGGGGTCCCCACCATAAAAAGGTCTGCGGAAAGGCAGGTTGTGATCAGCGCGTCGGTGCTGGCATCGGCACCACCGCCGCAGACCACTGCTTTCCCTACCGCCGCCCCTTCAGGATCCAGGATCCTGGTGGTGTGCTTGTATTGGCAGTCCGACTGCCATACCCATAATAAAGCAGTCGGACTGCCACCACAGGTACAGCGCTCTTGGGACCACAGTACTCGTAATCGGAACCTAAGTCCCCTAATGGACTACTTTAAAGACACCTGGGTTGGTAGACTGCACTGTTCTGGACACAGATGCCAACCCAAATTCCAAATACCATGGTGGAAGGTCTATGACACCACCTTGGCTCAAGAAGACAAAAACCAACAGCGCAGTAGAGGATGGCACAATGCCTTCCAATCTGCATTAGGGGGAACTCATCCTACACTCTGCAAATTCATAGAAGGCCTACAAAAAGAACACAGCTACCAACAACTAAGAATGGAGCAATCATTGCCCCAAACTAAACCTAAAATTAGCAAACAAACCAATAAAGTGTACCACATGCTAAAATGTAAAGGAAAATTATTTATTAAAAACAAAAGAGTACACTACTTAGAATCAATAGCAATAACCCCTTTATAAAAACAATCTACACACTAAACAATAAACCCTGTCAAAGGTGTACACCAGCATAACTGAAATATTTTATTTAAATAGTAAACAAATAATTTATATACAAGAGTCAACACAACATAGAAGTAAAATAGCCAAAAAGACTGATACATAAAAAATAATGTGTTTATTAATTAGTTACAAATTAAGAAATTAACAACCACAAAGCACAAAATTACAAATAAAATTATATGGAACCAAGCAAATGCATGATAGTTACATCAAATACACATACATAATAAAATCTAACATTTCCCATCCACAAATAATTACATAAATAAAACATACTACTCTGTAGCTGTATATCTTCATCAATCTCCAAGTTGTCAAAATATAATGACCAAAAAAGGGGAAAAATAAATCCAAAAATGCCAAATAAAACAAGTGCAATTCAAATCCGACAAAGCAGTCAACATTTTAAAGAACCATAAAAACCTGAAAAATTGTAAAAAAAAAAAAAAAAAGGAAACACTCCAGGAAACTTGAAAAATCAAAGGAAATCAAAAATTAAATATGGTTTACTGGAAACCAATATAATTTTCTTTGAAAAAGATGCTAAATCCACAGGTTTGTACGATAACTTTGGTTCAGTAAACATGTAAAAAACATACAATACCCACCCAGAGAAACGCTATCTTCATCATAATATAGACATTTAAAAGTATGCAAAACACATAGCATACCAGTATATAAAATAACAATAGAGTACTACCAAACTCTAGTTAGGCCTAACACACAGCACTATTTAAAAAATAACACACAGTATGAATAAAATAACAAAAAGGTTAATACCAACACTATTATTACTACCAATAACTAGTCCTACCTACACCCTTCACCCCAAAACCCTATAAACAAAACCATTAAAAATGTTTTACCTTATCCAACAAGCAGCAGTGCAACTCACCTCCAGGAAAACAATTGAAAAATGGCACAATACACTACAAAAGTAGACTTGGTAGTAAAAAATGGCCACTAAATGAAAACAAAAAAGACTATCTCTCTATAGAGAATAGTGGGACTTTAAATAAAAATGATTTAAACTGTTTAAAGAATGTCTACAAATGTAAAACTTGATAATTAACGTTAAATGAAAATAAAACACAGTTATGTAAATTATAAAATAAAGAATACTATAAAAACAAAAAATAACAATGTAATGTTTATAATATACTTAAAGACCTATATAATAGATGTTTAGAAATAATAATGTTGGCCGAATGCATATACCTGAGAAAATAAAAATGTACCATATTGAAACAACAGTGTAAAAATAAAAAACGTTAAACAATGTTGTGAAAGACTATATAACTTACATTTTATTTAAAAATATACTAAAATATTGTTAAAAAAAAAAAAAAAAAAATTATCATGTATAAAAATATGTCATAAAAATGAACACATACATTGAATGTTGAAAAATAAATAAAAATCACAAACTGTTTCATGTACTATTATTAATAAAAAATGCAAATAATAATATTGTATGTGAAAAATACAATACTTAAAGTGTTCCAATTAATACTTACTCTTTAATAAAAGAAAATATTTCACTAAACATGTTTGATAGTAAAATAATTATATTTACTACTACTACTTCAATTAAAACCATTTTGAAGACTAATTTCTGTACTAAAGAGACCAGCATTCATGTAACCCATTGAAACAAAGATGTTGTACACTAAAGGGGTGAAATTTACTAATCAAACTCCAATCTCAGCCATTTAGGGGAAGGCATTAAACACTAAAGGGGTAACACTTACTATTCCCACTTCAATCTCAACCACTAGGGGAAGGTGTTGAACACTAAAGGGGTGTCATTTTCAATGTAAGCCATTTTGTGGAAGGGATAGGACACTAAAGTGGTAAGAATTGCTAGTCCCAGTCCAATCTAAAACATTTAGGGTAAGGAGTTGGACACTAAAGGGGTGTTATTTAGAATCCCCACTCCAATCTAAACCATTTAGGAGAAGATGTTGGACACTAAAGAGGTAACATTTACTATTCCCAGAGCAATCTAAACCATTTCAGGTAAGGTACTGGGCACTAAAGGGGTGATATTTACTATTCCCACTCCAATCTAAAACTGCTTAGGGGAAGGGGTTATACATTAAAGGGGTGGCACTTACCATTGCAACTCCAATCTAACCACTTAGGGGTAGGTGTTGAACACTAAAGGGATGACATTTTGTATTCCCTTTCCCATCAAAACAATTTTGGGGAAGGTATTGGGCACTAAGAGAATTACATTTACTATTTCCGCTCCATTCTAAGCCAGTTACGTGAAGATCTTTAAGAGTAAAGGATTGAAATAAACATTATCCACACCTACCTATCTAATCATTTTAATGTAATTAGCACTAACAAATATTAAAACATATATAAATAAAACACCAAGGGCCATATGTATCAAAGTTTGTGTTTGCGATTCTCAAATAGCGAATTTTTGAGAATCGCTATTTGAGAATCGCAAACGAGATGTATGTAGGATTCGCAAGAAAATTTGCGAATCCTACATATTCCTTAATTGCGATTCGCAATTTGCGAATCGCAGTTAAGGAAACCCTCCCCACTCATTCCTATGGGCCTAGAGGCCCATAGGAATGAATGGGAGGACATTCTCAATTTGCGATTAGCAATTAGAGAATCGCAAATTGAGAATGCAATTTCAAGGTTGCAAGGGTGTCCAAAGGACACCCTGTTGCACCCCTGAAATGAGCATGGGTGCACATGTGGCGCACATACATGCCCTAAGGGCATGTATGTGCGCCACATGCCACTTTGAAAAATGCAAAAAATGCATTTCTCAAAGAAATCGTAAGTTACCACCAACCTGTAGTTGGTGGTAATTTGCTGATTCCTAAGCCATAATCGCACAACTTAGGTGCTTCATACATTTCATTTAAGGAATCGCAATTTGCGATTCCTTAAATGCATTTGCAAAATAGAGAATCGCAATATTTGCGATTCTCTATTTTATGAATGCCTTCTGGGATGATACATCCCAAAGGCTTGTTCCCGTTAGTAAACGGGCCGATTCTGAGAATCGGCCCGTTTGCGAACGGGAAATGGGCTTGATACATATGGCCCCAAATACGTTAAAAAATTCAAATATCGTTATTATGTATAAAAACATTTCTAAAAAATAATATTTCCACTACATAACATAACATATTAACCTAAACTAATAAAATGATTAAACAACATACATTATTAATAAATTATATATTTACAAAAAAATATGTTTAAAATTAAAACACATATATAATAGTCATTCTGACGAACAAGCATAAATACCTTTAATTAATAAAACATTACCTAAATAAGCATATTACAAATACATTTGTAAAAAGAAAAAATATTTAAAAAAGTATTTTAAGTTTAAAAAAATCCCTTATACTAAAAACTATAACACTATGGGGCCGATTCTGATGCGGGTTGGAAAAGCTTCCCGACCGAATCGGTTGGGAAATGGTGTCCGACCCACTCGGATCGGGAAAGTCCGACCGGCGGAGTAGGATGCATCCGGATGCTTCCAGATACGATTTGGTTGAACTCCCATTGACTTCAATGGGAACATTTGTTCCTAACCGCATCAGAATTGGGCCCTCGGTCGGGAAGACACGTTCCCGATCCGATCTGGAAGGAGCAAATGCCGTTAGGAGGCCTTCCTAACCGTATCAGAATCAGGCCCTCGGTCGGGAAGCTTTTCCAACCCGCATCAGAATCGGCCCCTAAATATTATTTAAATAAATTAAACATACATTTCATTTTATACAACATAATAAATCTTTTAATAAATTATATCAAATGTATATACGCAATAATTAGCCAAAGTCAACCAATAATTATTCCAGCATTAAATTATTGTTTATTACTACAACTACGCATGCCTTTAATTATATTATGTTATTTTATGATTACAATTTTATATATTTAATAAAATATTATAAAGAATAGTTCAACAATTATTTATAATTTTTCAAAAGAGCAAAAAAATTACAATTAAATATTAACACTAAAATTAATACACAGCACTAGTAAAATAGTAAATAAAACATAATAAATAATCCATAAATATGACATTATGAGAACAATTTTTTCAAAAAAATTATTTGTCACAGCAAATATGATATGAACAACAATTTTTTCTAAAAAATTATTTGTCACAGCAAAAAACAACACTTAAAACAAGACCCAGGCCCGGGTGAGAGGCCGATGCGTGCATAGCGGCCAGTGGCATCCAGCGAAATGAAAGCCATTGGAATAGTGAATTTTTTCAATGGCTCTAGAAGGGAGAACGAACTATGATGCAGTTGTGTTTCTAAAACCACCACCGCCGTTCAACACTCAGTAGAGGCTGGCAGGGAACGTGGGTGGTGGGGCGGGGGAGGGTTTGAAAAAGAAATGAATACATTTAAAAAAACACTTACCTTTTAAACGTCCGCCGTCTCTCTGTCGCGTTGCCGCTCTTCTTGGCGAGGTCTGAACCAGGAAGCACCCAGGCTCCCCATAGCCAATCACAATGCTGCAAAGCAGCATTGTGATTGGTCTGACGGACTCAGGGAGCCTGTGCATGTTCCTCACAGGCTGTGCATTACAGCCAGGTGGGGAAGATGCAAAGTGTGCATGACTCTTTGGCTGGCCCATGATGGCCAGCCAAACAGTCATGCGCACTTGGAGTGTGCATACCACTTCTTCCCCTGTGACCCCAGCCCGGCCCTAACCCAGCCCCGTAGCAAAGAAAAATAAAATTATAATAACGAGGTTATTATCATTTTATTTATATATTTTTTCTGCTCTGCGAGCAGTGGGGTGACGCTCCTCCGCCTTAGTGGAGGAGCCGCCCCTGTCAACACTGCCAAGAAAGAGCAGAATATTGGCACCAGGTGGACTGCATGAATCGAGACATTCTATGACTTCATAGATGCCCTAGAAGTAGATGATAAGAAAATCATTAAATATTTAAAGAACCTTGCTGGTGACAGAGTAAAAGAAGTGCTGAAAAGAATCTTGCAAACTAATGCAATCGTACCGTCAGATCAAAGAAGCATTGGGAACCAAGTTTTATCCGATGCCGAATATCAAAGGTACATTTTTAAACAAGCGAGACAGCAAGCTGGTAAAACGATGGATGACTTTGTTGAGAGACTTGATGTGCTTATCAAACACTGTAAGTTTAGTGAATTTAATGATGAAGAAGCCATACACCTCGAAATAATTTATGACTGTC
The DNA here is from genome assembly GCA_963921515.1 of Calotriton arnoldi. Lineage (NCBI taxonomy): Eukaryota > Metazoa > Chordata > Amphibia > Caudata > Salamandridae > Calotriton > Calotriton arnoldi. Next base: position 721,064 of record CAWUFW010009049.1, on the reverse strand, counting down.
TTTCAGACTCTTTCAGAAGACGCATGGTGATGGAGACGCTCATTTTAGAGAAAGTACTAATGGCTGCAAGGGCCGATGAAAGAGCGGATCAACAAGCTGTTGATAAGGAAGCTGGAACTGTGAAAAATGATACAGAGTTGTTCATGAAAAGTGAACACAAGCACAGGGTAGATGCACGCAAGTCGACGTCTCCAAAGAAGAAAAAGAAGTGTTTCCGATGTGAGTTTTCATTTCCTCATAAAGGCAAAAGTCCAGCCATAGGACAGACATGTAAAGGTTGTGAGAAAGAAAATCACCTCGTAACGGTTTGCAAAGTGAAATAGAAACCAAGTACGACACAGCGAGTAGAGAAAATGGATGCCAGAATGTTTCAGAAGCATTCTCGCCATGCCCACAAGGCCAAAAAGCAACATCATTTATGTCAAGTAGAAACCAGGCAAAGAAGATCGTCATCAAATTCATCCTACAGAGGCTCTTCAACATCATTATCAAGCACCAGTGAAGAATCTGGATGTGCGATGAAGATATTGACCAAGGAACGACAGCCACATGTAGGCTTGGCTGCCAGCAAGAAATAACAAAAGACAAAGGCAAACCACCAATCTAAGCAACCAAATTCATTTGGACACTGCCCCAAGATTGCAATAAAGGTCAACAGTTGCCCCATAACTTTTATCATAGACAGTGGTGCGTCGATTAGCATAGTGCCAATCTAAAAGTTCAATAGCCTCTCTCCTGTGTCACGCCTCAACCCGTGAAACACTAAGGTATACACTTGGGCTGCGTCTAAACCATTGCAGAGTCAAGGGTGATTCCCAGTGATAATACAACATAAAGCAGTATCAATGCAAGGGCCAAATCATGTTCTTCGAGGGACTTCATCTAGTGAATGCATACTCAGTTTTGCCACCTTTGCTGACATGGTACTGATATCTCTCAATTACAACTTCCACACTCAATCTGAGGTTGTGAGTCAGTTCCCATCGTTGTTTCAGGGCCTAGGAACTTCACATTAATGAGGAAACTTGAGCGGTTGACCAGCGGCACCGCAGAGTCACTCTTCACTTGCCAGAAACGCAGTTGAAAAATGACATCATTGAGTCCTCCACCGGTCCTACACCATGGGTTTCGCCTATAGTGGTGGTGCCAAAAAAGGACAGTGGAAGTGCTGTGTGCATCTGTGTTGATATGCTCCAGGCCGATAAAGAAATCAAGAGAGAAGGACATCCTGGTTGACACATAGCAGACATGATCATGAAACTGAATGGTGTCAAAGTCTTCTCTTGTCTGGACCTAAACAAGGGATATCATCAACTCGATTTGGACAAAAACTGTAGGTACATCACTACTTTTTTGACTCATGTTGGTTTGTTCAGACACAAAAGGATGAGCTTTGGAGAGTCGTCAGCTGCAGAAATATTTCAGGATGTTATACGTCGAATAATTCAACCTGTCATGCATGCTTTTCGTTACAGTGATGACATACTGGTATTTAAGGCAACGCAAAAGAAGCATGATAAGGCTCTCACAAAAGTGTGTCAGTGACTTGCTGATGCAGGTCTCACTTTGAATGCAGCAAAGTGTGAGTTTCACAAGACAAAACTTAAATTCTTTGGGCACATATTCTCTTATGAGGGAATGACTCCTGACCCAGATGAAGTGCAAGCACTGTCAGCTACTTGCCCTCCACAAGATGTCACTATGCTGCGATCCTTCTTAGGCATGGCCAGTTATTGCTCAAGGTACATTTGTGACTTTGCTACTGTGAGCGCCCCATTGAGAGACTTGACGAAATGAGATGCCCCTTTCCAGTGGTCTGCTGAATGTGATCAAAGTTTAATTTTTTTTTTTTTAAGCGATTGAGAATGCAACTGAGATGGCCTATTTTGACCTCAAGTTACATACTGAGATCACAGATGTGAGCCCGGTGGGGCTGGGGCCAATCCTTGCTCAACATAATGGTCATCTGAATGCTCAGAGCCACATTGTAGCCTATGCCAGTCGAAACCTGTCTGAAACAGAGCGACCTATTCTCAGCCAGAGAAGGAGAGTCCAGCTGTAGTGTGGGCCTGCGAACATTTTCATGTGTTTCTATATGGAAAACGTTCCACTATCATTACAGACCACCAAATCCTGCTCACTATTTTTGAAACCCAAAAGTCAAGATGCTCCCTCACATTGGGAGGTGAGGGCTGAAAGAGTATGAAAATGCAATTGAAAACAAGCTGGGTAAATATTAGAACCCTGCTGATCACTTTTCACGAGAACGGATACATCGGCACAGTTCAACATCCTAAATGGCTGAGGAGTACATTAACTTCAATGTGAGGTCCAGCACTTCAGCAACCCTATCCATTGAACAGATTATTGCTGCTTCTAATGCTGATAAGAACACACGTATCCTTAAAAACATCATTTAAACTCTTTGTGGAAACAAATGCTCAACCTTTTGCTGACGAAGTTGAATTTCACAAATTCAGAAATGTACTGGATGAACTGTCCATTACCAGGGAAGGAGTTGTATTGAGAGGCTTGAGAATAATCATACCTGAGAGACTAAGACAGCAAGTCATTGAACTAGCCCATGAAGGACATTGTGGCATTGTAGCCACCAAAAGAGACCTAAGAACATGAGTGTGGTTCCCATGCCTAAATGAGTGAGTTGAGAGGGAACTAAAGGAGTGCCATCTTTGCAACTGTCTTTCCCCCAAAGTGACACAGCATTAATTGACAATGTCTGACCTCCCTGCACATGCTTGGGAAAGAGTTGCAGTTGATTTATTTGGGCCTTTAGGAAAGAGACATCATTTCATGGTAGTCACGCTTTTCTTTAGTAGAAGAGTTATCATCAACAACCCATGACAAGGTCATTGAACGGCAGGATGATATCTTTGCATCATGGGGTATCCCCGCCATTCTCAAATCAGACAATCCGCCATTCAATAGCAAAGCATTGGAAGAGTTTCTGGTCAGACTAAATGTCAAGCATCAAAAGAGCATACCTCTGTTGCCCCACGCCTACGGTATTGTGGAACGATTAATCGGTGACCCTAAAAGGGATTATTCAGTGTGCATCGATGGAGGGAATAAAGTTAAAGCAGGTCCTATCTCATGCCCTCCATGCTTCTCATTCAACTCCTCACTCCACAACTGGAGAGAGTCCTGTCACCTTGCTATTGGCGAGAGGCATCGGAACCAAACTGCCACAGTGGACTGTAGACCGATCCTTAAATGTTGACCAGGTTCGCGTCACAGACACGTCTCGAAAGTGCCAGATGAAAACATATGCTGATCATCATCAAGAAGCTCAGGAAACAGTCTTCGATAAAGGTGACTTGGTCCTGGTCAAGAAGAAACAAAAGCACAAAACAGACACTCCATTTGCTGCCAATCCTCAGAGGGTTGTGACGTGCAAAGAACACATGGTGACAGTGCATCGTCCTGGAGAGTCCATCACAAGGGACTCATCATTCTTTAAGCACCTACGTCGACATTCGTCAGTTCCTGCAATCATGAATGAGGCAATCTTGCCTGAGGGTCCAGATCAAGCATCAGAACCTGTGGCATCAGTGCATCTCAACCTCAACATGTCATACCACTCGATCTGGCCAACTAGTGCGAGTGCCTCAATGACATATTGAAGAAATATGATGTGACTGTTGTTTGTACTTTAATTACCAAAGAGGGGGATGTAGTGTTGTGAGACTATATGGGCCAGGACCCCTGCAGTTCTGGGCAGACTCAACAGGGAATTACTTAGCTTGCTGGGAGGTGTTAAGATGTGGTTATTTATTGGTTAGGACGTAATGAGAGTGCAGTGTGTGATCGTATGCTGAGGAATAAAGACATCTGTTACAGAGCTCTGTGTGTGGTGTACTCATCTGCATTCTCCCGGGCTGGAAAGGATGCCTCAAATATAACCAAAATGTGTGGCAAAGACCAGACATCTTCAGCTCTAATAGAGGGAATTTTATAAGAGATAAACATAGCTGGCCTCCCATAGCCCTACCAGCAGTAGAAGGTATGGTCTGTTGGAAAAAGAAATAAAATCCTTCAACATGGAATTTTTCTATCATCCTGGTGTCTTGGCAACAGATAATATCATGTGCACTAATAAATGTCAATCAGTCTGTATTGTATACTTTGACATGAGTATCAGCTATATTCCAAGAGATAAGATTCAATCAATCAATCAGTAGATTTGTACAGTGCTACTTGTCACCCACAAGGGTATCCATGCGCTGGCAGGGTACAGTTGATTAGCCGAATAGCCAGTTCTTCAGGGACTTTCTGAACTTTGGAAGAGATGGGGAGGTCATCTGCTGCATCGGATGCGGGGGTGAGGGTTAGAGATAGGACCTGGAGCAGAGGTGTCTGCTGGGATGATGGAAGTTCTGTGTGGTGGTTCAAGTAGGCGGGTCTGCAGTTGTGTAGGGTCTTGTATGTGTGGGTCAGAAGCTTGAGTTGGCATCTTTTCTGTACAGGGAGGCAGTGGAGTTCCTTGAGGTAGGGGGTGATGTGGGTTCGCCTAGGGAGATCCAGGACGAGTCTTGCTAAGGCTTTCTGTATGGTCTGTAGTCGCTGGAGGAGGTGAGATTCGATCCCTGCATAGAGAGCGTTGCCGTAGTCCAGTCGGCTGGAGATGATGGCCTGGGTGATGGTGCTTCTTGAGCTTTGAAGTAGCCATTTGAATATCTTACAAAGGTTGCGGAGTATGCAGACGCAGGAGGAGGAGACGAAGTTGACCTGAGTCATCAAGGTTATCTTATTGTCTAGAAAGATGCCTAGGTTCCTAGCGTGGTCAGTTGGGGTAGGAGTAGGTCTGAGTTCTGAGGGCCTCCAGGATGCGTCTCATGGGGAGCTTTAGTTTCTGAAAATCAGTGCCTGTGTCTTGTCCGTCTTGAGCTTCATGCAGCTGGCGATGTCTGTCATGCAGTTGAGGAAGTTGGTGTTGGTGTTGGTGGTGTCTTCAGAGAGGGAGAGGATGAGTTGTGTGTCATCAGAGTAGGATATGATTTGAACCCGTGGGTTTTGGTGATGCTGGCCAGAGATGTCATATAAGTGTTGAAGAGGGTAGGGCTCACTGAGGCTCCTTGGGGTACTGCACAGATGATTTCCTTGGGTTTGGAGGTGAAGTGGACAATTTGCGTTCTTCTGGTGAGAAAAGAGGTGATCCACCTGAGAGAAGCTCCTTGGATGTCTATGTTGTGTAGCCTTAGGATGAGTATGTGGTGGGAGACCACATTAAAGATTCAAGCCCTTCATGTTTGTAGATAATAATTGGCTTGTAGATTGCTCAAATATGGCCTTATCAGATTGAGAAACTGCAGGTGGGGCTAGACCCTCTGAGTCTGCCTGAGGGAGGGCTTGATCCTTCCTCGTAGGAGAATGAAGGCATTCATTAGCACTATATGCATCGAGGGGCTCAAAACGGTTCCTTCAGGGCACATTATAGCTGTCCTGATTTCCATTCACAAACCTTTGCCCCAGTGTGGGAAATGTGCATGTTCCCACCAGCCGCACAGCAACAACAGCGCATCAGATGAACAATCCTTTGGCATGAGTTTTCAAAGGATGTGGGACCCTTTCACATAAACAGGGAGTGGAGTTGGTGCCGCATGAGGAATCTGGTATCCTTGAGGAATAAACAGCTCAAAACCCAGGAGGTGATGGCCACAAAAAAGCAGGACAAGAAAGACCAAGCAGGAGGCTGCCAATGCGCTCATTAATCCCACAAATCTGAAAATGTTTTAGACCCAGTTGAAGCCCAATGTCCATCAACGAGGGGTGACAGTTGTTAATAAGATAATTTAAAGCAGAATTATATTCCTAGAGACATTCCTATGCCTGGACCTTGAGTATACAACATCAGATTTAGGTCACAGTCTCCAAAAAGCTGAGAGAAGACTTGAACAGTTTGAAACCTTCATTGCCGAAGCACACATACAAAATGAATTGGCAGAAAGGGAAACATCATTAGAGAGACCTTTCATAAGCATATTGGAAAAGCTGGAAGACAATGAAAATTATCCCAAAAGGATCCAGCCCAAACCAACAATAAACCTCTCCCCTGACACTCTGAGAGATCCCTAGCTGTGGAGCATCAATCCAAAGAAACATGGACATTTTAGATCTTTTCGTGTCAACTTTCCAACACAACATATGTGGTGGGCAATCTGTCAAAATGTGGCCTGGCCGGGCCTCCTCTAGTGCCCCAAAGTAGCCTGACCACATGAAGTACAGTAACAAGCACAAGAACATACCCCTACATTATGGATTCGTATATGTTTGTTGTGATCACAATTAAAGATATTTAGATGCAGGATAAGAGGACAGTTAGCAGTCGTGGGTCTCAGGTAGATAGGGAGCTCCTGGTGAACAGCAAGTTAAGTCGCACAGATAATCTGTTTAGCAAATTATGGGTTATTCACTTCAGCAGACGTTTTTCAAATAAGCACCCCAAATATTGATCCAGCTTACAATTCCCCACGATAACAGACTTATTGCTAATGTCAATAAATGCCCAGGGCCTAAGTGCCCTGATAAAAAGATGAAGTGTGTTGAAATATCCTTGCGCCGATAATTGCTCAGAGAATCCCGCCTACTAAAAAAGGACACAAAGGCTCCATCAATTGGTTCCCAAGCCAGTTTTACACAATGCAACCTCGAAGACGAAAGTTATATCAGTCTTCCTACAAAGATACCTATAACTCGGATCTGCAACAAAAGACAGGGCAAATAGGATGGTGTGAAACAGAGGAGTCAGAAACATTTGCAGCATAACAGTCTTCTGTATCTATGGCCCCCATGAGAATAAAAGACATATTTTTTACCTCCCAGTTCTCCAAAATCACCACTTTAACAGAAGGCCTACTAGTCATTGGGGCAACTTTACTACAATGATAAATTCTCCCTAAGAAGAGGTCAATCCACAGATAGGGATCATCCCAAAGTCCCAAATCACTAGAAGGTGGGATCAAAGACCTGGGCCTAAATATTGTTTGGTAGCTACAATACTCCCAGGAAAGGGACTATACATCCTGCTCCAGACCTCACTCCAGAACTACCTTTGTCTTATAAATAGAGCGGCCCTCCTCCTGGTCCTAGAGGCTACATTAGGGGGTAGGAGTCTTTGGCAGACTACTTCCCAGTTAGCTTTTCATTCGAGACACACATGCCTAAACCTCCAAAAGATAGACTATACTGCCTCAATGAAGTAGACTCATCCCGGCCTCACCTTCAATGATGAGGAATTGAGTATGCTGAAGGCTATTTTTTCTACCTGAGCATTATTATAACAAATCATCAGAATGATTTATGCAGGTACTTCCTGCAGGATATCCTTTTTAAGGTTGCTTGGATGTGTCATGGTTCAGGAGGATTAATTTCATAAGGATGAACTTCCTCCTGTGGTCCTTCACATGGCTCAAACAATCCCACTAATTGAAAGATGTATAAAAGCATTTATGAAATTTTGCCTGGGGAACTAGGCCATATAGAGTGATGAAATCACTAGAGAGAGGACTAGGACTTCAAGACATTTCTAGAAATGTAGAAGCAGCCCCAATTTGCTCAGCCCTAGACTAGATGGGTGAATGCTGAATGAAGAACGAAACCATGGCTGCTAACCTAAGAACGATACTCCTCGATCCCCTTGAGACACTTATGGTGCCAAACTCCATGTTACAGAGCGAATTCCAGTAGTATTCTTCCGACTGCAACGACCTTCCTCAATGACTGGACCGACTTGGCACAAAGCAAAGAAGTGTTTTTCTTCCCCATTGACTCCACTAATTTCAACCTCAATTTTGTTCTGGGATTTACAGACCCACAGTTTATCAATCGGAGCAACCCGGCTATAAAAGCTATAGGATTTTAGATGGGGGAACTCATAGAAAACCTTGGATTTGCTGCTTTCCTTTAATGTATTAGATATACCTACACAGCTAGCTGGCTTATTTTGTACTTTTTTTCTCGTTCTTTGTCTTTTTCCTAGGTGCTATAGCCCCAGATAGCTATGACTTTCTTTGTCCCTTCTCCCCCTCCACTATTACTAAATACAGTTGCACTTGGTACCCCATCAAAGTTCAGTAAATAAAGTGTTAAAAATTTAAATAAAGGAAATATATTTTCCATGTTTCCAAATGCGTGGCCATATGCCAGCGAATGCTCTCTCTGTAGTCCTCCATCGTATCAACCTGCAGTGACACTCAGTCTGGGCTCAGTATGGTTTGTTTAAATACTGGACTGGCTGTCCTGCCCTAGATGTAGACAGCTTTCTATGTTTGCAGATATCCAGCACTCTGCAAAGATAATTCGTTTTTGTTCTTAAGAAACCGTAGGTCAGTTGCTTAGGTAAGAAAAAAAAACAACCTCTGCTCCCCTAAGAGGTGACTTTTGGGGGTGGTTTAAGTATGTGTGAGCTTTCTATACATGAGTCTGTTCTCAGACATGGAAGCCTTCCTTCACTACAGACCACTAACCACCATCTACTCAAGATCTTGCTCATAAAAGAGACCAGACTCTTACGTAAGGATCTTTTAGTGCATTAAACTAAATCCATGGTTAAATATCTGTATCCCTTATCACAGAGATCTTGTCCCTCTAGGTCAGGGTCACAGCTTCTGAGGCGATTTCACCGGCCGTACCAAGTTACTAGAACATTATCTCAGTTCGTAGTCTGCCATCACTGACACTCTGTGCCATTTCTGGCTCATGAAAGACTCTTCCTACTTGGGATATGGGATCAGCTGAATAATTTCAAGCGCAGTCAGCTGATATAGTTGGCTAAATTAACCATTTGAACTTCACCCAATGCTGCAGTCTGCAAAACAATTGCATTAGTGCTCAGCCAAATAACTGTGAAATGTTGTTACGCTGAGCGGTACATATACACCTGGATAACGTTAGGCTGGCCCACATTCGAGGAAGTTTGCTTATTAGTGGGATTAAAACGTCACAAAGTATTTGGAGCTATATATTTTTTTAAACAGCATCACCTCGTGTTGGTGGCTAACTGTCTGTTTTTCTGGTATTTCCTTGCTGAATAGATACACAAATGCCAGGCTTCTCCGTGCTGCGGCCAGGTGGGAATCGTGAACTCCGAGGCCCTTTCAGTGCGTTAAGCCTTTCTCTCGAACAAAAACTGAAAAACAAGAGCAGGGCAATGGGGGATGGGGCATCTACTCATTACCTATAGATATGCAATGCGATCAATTAGCCCATGTTTGTGTGTGCTACTGCAGGGGAATGCTTGTTAAAAGCAGCCCCAGCCACGTTAAGCACTCTTATGTTGGCTTCGTCAAAGATGATCACTTTCTGCTGTAAGCGGCACACAGACACAACGTCTTCAACCTGATCCCAAAGCCGCTAACAGCCCCCCAAAAAACAAGCATTGGAAATGCAATAGGTCTCGCATTTGTTTAAGTTAGAGCTAGTGACATTATAAATGGCAATCTCTATTACCTATGTGTTATGGAGTGTGTGTATGAGGTGTGTAGTGGAATTATGTGGATCCGATTGGATTATTTAGTTGTGTAATTGTGTGGTGTGGAGTGGATTTGTGTAGCTGAATTATGTGGCATGGTGTGCTGTGGAATTATGTGGATAGTAATTATGTGGTATTGAGTGTAATGGAAATATGTGGAGTGGGATTGTGTGTTATGGAGTGTTATTAGTTAAAATGGTATTTTGTGTTGTAAAGTGGTATGCAGTGGAGTATAATTATGTGGTGTGCTGTTGAATTTTGTGGCATGATGTGGTTATAAATAAAGTCTGTCGCAAGCTACACATTAGCAGCACCTAAGGGGCAGATCTGGTAGGAGGCATAGCCAATAGGTATCAGCAATGAGAGAACTATTGGTTTTTCCAATGGTAATGTCTTTTCACCAAATTATGGTAGGATCCTATGCAGCATATGCGGAAAACCAATTAAATTGACACCTAAGAATATTTTTTTATCACCAACTCGTTCTGCTTATGCTCCTCTTCCAGATTAATCTGTTATTCCTTTTCTGCTACTTTCTCATAAATTGTCTGAAAATGAAATAGTTTATATGCCGGAATTAAGGGTTTTACAAATGTTCTAAAAGAAATAGAAATAAAGAGCCTCTTTATTAAAAAGAGAAGGTGAGCTATATTTTCGTACCTTAAAGATGTATTGGCAGACGGGACAGCACTATATAGGTGTATATATAAATAAATCAGACCCCTTGTGCCAGCCTGGCCATCGTTTTGCTGCATTTGATGCCTGTGATCCTTTAATTCAGTTATTATGTGCAGTGTTTTTTCCATGTTATATGTGCACAAAACACTCCCCGCATTTTATCAATAAATGCTCCTTACCCTGCTTGGGTAGTTAAAAAACACACGCAGTGGTTGAACGGGGCTCTTCATGTCTCTGAGCACCAATGGTACCCGTCCTTCCCTCTTGATAGTTAAGCTCTCGGCCATTCACTGTGCACTTATTAAGTGTGTAGCGTTTTCTCTCTGTTCCACTGACAACACTGATTTTGGCAACAAATGCACTCCCTGCGAACCTCTGTTTGCGCGTACCTGAATGGGCAGCAGGGAGGCCAGTGTCAGCGCCAGCACTACCAGACACAGGCCAGTACTTTCTTCTGTGCACTTCCCGAGTGCTGCAGAACGAACGGACATAATACAAACAGTGCAAGGATCAGGTTATTTAAATTTAAAAAACTGAAATGTGAATATATTGTAAACCAAATTAACTCACTGAACTGCTCCAGTACCTTATTAGGAGTAGATCTATTTCTTAGCATTTTTAGGTATTATTTTGTGCGCAAGGTATAGAGGCAGCTTTATATTCAGTTGCTTCTAAGTTTGGAACTTGTGCAATTGTTGCCTGTTGGGCTCTGCGACAGCCAGACGTGCATGACCCCACTCTATCCTACGATGCACTTCTGCCAGGAAACTCTGCAAATACCAAAGAAACTTGGGGGCATATTAGCAAGACCAGCGATAAAATTATCGCCGTTTTAGCGGCAGGAAACTGCCGCTAAAGCGGCGATAATGGCCTTGCTAATAAGCGTTATAGAATTCCAATAGAAGCCCAGGTTAGATGTGCAGGACATCTAACCTGGGCTTCTATTGGAATTCTATAACGCATATTAGCAAGCCCATTATCGCCGTTTTAACGGCAGTTTCCTGCCGCTAAAACGGCGATAATTTTATCGCCGGTCTTGCTAATATGCCCCTCGCTTTTATAGCATAGTTTCAAGTAACACGTACGTAGCTGCATCTATGTCGAGAAAAAGCATTTTTTCTTAAAAACAGCGACAGGAGGTAATGCTGGGGGAGGGCACCGCACGGAGTAGGGCACCGCACAGAGTGCAGCGTGTAGCTTCATCTATGTCGATAGAAGCATTTTTTTTTTAAACAGCGACATGAGGTAATGCTGGGGGAGGGCACCGCACGGAGAGAGAAGGTAGCAAGGTGCAGGGGCACCAAAGACAGGAGCTGGACATGTAGCACAGCGAAGGCCAGCAGTAGGAAAAGAGTTCGTCCAACCAACAGAGATGCCCTCAAAGCGTAAGGTAACTGTGCTTGGCCGGTGCTCGGCAGTGTTCAAGAGAACTGACATATCGGCTGCAGGAACCAGTCAGGAGTCAGTAAAGAATATGGACACTGGAATCAGCGTATGGTAAGTAGCAGGCGGGAAAAAAGTCATTCTATTGATAACAGCAGGTCTTGCACACAGTGCATGCGCGCTGATGCTCGACCTAAAAAGTAGAGGGCCTGAGAACAGCCTCATTTCAAAGTGAGCCTTAAGCGCATTTGAATAACACCTTAAGTATCAATTAAGTTACATAGCATTTTATTTTTTCAATAAATCAGTCTCTTAAATTATTTGGCACTCTGACCATACTTAAAGTATGTGACAATTGCATTTTAATTTACACATGTCTAAATTCAACCTACACGTGTAATAAAAATAGTTAAAACAGAAAGGAGACACACTTTTTATTCCTGTAATTCAAATCAGACTTGCTTGTCTGGTGGTAATCAGTCTTAACTAGGAAGCTAACATGAACACGGAAATAATAAGTGAGAGCTGTGTTCAGCGTCGTGTAAAAGCTTCACCAGAAATGCTTTACAGTATTTTAAATAACACTATCATACCAGAAGACTCAGGTTCCATCAGACCTTTAAGGGAAGTACAACCACGTGTTCAGCGCTGGCAAAAAGCACACAATTTCAAGCACTTCAGGAGAGAAATTCACATAAGAAATAAAATCAACCTTCAAGGATTAGCATCTAAAAAATAACTAAACAAGTGTGTTGCAATGTTATTTCAGGTCCGGATTTTTGCCATCCATTGCAAAAAGGAAAACGGAGGTTTATTCCTTCAGTTAAGTGTGTTACTGCTTTGGGATTTATACAGCACTTTCCATACCCCTCACAAATCCCAAAGTGCTTTCTGCATGCTCCGACTGCATTATTTATATAGTGCTTCATACACCTGGTAAGGTTGTAAAGAACACTGAGGAGTAAATGGTTGAAACTACGTTGTTTGTAGATTGGCCTATGAGGAACATGTTTTGATATCTGTGAAGTTTGAAACAATATGGCGGCAGCACAGAGTGCAAATGCGATGCAAACTGGGTCATAAATATGACCCTGATTATTAAAAATAATACCTGCCATAATGTATTTCTTTTAAAGAAAAAGGTTGATGGCTTCACTGATAATGGGGCTCCTAGTGAAGCACTTCTACAATAAATAAAAGTGCGCCTTGAGGCTTTATAGTGTGGAATCAGGTGCGTCCAGAGGTTCTATTGTGTGAGTACAGGAAAAACCCAACAGTGAAAATTTGTTTTAAAACATTAGTGGGATGTATGAAATGAAACAAGTGCATATTTTATATTCACAAATGCATGTTTTCTAAGAAGTGCAACATGTTTTATGCAAACTCTTTTACTCTGGTAGGTAGAAAGAAAGCATTAATAAAATGGGGTTTATGCATCTCCATGCAAGTGGTGATTATGTTGAACAGAATTTGCCGAGTGTAGGAAGCTAGCTCTCTATAGAGTGTACTAAAAAGAAGCACACAGAGAGTCCAGGGGGTCCCCAATTGGCATACAGAGGCTAAAGTAGATAATACTAATGTGTGGATGAGCAGTTAGTCTAGCAGAGGGCAGTGCAAAGCATTTGTTGTACTCGCAGAAGCAATAAATGAGACATACACTCAATGAATAAATCTAAGCCCAAATTAGAAAGATAATACTTCTTTTTATATATTTTTTTAAAACCAATAGGTTCAAAGCTAAGTACTTTTTTTAGTTCAATAGATTTTAAATAGCAACACAGTTTAAAGTTGTGCGCCTTTAAGCACAATGCAATCTTATGGAAGGAAAAGGCATATATGTTTTCAGGTAAGTACAGTCAATTACAGGGGTTCACCTTCTGGATTTTGGTTCATAGGGGGCCAAGGCCCAAAGTACTATCAGCAGTTCTTCGGGGGCTGCCCAGGTTTAGCAGGAAGCAGGGCATTGGTGAAGTTGGTAGACCCCGCTACTCAAGAAACCAACACTTGATCCTCTTTGTCCATCTAGTTATAGACCTATTTCGCTACTACCTTACCCAGTAAAAATTCTGGAGCGAATAGTGAGTAAATCTTTGTCCCATTATCTAGAGGACAATCATCTACTGGACGAGTTGCAGTTCGGATTCCGTCCTGAGCACGGAACCGAAACAGCCCTAGTGACTGTGTTTGATGATTTGAGAATGCGAGCTGACAATGGACAATCAGTCGTATTAGTGCTGCTTGATATGTCAGCAGCATTCGATACGGTGAACCATAGCATTCTGCTAAATAGACTCAGAAACATTGGCGCTAAAGGTCAAGCATTAAGATGGTTTCAGTCCTATCTATCAGACAGAACACAGGCAGTGAGTTTTCAACCCTTTACATCTCCAAAGACTTCGATCCAACATGGGGTTCCGCAGGGCTCAGCAATTAGCCCGATTCTATTTAATATATATCTGCGTCCACTTATTCCTATCATCAAGTCCTATGGAGTAGAATTAGTCAACTACGCTGATGATACACAGCTTGTGTTTTTATTGGAAGGGGATCAAACAATTCCTATGGACAAATTCCATAAGTGCATGGAAAGTACCACCAATTGGCCTAGAAACAACTACCTCCAATTCAATGGAGATAAAACTGAAGTTGTTTATTGCACCACGAGTAAAATAGCTCGTCCCCTACCTGTTGACTTCCGGCTTACCCCCACAGATACTCCATTAATTCCAGCCAATACAGTACGTAATCTGGGGGTACTAATGGATAACAATCTTCAACTGGACTCACAAGTAAACAAAACAGTTGGCACCTGTTTTTCCCTGATTAGAGCTTTACGAAAAATTCTCCCACTACTGCCAGTTTCTGCTAAAATACAAATAGTGAGGAGCGTTATTCTGAGTAGGTTGGACTACTGTAACTCCCTGTATCTTGGAGCTCCAAATTCCCTGATACTAAAGTTACAAAGAATCCAAACTATAGCAGCAAAGCTAGCTTTAAACCGGCAGCGCAGATCCTCTGCTTCTCTGGCTCTAAGAGATCTTCATTGGTTGCCGATTAAGCAGAGGATACATTTGAAATCTCTCTGCATTGTTTTTAAGGCAGTACATGGTCTGGGTCCTAGACCACTGCAGAGAAGATTCACGTGGTATACCCCCCCAAGAAACCTCCGCTCATCAACAGCAAATTTGGTCAACACCACAAAATTTAGGAGAGGAGGGAGAGCTTTGGCTCCGTGGCTTCACGACTGTGGAATGAACTCCCAATTGACATCAGGCAAAGTGAGAACCTGATGCAATTCAGGAAGAAGCTGAAGACTTGGCTGTTCCCGAGGGAGGAGTAATACTTAGATGTAGCGTCTCCGACTCATCTTGTGGTTTTACTCAGATTTCCCTCCCTCCCTCCCCTTAGTCTTTTATCACTCTGTGGTGGCCGATCAACTACACCACATAACAACAAGGTACTCTCCCAGCGCCAGGATACCCGGCGGGTGACAGTGCGCTATCTAAATATAGTTTACCTTTCATTACATTACATGCCTGTGCTACAGTGAAGGGGCGCCACCTGAAAACAGGCTGCACAGGGGTCTTGGAGCAAGGGAGCACAGGCTGTTGTTTGGTACCCAGGCCGGGTGGCTCGGGTGCAGAGTCGTTAGGTCAGCTAGGCTAGATGCGCAAAGGTGCTCCTCACAGTCATGGACAGATAGTTAGCAGGGGCAAAATCAGGACAGCTGGGCCACTTACGAAGTGGGTCTCAGTGATGCTGATGTCCCTTGATTGTTGCTCGCCGTGGTGCAGTGGTAATCTGGATTGGACTCCCGCTTTTTCTGTTTGGTACAGGGCGTCTGGTACCCCAGGGATTGGTGCTACACAGCTCTGGTTGGTCCTGGTGTCTTCACACTTGTTGGGAAGACATATCTGACCTTCCAGAGAATGAGCACCTTCTCCTCGTCCTCTGCGACGTTGGTTGAGCCAAGGAGCTGCAAGGCGGTGGACCAGACTCTGCTTTTCTGTGCCTGCGGACTGCAGGGGAGTAGCTCCTCTACTCCAAGGGAGACTGTAGGCGATTTTAGAAATGCTGGCAGGCTACCCAAGGCTTTGGTAGGTCTCCAGCTGGCAGGACACGTCACTTTGTTGCGATTGTTGAGAAAGTTGAGGGCAGGCAGGGTTTCGCGTAAAAAAAATCCTCAGCTCTTCTACTGTTCTCGCCAGCCAGTGACTCTTCTTTGTACTTCTTCTCTTGATCCATCGAATATGAGTTCTTGGGTTCAGGCGTGCTACCTAAATACTCAATATAGGAGCTTTAAGGGGAGCGACAGGTAGTAGCCAATGGACTGATTACCTTTAGGGTGTCTACACCCTCTATATGGCCACTTCCTTTGGGAAGTGGGCATAACCCTGACCCTAGAATGCTAATTCCATCCAAAGATGGAGGAATATGAAAAATCCCCCAAAGCTAGTCCACCTTAGGGGTGGTGCTGGCTTGATGTGGGCACACCTACTAATCTTACTAATTTCCCTGCCTGTCTTGCCGCCAAAAAAGTGGGGTCAGGGCAGGAGGGTGGGCATCTCCACTATCTGGAGAGGCCTGGGTCACATAACAAAGGTGGCAGGGCCATTGAAGCTTCCCACCCTGGAATGCAGATCCTGTGTGGAGGAGGTGTAAACATTTCCGCCCAGAGCAGGCTTTGCTCTTGGCCTCTGAGAGCGGAGGCTCTCACCTCAGGAGGTCAGAAACCTGTCTATGGTGGCTGGCTGGCTGAGACCAGTCAGTCTACACACTAGTAGTTGGTAGGTTTTCAGGGGGACCTGTAAGCTGCCCTATGGGTCAATTTCTTAATAAATCCAACACTGGCATCAGTGCTGGTTTAAAGTTTGCAGCCACCACAGAGGATATTAATGCGAGAGAGGTCATCTGCAGAATTCGGCCCATACTGCAGTCTCACATGCCTGGACCACCAGCCGCACAATATATGGACACTGTAATTTCTCGAGCCCCCGTAATAAAGCGTATCAGTAAATCATCCTTGCCTTGGACACTCCTCAGCAATAAATTCTCCCAGTTGTTGTCTGTGTCTCACTATCTGGCTGCATGTTGAAGCTGCACCACCAAATAATTCAGCTCCAGGTTGGGGAGTCAAAGCTCCTCCTGGAAGACCTTCAGCAGTGGATCCAAAAGCAAATCACCATATGACTGGTAGAACTCTGGTTGGAGACCAGCCGTTCCCGGGGACTTAGTCCTGGACATATCTTTAATGGCTATCTGTAGCAGCTCTCTGGTCAATTATGTCTCTAGGGCCTCTACCTGATCTCACTGCAGTCTGGGGCGACTAAGCACTTTCAGGAAGGCCAGGCACCCCTCAACCTCAAGTGCCAGTGGCTGACTGTAAAGCTCTGTTAGCTCTTCTTGCAGAGTGGCATTGATCACAGCAAGAGACTGATAATACTCCCAAGCCACTTCTCCAGGAATGTCTCAAGGTTCTCGCCATCCTGACATTCTGGAAACCTACTAGCCACAGATTGCATCTCCGGGACCTGTCCACTGTATCCTCCAGTCGGCCATCAAATTGTTTCACCTTATCCGACAATACCTGGCCCATGGTGTGCAGCTCCTGCTCTTCCATAGTCAGGTGCAGGCACATTCTTCTTAATATCTTGTGTCCACTGATTGACACTGCGGATATCCATTCGATACAGGTTGACTTACATGGAGATGGAGTCTATTTTGTGTTTCAACATTTACCTGGACTTCTCTATGGCCACGAGAACTTGTGTCCTCATGGGCTCGGGCGACTGAGGGCGGGCTTTCCCTATCCTCCACTGTTGGAAAACGAGGCAGCATCTGTGAGGCCTGCACAAATAACATGACTACATTTGTCCTTCACTGGGAACCAAACACCCAATTGTAGCCCCCGACTCTCAGAGGGTAGCGTTGCAGAGCAGTCTGAGGCTTACTCAAGGGAGGTGGTGTGGGCTAGTAATCGCCAATTGCAGGTGCACAGAAATAACACTCAATAATTGATTGTCCAGTCTGTACTTTGCTTTATAAAAGTAAGAGTACATTTATTAAACACACACACTACTCAATACTATGCACCAATTTACAAATATACATAAGCTGTTGGAATTACTTTGTGACATTGCATAACATCTCCACCCCTACCGCAGGGGGGTGGGGTCTAGTACCACTACTCCCATGTATGCACATCCTCTTGCCCCCTAATGCAGTGTGTTGAACATAACCTGGAGCGAGGGCCCTGCACACTGGCACCATCCCAGTGGCGGCCCACCCCATTACCCCAACACGCATTAAAAATGGGTTCACCTGCCCTAGTGACACATAACCCTGACTGAGCATCTTATGTTGACCATACAGTATGCACCCCTACATCTTCAGGGCTAACAGTCTGGGTTGTTCCTCACTTAAGCGCAGCAGCAAGAATACATGTTTAAGCATTACTTTAGAATGACAGTACACATCACATTTGTTGATCCTTATAATGCATTACAATTCAAGCCCCTAAAGGCATCACAGATGAAATCACAGCATTACGCCTATACAGCCAGACACCCTAGCAGGAATGTCTGGCAACACAACCCCACTTTGCTTATGACATTACCTTACACATGTGACCTTCAGTCCCCCTAAAAAGAATAACATTAGTAAATGCACTACGGGTGCAATTATACAACTTCACCTCCAGAGAATGCCCTTCTCCGGACATCCCCAACTCAAACCTTCATCCCTTGGTGTACTTTTCACAACACCCCCAGCTGTAGAACAAAAGTTTCAGCCCAGAGAGTGTTTAAATGCTGGCTGAGCCCTTGAGGGGTTATTCTTTTTAAGTCCCCATGAGACTTAGGGTGGGACTTTTCTTCGTGCTGGGGGGAGACTGCGCTTCTCCAGCAGCTCCCCCGGCACCTTGTCATGCACTTGGTTGTGACCCCGTTCTCCGGGGGCCACCACAAACAGAGAAGCAGCGTTATTTTCCCTTGCAGGCCGGTTCAGGCCTGCAAGGCATTATGGGCGATTCCTCCTTTTTCCTGCATAACATAGCAGCGGCTCCCCTGCTGCTTGAGGAGAGCCGTGATGGCACCGTTGGCGCCTCACGCCGCGTCTTCAGGCCGTTGATGGTGGCCCGGTCCCACCCGGACCCCCAGGTAAAGGAACAGCGGCTCGGGGAGCCCACCCCCGGCCACTTCTGCCGCTTGTCAGGGGCCCGGTCCCACCCGGGCCCCTGCCTCCTCCTCCATACTTTGTGGGGCCCCGGTCCCACCCGGGGTGCCCACACCGCTCCATCGCTGGAGGGCAGCCCTGGAAGCCCACCCCCGGCTGCCCCCGCCGGCTCCTTGCCCGGCCAGCACCCTCGCGTGCTGCCGCGGGAGCCGGCACTTCTCTTCTGGTCCGCCTGCTGGCGGACACGGAGACTGCCGCCGGCCCAGCGAGGCCGCGGGGGAGTGCGACGGCACTCCCCCTCCTTCTTCCTGCCCTCGGGGCTTCATGGGGCACATCTTCATGGGGAGCGCGACGGCGCTCCCCGACTTCACTTCTTCGGGGCCCGGGGATGGGGTCCCGGGCACCTCTTTGCGGGGGGGCGCTACGGCGCTCCCCCGACTTTACTTCTTCGGGGCCCAGGGATGGGGTCCCGGGCCCCTCCTCCTCCTCTTCACGGGGAGCACGACTGCGCTCCCCGTCGGTTCTTCTTCGGCGGGGGCCAGGGTGGGCTCCTGGCCCCCTAGGGGGATATTTTCATGGGGAGCGCGACGGCGCTCCCCGGCTTGGCTCCGGGGCCCGGGGATGGGGTCCCGGGCCCCTCCAGACCTCTTCGCGGGGGTGCACGATGGCGCTCCCCCGTCTCCATCTTCGGTGGGGGCCAGGTTGGGCTCCTGGTCCCCCTGCAGGGCACCTTCACGGGGGGAGCGTGACGGCACCCCCCCGGCTTTACTTCTCTTTGGGGGGCAGCCCCCGGGACCTGACCCCCCCCCGGGCATCTCTGAGACCGGCGGCGGAGCCCCACGTGCTTCGTCGTCGGTCTTCTTAGGGGTCAAAGGTCGTCTACCTTCCGGGGGCCATATCTCAGCCCCTGGGGGTCCGATCTGCCCCATTTTCGCGTCTTCTTGCTCCTGGTGGCGCCCCCCAGCCACTGGGAGCACTCTCCTTCACCCTCTGGGTCTCTGAGAGGGGGAGATTCAGCAGGGAGCTGTCTTCACTGGCTCCCTGCACCAGCCTTTCACCTGGCTCTCCTCCTGGGCCTCTCTTCTCCCTACGCAGAGGCCCCTGCTTCTGCGCACCGGTCCTGGGCTCTTCTTCTGGCACTGTTAGGGCCCTGGGGGGCAGTCAGGGGGTTCCTCCTTCCAACTGCCCATTGCCAGGCTCCAGCACCTTCCGCCTCAGCAGACCACACCCCAGAGAGAGCTTCTCTTCCTGTGCAAGCACTTTTTAAAAGTTGAGTAGGGGGCTGACAGGAAGTCTCTGTTGGTCCTATCACACAGCGACACATCAATTCCCTGCCCCTGCTCCCTCCTTCTTGTCCAGCCTCTGGGTTTGTTCAAAATGGCATCGTCCAGGGTCTCTGGCCACATGGTCTCTGACACAAGAGCCCTTTCCTCCTTGGTGCAGCCTGGTGCCTGGCACCCAGTGATAGCTGCTGATGGATGAGCCTGTAGCCCCTCCCATCTTCTCCTCCTTGGAGAGGAGACCTTAGCTTGTGGAAGAAAGGTTATCAATCCATCCAGCTGAGGTCAGCCCTCAGCCTGGCCCTGGTTATGACTGACTCAGAGAAATGTGACATTTCTGGATGACCCAAAAGCAGTACAAATATGCCTTTGGACTCTGCAGAATACTCCTTTTCACATCCGCTACAGTGGACTTTAGTGCGTGTCTGGAATCTGTAGGCCTTATGAAAGTTAATCTAGCACATGGGCTCCACACCCCCATAGGGGAATAATGAAGTGAAAAACAGTAAAACACACTGACTTTCCCTGGCATGTTCCTTCCCAGTGTATAAAGCCTATTCCATGTCACCACCCAATTCTGCATAAGTCCTGCCACACCATTCACTTTGTAGCTGCTCCTGGACTGCGCACGCCAGGAATCTCCCCTGCGCAGCCCCTACACGTGTGCACACGCATGTACACCGGTGTCTGCATGTAACCAGCCCGGTGCCCCTTACTCCAGCTGCTGTGCAGCGGCCTAGTCAAGCTAGGGGGACACCAGTAAAATCCACATGCAGTCTCTTTCATCATGAGTTCACTGTGGGTGAGTCCCAACTTATGAGGCTCTCCCACAGTAAAAGCTCAACAACTAGGTGCTCAAAAAGCGAAAAATCCGGGTGGCCCAGAGTGTCAGAACCACCTTCTAACATCCACCCATCATGGGGTCAACATAATGGCCTCGGTAAATTGGTCTAACCACGTCTATTGCAATCTTTTGGCTTTGTTGTCACATTGCATGATGCATGTGCAGTTCTGCTCCCCTTCTGCTGTGTCCACACATCCTCAATGCCCAGTGCCTCCTAGATAGAATGCCTTTCCCAGTTAAGTTCTGAGCCACTCAGTCATGTGGCCATGTGAGGAGGTGGGATCACTAGACAGTCCTTCAGCTTACTGGCTTCCCAGTTCCCGCTCACCTCTTTAGAAGCACCAAGCCCTACTTGCTGCTGAGCACCTGCTCTCTTAAGTGCAGTCTTTATGAGGGGTATGGCTTATTCGGCCTGTCGCCGCCCCCCCACAGTCAGTGCTGAGACCACTCCTGGCAGCTGTGCAGCCAGCAGAGGAGGCTGGCCCACCAGACAGTCCCTCTGGTTATGGACTTCCCAGCCCCTGCTCCATACTTCAGAGGCGCCAAGCCCTCCTCACCACTCTGCTCCACTCAACTCAGGCACGGCTGCAGTCTTTGTTACAGGGAAGGCTTCTTTGATCCAGTCGCCACCGCTCACAGTCTGCGCCAGGCCATCTCCTGGTCACCACCACCTGCCTTGCCAGTCTACCACTTGGGTAAACCTTGACACGGTATGCTGCAGCTGCCACTACACAGGGGGTCCGGGTCCTCCCCCATCGCAGCAGGATCTGCTCTCTGCAAATGTCGGTCCACCACGGACTCTCATCAGGTAAGTCTCACCATAAGGGCCGCCATCCTGTTGTAGACACTCTGTGCAAGGCCTCTCTCCTCACCTCGGGCTAACTGGTCACTTTGGTGCAGCTACTGGTAGTCCTCCGGGTTCCCAGGTTTCCACTAAGGGGCCGATTCCGATCCGGGTCGGAAACCGTACCGACCGACACGGACCTGGAATGGAGACCGACCGACATGTTCCGGCGCCGTACAACCCGCGTAGTATGATGCAATGCGTGTGAATTACAAGCGACTCATACGGAACACAAGCCACACGACCGAACCGTACGGGAAACAGTGATTCGCCAGTAAACGGACCTGGAACCATACCCACCGACACGCATCAGGAATGGACGCGACCCACACAGACTCGGGCTGTACGACCCGCGTAATACGATGCAATGCGTGTAAAACGAGACGGACTCGCACTGAGCACAATCCGGAAGACCGAGACGTACAGAAAACAGTGACTACCAAACAGTAGTCTCCTTTGCGTCCAACTCGATCGCCAACGAAGAAACACAGCAGAATGACAGTGTGACAGACTAGGATTACCCGCAAGAGTCACTGGCAGCGTCCGTCCCGGTCAAATGAAAGTCTCCATCACGCCCACCAAAACCTAAGGAAAAAAGACCAAAAAAGGACCAAACAAGCAATGACAAAGCCAATAAATAAAAAAATAAAAAAACATGGAACTAAGACACCCACAACTCCACCTACATAAAGGCCCAAATCCACTCCCATGATCCTTTGCTATTT
The DNA here is from genome assembly GCA_963921515.1 of Calotriton arnoldi. Lineage (NCBI taxonomy): Eukaryota > Metazoa > Chordata > Amphibia > Caudata > Salamandridae > Calotriton > Calotriton arnoldi. The sequence goes on along the minus strand of CAWUFW010009049.1, from coordinate 698,650 downwards.
TCAAACACATGACAGCAGAGGAGACAACTACACTGCACTCTGAGCAACACCCACACCTCACCCACCACACAACATCTACACCATTACCACCTCCTAAACACACTCGCAACAAGCAAGAGAAACTGACACCCACTCACCCTCACTTACACCCTCACACACACATCAACCACCACAACCACCCAGCACCATGCCCCCAAAGAAGAATCCAAAGTTCACAGATAGTGAGTTGGTAGTCCTGGTTGATGAAATACTCAGAGTAGAGCCACATTTATTTGGAACCTTGGTCCAACATACCTCCATGTCACAGAAAACAAAGATGTGGGAGAGGATCGTCGACAAGGTGAACGCACAAGCACCTTGCCTGCACACAAAGGATGACATCCAGAACAGGTATTATGATGTGCGCAGGAGGGTCAAGAAGCTCATAGGCAGAGACCATGCCTTGAGCCAGCACACTGGCAGTGGCCCTCCTGCAAAACCAAGATACTTCACGTCCTGGGAGGAGAAAGTGCAGACCATACTCCCACCGGAGGGCATCCATGGATTAGCAGGAATACCAGAGCCTGGTGAGTACACAACCAATCTAGTCAATATTGTGTGGCAACACACACACATCACTGTCAAGGGGACATTGAAAACAAGTAGCGTCAGCAAATCGAAAGTAAGCCCGAAAAAATGTAATTCTGTGATGTGTATGCCAGTTACACAAACGCAACAACTGCTATCTCAGAGTAATATCGAACTAGGTCATAACATGTAAAAACCTAACAACAAATACAGCAAGGCATTGGCCCTAAACACCAACAAACACTGTCAGCCATCTTGCCAGCACTGTTACACCACCTCACAGGGAAGCTGAGTCACAGGAAGGAAGGTCAGGGATGCTGGGAGGGTGGGTGTAGCCAAAAGCTTGATGGGAGTTGTAGTCACAGACACAAGACCCCCTCACACATAGTCCATCAAGTCCACCCTGAACTATGTTCACCTCACAGGGAGTGGGAAAGTACTGCCAAGATGGCTGACGCTGGGTTCTGCTGTGGGGAGCACAAGGCCCTGTTGGGAGTACTGCTCATACAAACACCAGGACACCACTGTCAGCCATCTTGACAGCACTGTTACACCACCTCACAGGGAAGCTGAGTCACAGGAAGGAAGGTCAGGGATGCTGGGAGGGTGGGTGTAGCCAAAAGCTTGATGGGAGTTGTAGTTACAGACACCAGACCCCCTCACACATGGTCCATCAAGTCCACCCTGAACTATGTTCACCTCACAGGGAGTGGGAAAGTACTGCCAAGATGGCTGACGCTGGGCTCTGCTGTGGGGAGCACAAGGCCCTGTTGGGAGTACTGCTCATACAAACACCAGGACACCACTGTCAGCCATCTTGACAGCCCTGTTACACCACCTCACAGGGAAGCTGAGTCACAGGAAGGAAGGTCAGGGATTCTGGGAAGGTGGGTGTATCAGATAGCATGATGGGAGTCGTAGTCACAGCCAATACTCCTCCTCCCACATGGCCCATCAAGCCCACCCTGAACCATGCTCACCCCACAGGGAGTGGGAAAGTACTGCCAAGATGGCTGATGCTGGGCTCTGCTGTGGGGAGCACAAGGCCCTGTTGGGAGTACTGCTCATACAAACACCAGGACACCACTGTCAGACATCTTGACAGCACGGTTACACCACCTCACAGGGAAGCTGAGTCACAGGAAGGAAGGTCAGGGATGCTGGGAGGGTGGGTGTAGGCAAAAGCTTGATGGGAGTTATAGTCACAGACACCAGACCCCCTCACACATGGTCCATCAAGTCCACCCTGAACTATGTTCACCTCACAGGGAGTGGGAAAGTACTGCCAAGATGGCTGATGCTGGGCTCTGCTGTGGGGAGCACAAGGCCCTGTTGGGAGTACTGCTCATACAAACACCAGGACACCCCTGTCAGCCATCTTGACAGCACTGTTACACCACCTCACAGGGAAGCTGAGACACAGGAAGGAAGGTCAGGGATGCTGGGAGGATGGGTGTAGCCAAAAGCTTGATGGGAGTTGTAGTCACAGACCCCAGACCCCCTCACACATGGTCCATCAAGTCCACCCTGAACTATGTTCACCTCACAGGGAGTGGGAAAGTACTGCCAAGATGGCTGACGCTGGGCTCTGCTGTGCGGAGCACAAGGCCCTGTTGGGAGTACTGCTCATACAAACACCAGGACACCACTGTCAGCCATCTTGACAGCACTGTTACACCACCTCACAGGGAAGCTGAGTCACAGGAAGGAAGGTCAGGGATGCTGGGAGGGTGGGTGTAGCCAAAAGCTTGATGGGAGTTATAGTCACAGACACCAGACCCCCTCACACATGGTCCATCAAGTCCACCCTGAACTATGTTCACCTCACAGGGAGTGGGAAAGTACTGCCAAGATGGCTGGCACTGGGCTATGCTGTGGGGAGCACAAGGCCCTGTTGGGAGTACTGCTCATACAAACACCAGGACAGCACTGTCAGCCATCTTGACAGCATTGTTACACAACCTCACAGGGAAGCTGAGTCACAGGAGGGAAGGTTGGGGATTCTGGGAAGGTGGGTGTATCAGATAGCATGATGGGAGTCGTAGTCACAGCCAATACTCCTCAACCCACATGGCCCATCAAGCCCACCCTGAACCATGCTCACCCCACAGGGAGTGGGAAAGTACTGCCAAGATGGCTGATGCTGGGCCCTGCTGTGGGGACCACAAGGCCCTGCTGGGACTTGTGCTTTAACAAACAACAGGACACCACTGCCTGACATCCAGAACTTTAACTTGGACTCCCTGCAATGGAAGCATCCTACAGGGGGGATTAGCTGGCCCCTGTGGGAGAAGGTGGGCTTGCAAGTACACCAAATACCAGCAATCCCGCAAATACACACACCTCCACAGCAGGAACAAATACACCCCTTGGGACCACTCACACAAAAAGTAAATGCCCAGGCGAGATGCCTGACACATTGGCCAGACGTATGAATTGGCTGCAAGTCACACCAATGCACTTGCCCCCTCAAACCCCTTCACACTGACAGCCATCGCAACTGTATGTATCCTCTCACTGTCTGGGCCTGCAGTGTGGCAGGGGTGCCCCCTGGCCTGGTTGTGAAGGTGTGTGCCCTCTATGATAATTGGGGAGGAGTAGGCATAGCACATACCAAAATCCACACCCCAAACCACATATACACCATTCACAGGTGACACATGATAGTGAATGGAATGGCCACAGCAACATAGCTGACACCGTAGCATGGTGTCATTTACACAAGGCACTGTGGTGATTTGCATTCCACTCCTACATCGTGCAGCGTTGATTGCATCCCTCACACAACACTCCCCTCACTGTCATTGACACTTGCAACACAAGGAGTAACCTGGCCTGGGCAGGAGTAGGCATACAACTCACAGCAGCATAAGTCAAACACACAAACCTTTGGCCCTCTCTCATGAGCATGGGATAGTCTGCGATCTGCCGTTGTAAATACCCCTTACCATGGAGGACATTGACCACATAAATGACATCATCACGCACAGAACTCTGCCCCAACATCATCAGCTACGGATAACACCATCCAATGTGTGAAATGATATGTGAACTAGGGACACACACAACAAAATAGTATCTCCACAGTGAATGCAGCCATACCGTACTGTGACTATGTTGTTCAGACACAACAATGTTACTCACAAATACAAGCACAAATGCCAGCACACAACGTCCAAACGTGCTACACAATGCAAGTGGAAGTGCATGTATGTCATTGTTAAAGTACGAATGTTGAGAGGAGGGACACACCTGTGTCAGGCACATGAGGGCACATGAGTAGCAATGGCTATGTACAGTCAAACAATCATGAAATGAGATGTTCATGCACACAGCCCTATGTGCCCATCAAAATGCTCAAGCATCAAATGACATTGTGGTAAACCAAAATAGACACCCGTCACTGACAATGTAGGACAATGCAATGTAAATACACTCATCATGATGTGCAGTGGCAACTAATGTGTGTGAACCGTTGATGTGTGCAGAAACATTACATACATTGTGTGTCTCTTACACCCACAGGGGATGCTGGGGACCCAGCAAGAACAGAAGATGAATCCCAGCCCCAGACTCAGGATGACCCTGACCTCCCCGGTGTGGATGCCTCTATGTCCTCTTCGGATGAGGATGAACAACCTGGCACCTCCGGTGTGGCCCCGCTCCCAGCCCCAGCAGCTGCAACATCAGCACACCCTGCCACCACTCCTGGACCACCTGCAAACCCCTCAATCCCCCCTGCCAACACAGCCAGACCAAGGCAACAGGACAACGACGGCACAGGTACACAGGGCACCCAGGCGCTGACGGACAACAACACCAGTGCCAACACAGACAGGGGCCCAGTGTCGCCTGTGGCTGCCAGGGCAGGTCCTGCCCGTGTGGGCAGGGGTGGTGTGAGGGTGGTCAGGGTGAGGCCACGGCCTGCAGATGGGGCTGCACTGCAGGAAGATCTGCAGTTGGGACGCATCATCGATGCGTACCAGGAAAGCACCGGAGGATTTGGCCAGGTTGTGGGGATCCTCAGGGACATGCAACAGCAGCAGGCTGCACATCATGCCAGAATGGACTCCCACATGACCCGGATGGAGTCCAAAATGGACACAATTGATGAACTCACGGCTGTGCATAGGGACATACTGACATGCCTCCGCCAGATAGCCAACAACATGACCACACCTCCCTGTGTGCCCACTACATCAGTTGCCACTACATCAGCAACTGCCACAGGGAGGGAGGTGGACTCTGGCGGAGAGTCCTCTGCACCGCAGCAGCCTGCACTTGAGGGTCCCCCTGAGAAGAAGAGGGGTCGTCCGAAGAAGGACAAGTAAGAGGCAGATGGCCATGCATACCCACCAGGACGTGACTACCTGTTCTAGACATCATCCAATGTGTGTAAAGCGTTCACCTTGTTGACTGTCGCTAAACTCCCACACATGTGATGGAGGGTCTAAGTTGGACCAATGTTCCAAAGGACTGTGGACTTTACTCTAGAAATGTCATCAATCAACACTACCAACTGAACTGTGAGCTTTGGATTCCTATTACACTGTACAGCACATTCACTTACGTTAACTTACAAACACACGCATGTAAATAAATTCACTATAACACAATACATGCCTCTGTTGTGACTGAAACTTGGTTTGTGTTATTGAGAGGATGACCTGTGAAAAGATGTCTGTGTATGTGAACTACTACAGCTATGTAAACACAGTCATGTGAGTCATGGTGATGTGATACATATGAGGTAGACACCCCACTGCGTCAACACAACACATACTTACCATGCCCATCTAACTCATCGTCCTAACTTATGTGAACAGAGAATGCAGTGGGATGCATATACACAACACCCTTCTTGAGTCTGTGGCAAGATGCCCACAGGTACAGCATGCAAATGAATGTTGAATGTGTGGAGACCGACAACGCACATCCCAAAGTGAAGCACAGGCTGATTACACATTTGCAACATGTTGATGCCACCACAGATGCAAGGTAATCCCACGTGACAGTAGCCACACAGTCACCAAGTGTGGAATAATTAAAGTCCAGGGGTGTGTGGCACATCACTTGTTGGTAGACGACTACTTCCACCCTGGAACTGGATTCTGGGAGTTGGGGGTCAGAGTTGACCAAATAGCCAAAGTACCCTGTGAAGGACAGAAGAACACGATAGAACAGCAATACACATGCCCGAAACATGTCACAAGATACCCACACAAAACCACGTAATCATGTCAACACTGTTGAGGAGTACAGACTACCTGAAAGGACACATCACTGCACGCATCCAGTCAAGTAGCACACAGCCACACTCACACAGCAACTGAGCACCACCAACACATAACAGGCAAACACAATACATTGACAAAACATCCCTGTATACTCACATTCATGCAAAAAAGTTGTTGATGAGCTGTGTGCGGACATCACCCTCATCATCATCATCACTGGCATCGTGGCCCAGGCCAGGATCCTCCACAGGTGGCGGATGTTGGTCATCGTCATCCGGGATGAGAGGCAACTCCTTCCTCACTGCCAGGTTGTGTAGCATGCAGAAGACTATGATGATTTTGCACACCTTAGCAGGTGCATATGGGAGGGCCCCTCCTGTCTTGTCCAGGCAGCGGAAGCGGCTTTTCAGGAGAACAAATGTCCGCTCGATCACTCTCCTGGTCCGACCATGTGCCTCATTGTAGCGCATCTCTGCTGGTGTCACAGGGTTCCTGAGGGATGTCAGCAACCACGGCATGTTGGGGTATCCGGAGTCACCTACATACAGACAAGTGCACATTAGCTGAGTTTGAAAAGAGCGTGGAAAACAACATTGCCAAACACACACAATGCCAAACAGTCAGTACACACCGACAAGCCAGGCACGCTGGTTCTGCATCTGTGCCATCATCCTCGGGATGCGACTAATCCTCATGATGTACGCATCGTGCGCAGAACCGGGGAATCGTGCACACACATGTACAATAGACATGTCCGCCAGACATACCACCAGAGCATTAATTGAATGGAAATGTTTCCTGTTCCGGTATGGCAGCTCATGTGCCTGTGGTGGTACCAAAGCCACATGTGTCCCATCAATGGAGCCGATGACATGTGGCATCCTCCCCAGTGCATAGAAGTCACTCTTGATGTCAGTGAGTTGTTATGGGTTAGGTAAATGGATGTAGAGGTTCAGGAAATTTAACATTGCTTCCAACACATCGCGAAGCACACGGCTGAACATAGTTTGTGACATCCCACCAGCAGACGCCACAGTGTATTGAAAGGTACCGGTGGCAAAGAAGTGTAGGGCTGCCATCACCTTCACCTTGGGGGTCAGCGCTGTAGGGTATGGCCGGCCAGGTTGCAAATGTGGGGCCAACTGCTCCGCCAAATCCTCAATCAGTGGCCTGGTGAAGCGGTACCGTCAGATGCAGTCACGTTCAACCATGGTAGCAAGGTCAGAGAACGGTCTATGGACAGCTGGTCTCCTGCAGTACATAGGTGAGCAAAGAAAGATAGTAAGTTCCCCTACCTATGTGGCACTGACCATGCTAAATTTCACATGATAATTCATAAAAAGACACAAGTGCTTTATGTGTGTGCTGTTGTGTATGGACACATATGTCACCTACATGCCCATCATCTCACATCTCATCTCAACATGTGTACACATCAAGTTCCATGTTGTGCTGTGTCAACTCAATGGGCTGTGTCACAGTACATCTGTACTGATGTCACATACCAAACACACACCACAGTGACAAGTGAGGACAGATGTCTTCCCTGCATCACAGCTCCTTGACAGGCAGCTACTCAGGGACCTTGTATTGCCACACGGACACTGGCATGATGTGGCCTATCATGTACACGCCACTACACGCCCATGACTCCCACAGGAAGTGGCCCCTGATGTCTCTGCAGGACTTACATGGACATCTGTGACACACAGACACAACACCAATGTGCATGCACAAACCACATGGATGTGGAGACTGTTTACCATTGGGCACATGGAATCTGAGACATCTGAAACACAATATGCGCACAGACTGTGGATGTACATCACAATTGTGGCACTGGAACACCCTGTGACACACATACCATCCCACCTAAGAGTCAGGGTGTATGTAACATGTCATACACAAAGTCCCCCTGGAACTGTGTACATGCCTCAAGCTCTGAACTGTACAGTTGTCTATTACAGTGGTAATGTGCACAAACACACAAAGGAAGCTGTCCCCATGAACCCTTGCACAGTCTGGGAGTGGCTGCCACAAAGTGCTACACAACAAATCATATGTTGACCCCCCTACACACACAGGTAATGCAGCCTTACATGCCTTTGGATACACTGTGTCACAGGCTGTGGTGTTGTAGGTATGCACCTGAGTCCCTGGCAAGTAACAGTGGGTGGCATCCCTTAGCCATTGACACCAGCAGTGGCAGACGCGGGTGACTTCAGGAAAGACGCGTCGTACAGTACGAGACCGATCCGTGCGCATGCCTGGCCCATTGATTGTAATGGGGAGAGACGCGGGTGACTTTATCACAGACGCGTCGTACACTTCGAGACCGATCCGTGCGCATGCCTGGACCATAGATTGTAATGGGGAGAGACGCGGGTGACTTTATCACAGACGCGTCGTACACTTCGAGACCGATCCGTGCGCATGCCTGGACCATAGATTGTAATGGGGAGAGATGCGGGTGACTTTATCACAGACGCGTCTTACACTTCGAGACCGATCCGTGCGCATGCCTGGACCATAGATTGTAATGCGGAGAGACACGGGTGAATTTTTAAAAGATGCGTCGTACACCCATGGACCGAGCCGTGCGTACGCATTGGCTATTGACTATCATGGATACGGGTGCGTTTTGTTTTCAAAATACGCGTTGTACAGTTAGGTACCGAGCCCTGTGCACGTATTGGCTATGGCCTGTCATGGAGACGGACGCGGATTCGAAACTTTTACGAATCGTGAGCCGAAACTTCAGTTGGCTCACTACAACAATGTTGCAATTTCAATGGTGTTCTGAAGTTGAAATTTTAAACGATGCGGAAGGCGTGTACGACTTGTGCAATTCCATGGATTAGCCAGATTCATTAGATGCAAACGTGTCGGAACTATTGCATTGTACGCATGGGACAGATTCTGACTCTGCAGCACAGATATAAGGCTGTCTGTGGCCCTGAGAGCTCACTTGCCTGCACTACATGCTACAGATTGACATCTCTCTGCTACCACTGCTGCTGTCTCTGCATCCTCTGGCTTCAAGAATGGCACGTACTGTGGAGAGGGCCCCAGCCTTCACAGAGGAGGAGAACCAGGCCCTGCTGGACAGCCTCCTTCCACAGTACAGCAAGCTGTATGGGAAACCAGGAGAGCAGGTGAGTGTGCAAACCACATCCTTTCTCATTGTGCATGTTGTCTGACTAGCAGTACTAGCATTGTGTACACCAGTGGCTAGCATGCTCACTGAGTAGTTGTCACCCCCAAAGTGTGTAGTTACATGTACTGAACAGGTACTGTGCTGACAGAGTGCAAATTGAGTAGTTTGTCATTCCCAGGCAATGTTTGCATGTTGTAACTGCTGGACAACTGTCTATTACCATGGTTGCACTACCTGTGTACATCTTGTGCCCCTGTGATAGAGACATGTATTTCCAACTGAGTGATGCACAAATATGTTGCATGTGTAGTGATGCTCTTCTAACTTTGTCATCCTCACAGGTTGATGCCTATCAGAAGCAGGATATCTGGCTGACCATCACCCGGGCAGTACGATCTGTGGGGGTCTACAGGCGCCACATCCGCAACTGCCAGAAGAGGTGGCAGGACCTTCGTGGCTGGACCCGGCGGATCGCAAGAGTCCAGCTGAAGCTGTCGCCTCCTCGCAGGAGGGGCGGACGATGGCCCCTGACACTCCACATGCTACGGATTCTGGCGGTGGTCTTCCCTGACCTGGATGGGCAGTTGAAGGCCGGACAGCAGCAAGGAGGGGGTAAGTGCTAGCCTTTTCTGTGACCTTTGTCTCACATGCTGTTTGCACTCCTTTAGGCTGGTTACACTCCCACAGTGCGTCTGTCTGCTACAACAAGAGTCATGTTCCTCAATTGTGTTATGCCCCATCCTCATCTGATACACAGGTGTGGCCCTTTCAGTCTGTGACTTCTGTCACTTGGGTTCTGTGTCCTTCCTGTTAACTAAGGTTAAAGTTGGGGACAGCATCTGCTACAGGGACTTTGTTGTGGGCTTCATGACTGGGTCAATTGGTTACACATTAGGCAAAATCTGACATGTACTCTGTGTGGTCCATTTATATGTGTCCAACTGCTGATCTGACTCACCACATGTGTCTGGGGCATTTACAAAACACCCATGCAGTAGGTGAGACCAATGTTGGGGCCACAGAAGAATGTACATCATATGTGTCACACATGCATAGCCACCTGCCTAGTGTTCAGGATAATCCCATGTTGCACAGGGACCAGGACAGGTATACCCTCTCCGGCAATAATTAGCTTTCTGCTCTCCTACTCCTGTGTGTCATCCAACATGTTGGACATTGTGTAATGTGCACTCAGGTGTCTGCCTCTGTGTCATTGTGGACTGGCCTAGCTTTTTGGACTACTGGAGTGTGACACAATCTGGGGTATGCAGCCATCTGAGATGTGGCTGTTGAATCTGCACATGGGGTAAAACATAGGTGTATCATGACTTGAGTGTGCCCAATGGTCATTTCAACATTCAAGTGCAAGCAGCTCATTATCGTTCTCATCAGCCTGTGATGTGTACATGTGTACAGAGTTGTGTTTGCACTTACTCAGATGTCACATGTGAATGACGTGGGTGCATCAGAGTCCTAATGATGTGGGTAGCAGGGGGTGAACATGTGCACTTGACAGCTACCGAGCTTGCTTTCCCAAAACATCCATGATGGTGGCACAGTGCAGACTGCTGTTTTTGGTATGCACTGCCCCTGTGACAGGAGCCAGTGATAACTGATTTGCCAGACACGGCTGTGCCATGGCATACCACTTGCAAAGGTGTAGCCTGCAGTATTGTGAGATGTCATGCATGCACCCCATTGTAACATTGACTATCAAGACATGACGCCATCATGGTGTCTGGTGATGAGTGACGAACCATTATATCGACAATGACTCTGCCCATCCCTTTCCCTGACACATGTACTGAGTAACTGGCAGGAGAAGGGATATGTGTGTAGTGACACATTTCAATCTTAACTCTTGGAAGTTGTAGTGTAGCTCCTATTTCCCTAATAGGCTCTGCGCATTGGAATAATATATCCTATAGGTTTGACATAGGACTAAGGTCGGTATGTCCCTATCGAGTATATTAAACTTAATTACTTGTGCCAGCTAGCTCAGAGGCCACTAGAAACTTCTTGACGGCAAGAAGGGAGTAGTTTCTGGCAGCCGCAAGACATGACCACTGTGTTTCCCTTACAGAATCAGGACGTGTCCCAGAGTCGTAGAAACAATAGATAACTATTTCACTCAGCTCAGTCGTGCATGTCTAGTTACTCTCAAAGTTACACAGAAATAACAGACGGGCGTTTCAATAAAGGATTTATTGAACAGTCTTGTTTCTGTTGTAAGTTAAATGTGCTGTTACGATCACAAGACAGTATGCGAGATAAATAATGTACAGAGTGAGCAGTAAAAATAAATAATACTGCATTAGCATTATCTTTTCAGCATATATGCATTTACATAAAATGACACAGCCTAATAATGCGAGTACTCATACGATGCGTTTCTAGCCTAGTTCTACCCCAGTGTTCCTAACCTATCCTAGGTGTAGGGAGAAGTAGAAGTAGGTGATGTAATCCTGACTAGAGTATACTAAGAGTATGTTAAGCTTAGTATGCCAAGAGCTTAGTATGCCAAGAGTCCCTCTAGGTTCTAGTCTGCTCCATACCTGAAGAATGAGAGAGGTAGGAATCTCTTTCCCAGACTCGAACTCCAACACCCCGCAAGGGAAGTTAGATCACTGGAAGCTGGACTCTCTGCGTGCAGGAATGACAGCGTCTTCTCAGTGCGTCCGGCCGGGAATCGGGCTCCTCTGAAGTCGAGGTCTCCTCTGATTTACAGGGGTTTGGGAAGGTATATTTATACCTGAAAATGTTAGCATTGATGTGAGTTGGGCAGCGAAAGACGTCATGAATGAACCCCTAAGGAATAATGGTACATGCATAATATATGAGTCCTTGAAGAAATCAATAGTCCAGGGCAAGGGAAACTCCCGCAGCCTAAGGGTCTGTTTTTTCATGAACTCGTTGTGAGGCTAGGGTGGACGGATGTCGGAATCCATGCCTGTATTTGGAGTGCATGGTTTATGCCTAAATAAGGTCTGGGATTTTATGCCTATATAAGGGCATGGCGAATTGTGCCTATATAAGGACATGAGTCTGGAAAGCCCGTTTATGGACACCCTAGGAAATATACAACAAACGGTCTATGTGGTGCATGTGTGCACACATGAGTGTTGCCATCCTACATGCACCACATAGATGGCTCCATGGATATGAGGGATATGAGGGGCATGGTTGAGTGGCAGGCCGACAAGTGGCTAGTTCAAATATGTGTCAGCACTTTTTGCAATGTTTAGCAACTGATGCCAAGGCTTGATCTGTAATGTGCTGTACTTACTGTGGTGTGTCAGGTCAATACAGGTGACTGATGTGGATCTGTTTTTCATGATTGTTTGCAGATACATCTACGGCCACAGGAGGAGACAGCTCCACGGACCAGGAGGAGCCGCTGAGCCAGACTGGGTCAGCTGCCGAGGAGTCGGAGGAACCCAGTGGCACGGAGGGTGAGGGGAGCCGCACCGAGGAGACCTCAGCGCCATCCACCTCAGCTGAGGAACACAGGAGCTCGGATGATGACTCCCTTGTGGAGGCGGGTGTCAGCAGCCACCAGACACCAGCTAGCAAGTCTGTCCCTGCCACCACCACCACCATCACCACCCTCCCATCTACTCCCATCCCTGAGGTCCGTGGAGGGTCCCGTGTTGGGGCCCATGTCTCCTTTGTGCCAGGCACCGCACCCCCTGCCCCTGTCTCCCCTGCTGCCCTGAGTGTGGAGTCTGTGGACTTGCTTAAGTGGCTCCATGTAGGGCAGACATCGGTGCTGAGTGTCCTCCATGCTCACACCAGTCTGTTGACGCAACTGGTGTCCTTCATGGAGGGCATCTCATCTAACATGTCTGCCCTACAGAGGACCAATCAGTCCATGGCCTCCTCACTGACAGCAGCAGAGTCCCTCCTCCAACAGTCCCTCACCCCTCCTACCTCTGCCCCATCCACAAACCCCACTACCCTACCTGTCCACACACACACACACCGGCACAGGCAAGCACCACCACAGACACGAGCAGCACACGGACACGCAAGCCCAAATACCAACGCACATGCACGCACACTCAGGGGACTGATACCACACACACAGGGGATGGGGCCCAGACACACACACAGGCATCCATGAGCACTCCGCAGTCCTCAGATACCTCTCCCTCCAAAACCCCTTCCCTTGCCTCCCCTACAACCCCCCCTTCCCAGAAGCTCTTCCTCTGTGACCTTGGCCTCTTCCCCACAGATCCATCTGATCCTACTCACAAGGGGAAGAGGAAGTCACCACGCACAGAGGGGAGTTCCCCTGCCACACGGACACCCTCCCCCAGGCGCAGGAACACTGAGGCCCCCATACGCAAATCCCCCCGGACCAGGAAGAGCAAGACCCCACCAAAATCACACAGTTCCACCACACAGTCTCCATCCTCCAGCCCCCAGGCCACCACTCCACAGGTTCCCCTGCCACACCCTGCCCCAGGTTCCCACTCACACCGATACCACATCCCCAAAATTATCAGGCCCTCCCCCCCTGGCACATGCACTTCCACCCCCACCCCACACGCTCAGCCTGTTCCTGCCACTGGTGTGGAGACCGTGTCCCCCCCTCTGTCCTGGCCACCTCATCTGCACCCCATTCCACTCTTTCGGAGATTGGCACTGCAGTGGAGTCCACATCCACCCCGTCTGACTTGGGCACTGCAGTGGAGACCCCGTCCACTACATCTGACCTGCCCACTGCATTTGTGCCGGCACCCACCACATCTGTCCTGAGCCCTGCAGCAGTGACGGCGCCCACTGCATCAGACACCTCCACTGCAGTTGCCAGTGACACTCCTGCACCCACCACCCCTCCCCTGCCTCATTCTGCTATCCCCTGATCTGTCCCTGGGGTGCCTGGCCTGCCCATATGTATGCCCCTCCAAGGGGGGATGTCCCCTGTTGGTAGCAGTGCAGGCAAGCAATGGTTGACATTTGTCACATTTCACCCTGTTTGGACTATGCGAATGGACTGGCCATTGGCCTTTGTTTACTTTGGACTTCACAGTTTAAAAGTTAAAATTGCTTAATAAAGCCTCTATTGGTATCTAGTGGTTTTGCTTTTGATGTACATGATGTTGATGAGTATTATCATGCATTTGCTGTTGTAATACTGTTGTTGAGATCAGGAAAGTGAAGTGTTGGTGTGATGGACTCCATGTGGCCCATGGGATATGTGTCCAATTGTGGTCTGTATCCATGTCATCCTTTTGCAGCAATCTGAGTGTGTCATGATTACCAAATTTGGCACAGGGATTTTCATCTTTCATTTGCCAGATGACATTTGTGGCTTACAGTCATGCACATCTGTTGGGCTCAACATTGTTAAATTTGTCTATCTCCCTGACTGTGGGCCCATCTCCACTGGACATGCAGGTTTGCGCATCAATGATGTGGAAGTCTACTGTGTCATCAGAGCAACTTGCTATACATGTGTATTGAGTATGTGCAGATGACTTGAGGGACACTCCCATACACAGGCTGATGTTACCAGAGCCTTCATTGTGTTGTAAATGTTGGCTCAGTGACCACATTTTATGGTGACATGACAGAGCCCTGCATAGACAACGTTTGGCACAGCTGATCTTCCACAGGAGTGGAGTCACCTCATGGCAGTGTGTTATTCCGTGACATTGCCTGAGCCCATGTTGTGTGTTCTGTGAGCATGTCTGTGTGTGTTCCCTTCCATTCCTTTTTACTACACAGGCTGTATTCCCTACAGATGTTCCAGTTTGTGGTGCTTGCTGAGTTGTCCTGTGTTCATCTCACAGCTTGGGACAGGGTTTTCTTGGCTGTTGGTACATGGCTAACTACTGGTCATTAGGGTGTCATCCCTAGATGTGTTTGTTGTGAGGTCCTGGGATGTGGGCAAACGCACGTGGGACACATTCAGGATTCCCCAAGACCATTTTGTGTTTCCGCCATCATGTTATGACTATGTGGATATCTTTCAGTGATTGTGACACGTGTATGTGTGTGTGACTGCTCCCACTCCTCAGGTACAGTGGTGCAATGTTGGAAGGTGTCAGCATGTGTTCAATATGGTTCTCCTTGGGTTCTTAATTGGTGTGTGACTGTGGCAGGGATCCCAATGATTCTAGTACATTTCAGCTCATGGCAATGTCCCGCATACTGTGCAGTGTGTCAGACATTCATGAGGGTTGTTGACTGGGCACGTGTGATGAATGATGGGTACCTTAGATCCCCACCCCCACCCCTGGGATTGTCATGGGTGCATGTGCAGTGTCACCAGTCTATGTGGGCTTCGCTGATGTACATTGGTGCAGATCCAGGTGTGTGGTGTTTGGAGTGGCCAAATGTGAGTTGTGTTTTAGCTAGGCCCCCACCTCCATTTGGACCTTGCATTACAGGCCATGCCCTGTGGTTTCTGTTTGTGTGATGGCAGTTTGTTGGTCAGGACTCATGACCCAGTGTGCACAGGTGACTGTGCTTCACAGTATGTGCAACATCTACATTTGTCATCACAGGGGAATTACTATGCATGCTAGTGTCACCATATTGTGGGGTCCCTGAGGGTAGTGCTGTGGTGGTTGTGTCTCTTGCTGTGTTGGTTGATGTTCCGCCCAGCTTGTGTCACATTGATCTGTTGGGATCCCACTCATCTAACAATGTGTGATTGACCACAAAGGTGTGCCGAATTAATGAGTTTCTTTAGTTTGTCACTGTGTACACATTTGTGTGATTGCAGTTCTGCCCCCCTCATGTGTTGTGTAGTACCCTGGGGACACTGACACACACACACACGTTGTGTTTGATATGCAGGGTGAGTCTGGCTGGCTGTGTCTGTGCATCTGCAGCACTGCATTGGTATGTGTTTTGTGGGCCATTGGGTGGATGTTGGTTGGAGATTCTTCCCTACTGTCCCTGGGACTCTTGCCTCATCAGTGTGCACATTCATCATGTTTGGTATGTCCCATAGCTGCCATGGTCTGGGACTTTGTGACCTAACAGCTGCAGCATCCATGGAATGCTTAGTTTGTGTATGTGTTTGTTCAGGTATGTATGTCTGCATTATGATGGCCACTTCTGACATTGTCCAATTGGACACTGGAGGCATTCTCAGCCCCCATGGGCGATGGTTGTCTGCACATGGCAGAGGGTGTTTTGTTGCACAGCAATCTTTGCCTCACCACATCTGTGTCTGTATGGGACACAACCACTACTTTGCCTCAAACGTGCTTGTGGTTTTGGGACCACGAATCATACATGCTGTTGGCAGTTGCAACTTTTTTCATGACAACACTCACCTTTAGCTCACTGTGGTGTGTGGGGGTTTAGACCCCATTACCATAATGTGCAAAATGTGCTGTACTTTTAAACCCCACATTCACATTTTGCTCACTGTGGTGTGTGGGGGTTTAGACCCCATTACCACAATGTGCAAAATGTGCTGTACTTTTAAACCCCACATTCACATTTTGCTCACTGTGGTGTGTGGGGGTTTAGACCCCATTACCACAATGTGCAAAATGTGCTGTACTTTTAAACCCCACATTCACATTTTGCTCAGTGTGGTGAGTGGGGGTTTAGACCCCATTTCCACAATGATCATGGACTGCTGTAGTTTTGAACCCCACACTTACATGTTGGTCACTGTACTGATGGGGGGTTTAGAACCCATTACCACAGTGAGCATAGACTGCTATGGTTTCCCACCCCACACTGGCCTTTTGGTCACTGTGGTGAGTGGGGGGTCCAGACCCCATTACCACAGTGATCATGTAATGCTTGAATAGTGAAACACACACTCAGCTTTTGGTCACACATGTGATGGGAGGTACATTGTCTGTTCACTGTCAGATTAACTGTTGTAGGCATTTGACACGGGAAACCCACTATTGCCATGATGGTAGGGGTGGTGTGTTTTGCCTACACACTCACCCTATGTGTGTGGATGCTGGTAGTGTTATGCATCCCCCATCCTGTGTGTGGGTACTGCTAGTACAGGTTGGCATCTAGCCCCTATGGGCTGGGCACTGGTGGTATTGGTAGGCATCCAGCCCACTATGGGTAGGGGGTACTGGTAGTGCTAGGCATCCAGCCCCCTATGAGTGGGGGTACTGGTAGTGATGTGCATCCAGCCCCCTATGAGTGGGGACGGTAGTAGTGATGGTCATCCAGCATCATGGGAGTAGGGGGACTGGTAGTGGTAGGCATCCAGCCCCCTATGAGTAGGGGGTACTGGTAGTGATGTGCATCCAGCCCCCTATGAGTGGGGACGGTAGTAGTGATGGTCATCCAGCATCATGGGAGTAGGGGGACTGGTAGTGGTAGGCATCCAGCCCCCTATGAGTAGGGGTACTGGTAGTGCTAGGCATCCAGCCCCTATGGGCTGGGCACTGGTGGTAGTGGTAGGCATCCAGCCCCCTATGGGTAGGGGGTACTGGTGGTGATGTGCATCCAGCCCCCTATGAGTGGGGATGGTAGTAATGATAGTCATCCAGCATCCTGGGAGTAGGGGGTACTGGTAGTGGTAGGCATCCAGCCCCCTATGAGTAGGGGGTACTGGTAGTGCTAGGCATCCAGCCCCTATGGGCTGGGCACTGGTGTTAGTGGTAGGCATCCAGCCCCCTATGGGTAGGGGGTACTGGTGGTGATGTGCATCCAGCCCCCTATGAGTGGGGATGGTAGTAGTGATAGTCATCCAGCATCCTGGGAGTAGGGGGTACTGGTAGTGGTAGGCATCCAGCCCCCTATGAGTAGGGGGTACTGGTAGTGCTAGGCATCCAGCCCCTATGGGCTGGGCACTGGTGGTAGTGCTAGGCATCCAGCCCCCTATAGGTAGGGGGTACTGGTAGTGATGGGCTTCATGCCCCTATGGTTGAGCTGTTGCTAGTGTACGGCATATCAACATCCCTATGTGTGTGTGAAATATTGCGGGTACGTGTCGTTTGTTTCTGTGGTGGGTGTCTGACTTACTGTCTCCGACGTAGGCGCCTGTTCCTGATCCGGTCATAGATGTACAGTACAGGGATGACCTGCGCGATGGGATTCATGCTGTCTTCGTCTCGTACACGCTGATTCTTGCTCTGTCTCGTACCCATTGCTAGTTGGTCCGTCTCGTAGCAGTGGATCGTGTTGTAGCGCGAATCGTGCCTGTAATACTGCTCTCCCGGATGCTGTGACGTGCTGGAAGTAGCGACCCGTTCGGCGCGTAGGAAGTGAGCATTGTACTTGTCCGGCCGGAAACTGCTGTGTATTTGCTTCCGTGCGACTCGATTAGGCGTTTACAGTTCCGGCTCGTACGGGAACTGTAGTTGGCATTGGAGCGTACGGCTCGTTCGGATTTTTAGCACATTTGCGCATCGTACTTCCTTGCCCGGATGGTCCGCCTGCCGGAACGTGTCGTTCGGAAGGTAAGCCTACGAGCGGCTCTTTGAGGGCATACTGAGCGAGATCGGAATCGGCCCCTAAGTGTTTTCTCGCGGAGCCCACGCTGGATCATGCGGCGGGAACACAGGATGCCAGAGGATGGTACAGGGTTCTGTGGAGTTTGCAACTAAAGCATGCTGTCAGCCATCTTGCTTGACCACCACCCAATATGATGCCTATGTTAGTGTTTATAATTATCATATATCTCCAACTAAATGACAAAATTGCATGATGAATAATTTACATATTTGCATTTTTGTGACAAAGAGCTTTTCAAACTCTAATTTTCTTATTCATAATAAAGTTCATAATACTGTGAACTTTCCTAAAGTTAAATTTGCGTACCAATCTGTAGCATCCATATATATAACAAGTGACACACGACACTGATAACCTTTTACAAACAACATGACATCTGCATGATAAGAATATGGCAATCTGTAATCTCAATGCAAGTTAATGCTTAATGCATCAAAATTCACATGGCTCAGTATATACTTGGCATTTTCCCCCATTAACTATGGGAGATTTGACCTCTCTAAAATATATTTGGGGAAAACTGCAAGGGTGTGGTATTCCTACAAAACTCATAATTCCCATAGATGCAGTAAAAGGAGTTAACACACATATATTAAATAAAATGGTACCTGGAATTGAGGCCTAATTCTCTAATTTGAACATTTTTGGAAAATGAAATTACAGTTGTGTGACAAACAGCATGTGAACTGTAATTCCCTGTGCGTGACAAATATTTGAGCATCCCTTTAGTTCAGATTGAATTTCAATGTAACATCTACATATTTATAAGTAACATAAAAAAACTGCATGATAGATTGTCACAATCATCATTACAATCCGTAATCCCTATGCTTGTATATCGTTACCTCCTCACGCATGCCTAAATCTCTAATGTTTAGCCATTCAAAGAGTAGCATGCTAACTGTTTGTAAAGCGCTTCAGTCCCTGATCAGGGGAAGTAAGCGTTATATTAATACCCATATCACACTATATTCTCTTTTTATACAAACCTTCTAACCCGCCACGACCTGAACATAACCCTTTGTTTTATCAAATGTTATCGAAGTAAATTTGCATTTTTAATTCTGTGCCTCTTGCTTGGAAATGTACACAAATTGCATTAGAGTCTGTGCAATGTGGAATTCTACTAATATGTTTTGTAGCGCTAATTAACATTACTGCCTCTCCTAACAGTGTGCAGACAGATGCAATGGAAATATGTGCTGCACGTGAAAAAAAATACACATGCACAAAAATCTACTCTTGCACAAAAGATGCTATTAAGACATGGGCAAATGATCTTTTCTTATAAATATCTTGAATACAGATTTGCATTATGTGGCAAAACTATTTTTTCTATTTCAGATTGCTTATCTCATGGCTTTCAATTATTTTCGTATGTTAGGCACAATAGATTTAATGTTAAATAAAAATGGGGAAATTGAACCTGATGGTTGTATCATATATATGTTTTGAAGGGTGTTCGACTTGTTTTTAGTTTCTTCCTCTCAGCGTTTCTGGCAAATTCATGCAGAGTTTGTCCATGATATAAAAATCAATAACTTCCTAATTAATACATACTGTAAGTGTGAGTACATTTCCACAACTCTGGGATATACCAAAATTTGTATAATACCTGGGGGGATATTCACAAGAACGTGCGATAAACATCGCCAAAATAGGCTAACGCAATTTTCCATATTGCCGTCTATCACGGAAAAATAACTCTGTGTCAACGTCGTATTCCCAACACGGCGGTAACATGCGATAGTTTCCCGAGAACGCCTCAAATGTCAGCGATACAACTACCGCGACGGCGATAAAAAAGGAAACCCGAACGTGAAAAAAGTTGCGATGGGCCCAACTGCGATAAAAATCCAGCAAAAAGCAGCGCCAGGCCCGCAAGTCGCACAAGTAAGGCGGGGACAATCACTATAAATGCGGCAAAAAAAAACACCCACAAAACACAAACAACTGCAAAGCACCATGGAGGGAGCTGGAGCAAGTACAGAGGACAACTAGAACCCCACAAGCCCCACGGAGGACCAGCTTGGGACCTCGGGGACAGGGAAGGGCAAGGAGAAGAATAAGAGGAACCCGCGTTTCAGTACGCAGGAAAACCAGATCCTCCTTACGGAGGTGACAGAACACAACCACCAACTGTTCATCACCTCCACTGTGACATTGGCAACTAAAAATACAATATGGCAGTCCATCTTGGCCAAGGTGAATGCAGTTGGAGTGAAGAGAAGGGAAGTGGACGACTGCAAGAAGCGCTGGACTGATGTGAAATGCAAAACCAAGCTGAAAATCGCTGCCAACCTGAGAGCAGCAATGCAGACTGGAGGTGGGAGCCCAGCTACACACCAGGAGCTGGATGAGATGGAGGAAATGGTGACCTGAGTCATCATAGGGGAGACGGTGGCAGGAGTTGGTGGACCGGACACTGCACAACAAGACCTGAGCCAACAGCAACAGGGTGAGTAACGACCAGGGACTGGGGGACGGGGGAGATGGGCACAATGGCACACATGCACAATTAAGTAGAGCACATCTGCGGACAAACCATGCCCAAGAGTCACAACTCCGACCAAGAGCCCAATTTACCCAAGTCTGCAACATCTCAGCACTGTATAAGCACAGAAGTGAAAGGCACACCGCCTGAAAGGGAGAAGGGCCAGCCAAATCAGAGCTGAAGGGGCAACACACCCACAATGCAGCACACACACATAAGAATCAGAGCACCCCAACATTGACAACAATGTGGTACAAACTGCAACACTCCCACAACAGAACAGAGGACACAACTGCTGCCGCTTGTGTGTAGAAAATGGCCATTCGCATTTGGCATAGCAGGAAACTGTGAGATGACAATGGACAAGAACAACCTCACATCCCTGATGGTGTAGAAATGTCAACTGTCCCGCATCAAATAGGCATCTCTTCACAAACAGTCACAATGTACATTGTCATGCAGTCCGTTAGTAAACTTGTACAATGCGTGAACATACATGTGAACACAGTGTCAATCTGCATCTCCCCTTCACATTGCAGAGGGAGAATCAACACCTCCTGCAGAGAAGACACAACAACTTAGCACTGATGACGAAGAGGACCGCCCCAACATCAACACCGACGCCCTCCAGCAGCTCATGGACAGCTTCGGCACCCCACCTCCAGGAGCAGGGCAGCCAAGCTGCATCGAGGAGACCCCACCCCCTGTACAGACAACACAGCAGGAAGCACCCACCACCACGGCTGTCTCCCAGGATCCCCACGACCAACACATGGCATTCCAACTCCGTGTGTTAGGGTGCCAGGAGAAGATGGCTGATCAGCTGCGAGTGGGGTTCGACCTCATGGCAGCCAAACTAGATGCCATACGTGGGTGTCTAAGTCCCATCAGGGTCCACTTACAGTCCCTAACGGACACCCACTGTCCGCTCCATGCTCTCCGACAATCCATGGCTGACATCGCTGGAGTCATGACTCGGAGACAAGAACAAGTGTCTAGTCAGAGTGGCTCCAGCGATGTCAGCCGGGAGTTGGGGCACATGCGGAGGATCATGGAGAACATGGAGCGGATGCATGCAGAACGATTGGCTGCCACGGCTGCACACCAGCAAGATGTAGCTGGGATCTCCCATGCCCTGCAGATCCTCATCATGGCATTGCCGCCACACGGCCTGGCGCGGATGACTGCTGCTGCTACTACTCCATCCACATCTCCGCCCCCTGAAGTGTCAGATCCACACAGTGCGGCAGACCAAACACCACCACCCACATGTGAGGCATCTGACACATCAGAGGACGAAGATGATGATGAATCTGGCTTGGTGGTAAGATTGAAGTGGTAGCATACATCACCGCCATATGGCCTGTTTCAGCTTGGTTCTGCCCTCTGCATCATGCCCTAGAATAACATCTTCCACTGTCCCCCGTTACACTCAGCGACACTCACCTTGGACCACGACATATTGTCACTGCCATATTTGGAATGGTTACCAATGACACAGCAATCACACTGCGGACTGAAGTCTTCCTCTTCCGATGAACCTGTCAATCCCTAAAGGACTCTGGCTGGCCCTCCACGGGGCGACAATGTAAAGTGGGGTTTGCATGGCCCTGTACTGGTCCAGCTTAAACACCCCACTGAATGCGAATAAAACATTCAAATTCACACTGATGTGTCATGGCCCTGATCAATTAAGCATGAAAGTATTGATGAATGTAGGGACAGTGATTCCACATAAATGGTACTCCCTGGGTAATGCTATCAATGCGCATGTATGGCTGTGACCCAGATAGGCAGTGAGACACACATCGTCATTCAAAACAACTCACATCACTGTTGAATACAAGTGAATGTGCGTAGACTTTATTAGCATATGTGTGTCAGTACGGGCAGGAGAAGTGCCACAACATGCGGACCAATGCAGCAGCATGTCAGAATGAGGATCATTGCCAAGCGCCGCTGTCCACTCCGGGGGAGTGCCTCACCTTTCACAGGTGTGTGTTACCCCGCGTGGTTGTCCGCCCAAGTATTCGGAGTCCAGGTGAATGCAGCCATGTCCACTGTTGTCGTGGGATACGTGGCCAGAACCCCAAGATGCAACAAGGTGTCGGGACATGTAAAATGGGTTCCAAACTGTTGTGGCTGCAGGTACGTAGTTACACGTCCATGAAAGCGATTGCAGCTTTGTAGGCAATCATTTCCAACATGAGGTCGTTGTCGACTCCATCGAACAGGACGGCGAAGCTATCCATTAGCAGGTCCGGACAGATGTGCTGCGTCCACCCCCTGTCACCAATTAGCACTACAGCCCAATAGGGGAGCGGCTCAATGTGGTCACTGCACACGAGGAGTTCTGCAATATCCCAGGTCCAGCTGCCAGCATGTATGCCAAGTATCCAGGCATCCCATAGACAGGTATCACGGTGACACTCCTGGTCGTGGGCCAACAGGGGGCGCACACACATGTCGAAATCCAGTTCGCCTACCGTCCTGTTGGATAGGCAGACATACATGGACCACTCGAATATGCACGATCGACAATGCAACACAGGCTGAACGCAGGTGACGTTGGCAAGGCGGAAGCTTAGCCGGTAACTGACCCGCAGCACTACCAATGGCAGTGCCCCCAGTAAATGCAGCATACGTGCACGGTACAGTTCCACGTGACAGGGGTTGTGCATATGTCCGGGATGTTCTGCCATTGCGTTAGTGGCCCTGGTTGAAGCGGCACTGTTCTGACCTGCGCCAGTTCTGTGGATGAAATGCCACAGCTCGGACCAATGAGTTGTTTAAGTGTGAAACGGTTGTACGCCTGGGATGGTGTGGGAGTAAGTGTGAATGCCATTCCATGCAAGATAACTCCGAACAAGGACTTCTGTGTGTGGGGTGTGTATACGTTGGTATGTCGTATGGCTGTGCGTAGTGTGGGAGTCGTCCTCAACTGCTATCATATCTGTCAGGGGGTGCCGGGCACATGCAATTCCGAGGTCGGATGTGCAGATGTGCTTCCGCCTGATAGTTCAGACAAAGGAGCTTTCATCCCTAATGTCATTTAGTCATCTGCTTGCATTCAGGAATTGTGATGTGGCTTGTTGGGTGTGGGGTGGGATGAGTGCGACTTTGGGATTCATGTTTGACATGACTTGCATGTGGCAAATGAGCTGCATCACTGTGTGTTACGTTGCCTTACAGCTGCTCCTCCCTCCCCCGAGCCTATTCACTTGTGTACACTGCGCGGTTGCATCACTTGCACTCCAATGGCACACCATTGTCATGCCTGTCTGCGCATGTCCACAAGCCTGACAACGACAATGTGATGTTGCCCGTTGAAGGTGGGCGGCCACGTGAGTGTAGGCCTATGGTAGGGATAGTGTGGACACAGATGTAGAGTTCATGCCTGGCAGAACTTGCGCTGCAATTAAGGTTAGGCATTTGGCTCATGCTGCGGCAATGCAGATACACACAACACTTGGCATGTATGAGCCAAGACCCCGAGCTCCTTCATTTCACCGTTCGTGCGAGACCGCCCTCCGAGTGCATGCTACATTGCAACATTGTCAATTGCGGGCTGGGTGGCGCCGACTCTACAACAGAGACACACGCATTGGTGACTTCCTTGTCCAGGCCAGAACTGAACCATGCCCTGAGTCCCGGGCTAATTCTACACACCCCTGCGCTGGACTGACGTACGCCGGCCCAGCCCACTCGGCTTCCATTTACAGGGAGGGACGACAAAGCTACATGTCCAAGGTCTTACCCACTGCCTGAGGTGACATGCTTGCATCCGCTGTCCACAACACGATGTGATGTGGTAGGGCCAGGGGCCATCACGCATACATAATGACCACACGGACACACTTAGATGTACGGGCACGTGCGTCCGGCCCCTTTTATTACCAAGGTCACATGTCCAGTGACGCCTGTGCTGGATGGGTGTGGGGTGAGTGTAAGCCAGCCCTCAGGGAGTGGTTGGTGCTGGCAACAACTAGAACAGTGATCATCGGATCACACACACAGATTCAATCCTAAAGGGTCCATGAATTGCAGTGCACTGAGGTAGGGGCACCAGAACTGGACTCACACACAAAAGATTACTTCATAAAGGGTCCATGACTTGAGCTGGCACCGGAAGCACTTGGCGGGTGCGCGGCCTGCGATGATGCGTCATCCGGGCGGGCCGCACTGGAAGCAATGTCTGTTGCCTACTGGACTGCGCAATAAATGAATCAAGACTCAATTCGAATTGTGAGCCCTGCTGACCGCAGTGTAGGCTAGAGGCAGCAGTCAGAAAGGGCCCACAGCCACGTGGCGTTGACTTGAGCTGCACAGAGTTAGTGGCACCTGGAGCGCTCAGCGGGTGTGCAGCCAGCGATGATGCGTCATCCCGGCGGGCCGCCCTGGAAGCAATGTTTGTTGCCTACTGAACTGCGCCAGCCATGCATGAAGACTCTATTTGAGTAGGGGGACCTGCTGACCGCAATGTAGGCCGGAGGCAGCAGTCAGAAAGGGCCCACAGCCACGTGGCGATGACTTGTGGGCCGCTGAATTAGTGGCACCTGAAGCGCTCAGCGGGTGCGCGGCCTGCGATGATGTGTCGTTTGACTTGGGGGACTTGCTGACAGCAGTGTAGGCCGGAGACAGCGGTCAGAAAGGGCCCACAGCCACGTGGTGATGACTTGTGGTGCACTGAGTTAGTGGCACCTGAAGCGCTCAGCGGGTGCGCGGCCTGCGATGATGCATCGTTTGACTTGGGGGACCTGCTGACCGCAGTGTAGGCCGGAGGCAGCGGTCAGAAAGGGCCCACAGCCACATGGTGATGACTTGTGGTGCACTGAGTTAGTGGCACCTGAAGCGCTCAGCGAGTGCGCGGCCTGCGATGATGCGTCGTTTGACTTGGGGGACCTGCTGACCGCAGTGTAGGCCAGAGACAGCGGTCAGCAAGGGCCCACAGCCACGTGGCGTTGACTTGAGCTGCGCAGAGTTAGTGGCACCTAGAGCGCTCAGCGGGTGTGCAGCCAGCGATGATGCGTCGTCCGGGCGGCCCGCACTGGAAGCAATGTCTGTTGCCTACTGGACTGCGCCATAAATAAATCAAGATTCAATTTAATTGTGAGCCCTGCTGACCGCAGTGTAGGCCGGAGGCAGCGGTCAGAAAGGGCCCACAGCCACGTGGCGATGACTTGTGGTGCACTGAGTTGGTGGCACCTGAAGCGCTCAGCGGGTGTGCAGCCAGCGATGATGGCGTGTCCTCGCAGGTCAGGATTGGATTTGATTTGAGCACCCTGCTGACCGCAGTGTAGGCCGAAGGCAGTAGTCAGCACACACATTACTCCGCAGTGCTGTGCCGCTGGGTGCGCTGGGGGCCTGTGTCGCAGAAGGCAGTGATCGTCTGAGGAGGCTGGCGGTCACAGCGGTAGACTTGTGACAGGGTGAGGGGCGCCGCCCTGGCAGACGCGTTGGCCATCCCGGAAGTGAACCACACCCAGAGCCCCGGTCTTTTTATTCACACTCCTACGCTGGTGTGGCGTACGCCGGACCAGCCCACTCCGCTTCCACGTACAGGGGGGGACGACACAGCTACATGAGCGTGGTCTTCCCCACTGCCTGAGGTAAGATGGTTGCGTCCACTGTCCACAACACTGCACACACCAGCAGTATATGTCCACAGGGACATGTCTGTGCTCTGCATACTGGAGTCTGTCCAGCACATCACCGCCACACTTGGCATTGTGTACATTCTTATTCATGGGTGACTTGCCTCCTTCACACATACTTGGTTCCCACCTCTCCCCACATTCTGCAATTGTGTGGCTGAGGGGCCATGCCGTTTTCGGAAGGTCAGCTGTCTTGTTCTGCGCTGCCTCGGTGGTTGTCCGGGGGGGTGCGGGAGGGGGGGCCTGGGGGTCGTGGCGGTGGGTGTTGTGGACCTCAGGGTCTCCGAGCTGCATGATCATTAGATCCATGACATGTGTTGGTCTTCAGATGTGGCTCTGGGCTGGGCTCCCTTTCATACTGCAGGTTGTCGTCCTGCTTGACACCAGTGAAAGGCAGGTGTTAAATCCCTGCTGCTAACGCGCCTTATCGCCTGTTTTTGGGTCGCATCGCAGATCTGGCTGCTCGTTGTGAATATCGCGAAGTGGTGTTTTTGTGTGTTTTTGCGCGGGTACGCCTACTCTGCATATCATTAGCGTTAATTGTCGCTCTCATCCGTGGCGATGTGTTTTGCGGCAGCTATCGCAGGAAAACTGGCGATGTCGGCAGTTTGCACCAGCTTGTGAATAGTGCGATAAGTCTGACGCCACTTTTGCGGCGCTAAAGTGCCGATAAATCGGCGCTGGCTCCTTGAGAATATGCCCCCAAGTTATATATTATGTTATGTTTCAAAAAATATGGCCTAACACCAGTGCCCTCGTTCCAGCTCCCCATTCCTTACCAGATACAAATACCGAAAGCCAGACACGTCTATGACGCTCACTTTATCTGCTCACTTTACACTGTCATCGAAAGGCCAAAGATCCGCTGCTTCTAGAAGTCTGCCAATGCTTGGAGATTCAGAAGAGGTCCAGGGGATGGGAGCTGTTGCTCAGCAACCATACATATGTTAGGGTAATTGTTTAACATGTGTTTTGTGCTATTGATGAAGGTAGGGAGTGCTGTGCAGCCCAGCCCAGACCAGGTGAAGAAATGTGACACATAGCGCTTATATATCTATAGCTGCTCATGCTGTGACCGGGGCTCCCAGAGGAAACCAAAATGTGAAAACGGCAACATCGTCCAGCCTCATTCAGAAAAAAATGGAAAAGTGTAAAATAATTGAAAGATTTTTGGGGCACATGCATTAAGCTTTTTACCGGTCGTAAACCGGCCGATTTGCAGAATCGGCCCGTTTGCGACCGGTAAAAAGCCTTTTGGGATGCATCAAGCCAAAATGCATTCGCAAAATAGGTAATCGCAATTTTTGCGATTACCTATTTTGAGACTGCAGTTCGGGAATCGCAATTTGTGATTCCCTAAATGCAATGCAAGAAGCATTTTCAGAATGCGACTTTGCATTAAGGAATCGCAAATCACCATCAACTTCAAGTTGATGGTAATTTGCAATTCCTTAGAAAAATGCAAAAAATTGCATTTTTCTAAGTGCCATGCTCTGGCGCATATACATGCCCTTAAGGCATGTGTGTGCGCCACATGTGCACACATACGGTTTTTGGGGGTGCATCAGGGGGGCCTTATGGCCCCCTAGCACCCTTGAAATTGCATTTGCAATTTGCAATTACCTATTTGGTTATCGCAAATTGCGAATGCTTTCCCATTCATTCTTACGGGACTCTAGGCCCATAGGAATGAATGGGAAAGCATTCCCTAATAGCAAATCGCAATTTACGATTCTCTATTAGGGAATGTGTAGGATTCGCTAATATTTTAGCAAAGCCTACATGCATAAGGACTTGCGATTCCTTAATAGCGATTCCTTAAAAATAGCTATTAAGGAATCGCAATTCCTTAGCTTGATGCATGTGCCCCTTTATTTCTGGCAGCATATTTTCACTTAAGTGAATAGGGTATCTGCGAAACCAGCAGAGAGTGATAAAAAAATCCACGAAGCATGTTTATTTACAAAACGTGCTTAAAATAAACTTACAGAATATTTACACCACCTTATAAATTGTTCCATTATGCTTGTAGGACTTTAAAATTATTGCTTCCTGATAAACAGAGCCCTTATAAAGTGTTTCAAATAAAGGACTTCCCAACTTCAGTTTTAATTTTGATTCCAGCATGAAACTGCAGTGAAAAACCGAATCAAAAATGCCAATTGTTGAAGTAAAACCTCACTAGTGTTTTTTACTCACACACCTTTGGACAGGAAAAATCCTAGTCTGCATCAAAAACAGCCCAGACTGGAGGAATATTTGTTTAATTCGGATGAGTTAACACCGATTCTGGTGGTAATTCCTACTTCTAAGGCAAAAGGCTGTAACACTGCAGTTTGTCGGTGCTGTTTTCCCCGCACATGAACAGGGCCGTTTCTACCACTAGGCAGGACTAGGCGGCCGCCTAGGGCGGCAAAAGTTGGAGGGCGGCGGCGGCCGGCGGCAAAAATCATCAGTGACTCTGAGTTGAAGTTCAACTTCAAGTTCTGCAGTTTAGTTATAGTCGCAGAGAAAGAGCTGTGGAAAGCACTGGTCTCAGGCGGTGGGAGGGGCCTGTCGCCTTGGCTACATAAACATGACGTCATCATACCTACGAGAGCGCTACGGGTGAACTGAAAAATGCGCACTGGATAGGACACCGGGACTGGGAGGGACTCGTTCTCTTAAAGTTTAAGTGAACGAGTCCCTCCTAGTCCCGGTGTCCTCGGATCCAGTGTCTTAAAGGGACGCTTCATTAGGGAGTGTCCCAGTTATTGCTCGACTGTCCTATTCTTTCATGCTCAGAGTAAGTTTAGACAGACAGTTTCGGTGCAGCTCTGGTTCTAATGGCTACATTCGACGTCGCAGTGCGGTTGCACGTGAAATGCTTCTCGAATTATCAGGCTCAATAACTGATGGGCGCCTTAGAGACTCAATCGTTCAGATTGGCACAGCTGTGCGTGTCCCACTGTCATCTCGATGGGTATGGAGACATAATGTGTTATCTTGGCTACATTTGGCATTGGCGTTTTCTGCTTATGCTAATCCTGATGTGTATAACCAGCGAGGTAGTGTTTAGTGGGAAGAAAGGCTTCTAGGCACTCACCAGACTGAGCGAGGGTTCATGATTAAGAGGCAGCGGTTAAAAAAGTAGATCTGAGAGAGGGTATTAAAGGACACGACAAAGAAGTAGTGCCTTAAATGACATTTACACGATTTTTTTAAGTGTGCATGAGAAATTCGTATGATTGTGCATGTACAGTTATTGGTTTACACTTCTATATGGAAAAACGTCCATTTCAATATTCTGGTTTAATTTACCCTTCTGTGCACAGAGACTTCTATGGAAGCATCTCTCTGTTCTCTGCTTCCAAGCCCTTCCCATCTTCAGCACAGATGCCCCTCAGCGTGGAAATTCCTGATCCCTCTCCCTGCCACCCAGGGACCATGATGGATTTAATGTAGCCGAAGCCGAGAATATGTATCTGGACACCTCACCTCACTCTTATCTTAAAGGTCACTCCTGTATCATTCAGCCGACTTCTCACTTTTGCTGTTCCCCCGTGTTTGTAGTGTAATGTTGTTACAAAGATGGCATGGGAATCTGGGATCGTATCTGGGAAGGAATGGGGCGGTTGGAGAGTGTGTAAAGAGGCGAGAGAGGAGGATCAGAAGTGACTGGAAGTGAATGAAAGAGGGAGGAGGCCAGGGAGAGGTTGGATGGAGGAGAACTGGGGAACAAGCTAAGAGAGAAAGTCAGCAGTAAAAGGAAGAAAGATGGGGATGAAACAATGATACAGGGAGAGATGGGGAACCGTGAAAAGAAGCTGAGAGCAATTAAATGAGTAGAGAGAAGTGAAAGGAGAGAGAGAGAGGTGAAAAGTGGAGATATGAGGCTCTGAGAAATTGAGAAGCGATAAGCTTTAGCGAACGAGTGAGTAAGGAGTACGAAACAAGGAAAGGAGGTGACAGGAGTGAAAGGGAGTAGAGAGGAGCAACACTGAGGAGAAAGGGAGTAAAAGGAGGAGAGTCACAAAAGACAGAATTGGAGAGATGGAAAAGCAGGAACATTCAAAGATAGGAGAAAGATGAAGTAAATCAGATATCAGAAGGGGGAACACTAAAAAGAGGAATTAGGCTTGTTTCCAGGCCCAGTAGGTGAAGGGAGCCCTATGCAGTCCCGAAGGTGGGATCGCACTATCTCTTCCTCACCTGGATGTTGGGACCATGGTCTGAGAGAACGGACCTGGCTTCTAAAGTCTCTGAAGCAGCTATGGTTGAGAAGTCTGGCCTGGATGACAGAGGGAGAGAGTGATGGTAGTAAAAGGGAGGGGGCGGCATTTTTCAGGTCTCGCCTAGGGCGGCAAAACACCTAGAAACGGCCCTGCACATGAACCACATAATGAGAACCATAGTGTCAGGTATTCCTGACGTGAGCCTCATTAACTGCATAACAATTGCAATTTTATACTGATCTTTTAGGAAGGCAGTGATTAAACCAATCATTTTTGACAGGATGGCTCAGGGAGTTAAACGCTCGCTGCTGAGAAATGCAGCAATCTGCAGTCCATGTGTTTGAGGACCAGCAAGGCTGCTTCAATCTTCCATTTTTCTAAGATTTTTAAACTGAGTACCATGAAATTGGTTAACAGTATCACCTGTTTGTTTTACAGTAACTAGAATTAGCATAAGTCAGGTCTGAAGCACAAGTTATTAATATGGAACTTCTTTCACTACTATTTACGAGTGAGCAGCACTCATTAGTTATGCAGTGTCTTTTTAACTTAAGTACAAAAATGGACATTGTGCTAATCCCCCCCTTTAAAAGTTATTTTGCAAACTAGTACCACTCACCTTTTGAGCAGGCTTTAACCACCTGCTTTTTGCTGATTGGTGCAAAGCATGGAAATATTTCAAAAATGATTTTGTGCGTTATTAACCATGTTGTGTCTTTAGCGAAACACAAGCCTCTAGAAGAATATTGTACATTGTATAGTTATTATGTACTTGTCTCACTAAGGTGCCCTTTAAAATTCAAAACCTACTTAAAAAGGTTATCTGCAGGCGAAACCTAAAAAGAGGCAATGTGTTTGGGATTCTTCAGATTTCCGAGTGTCCTGTTGAAATTGTTGCTGCTGTGAGAATGGTGTCAATGAAATAAATAATGTTTTAAAAATAGTTTCTGTGAAATATCTCAAGCTTTCTTAATATTTAGGCCATGAACACGAATTTGCACCAAAACGAAACAAAATAATTTCATTACAAAGAAGGCATATATTTTTTGCCCGCTTGTAATTGCATTTAAGTACTTAAGGTTTTTGCTGCTTCCGGTAAAATAGAACCCTTCCCAGTAGAGATGTTACTTCTATCTGTATTGAAAAGACTTGTGGTAGGAGTTGAGAAAGTACTTCCACAGATCGGCACTGTACTTCATGCATAACAAAAGTGCCAATAGCTTCATGTAAAGTTTTATTTTAATAAATAGAGAAAAGGTTAATATGCAAGAAAAGTATTTAGATAAACACAAGTTATGGAGCATTTCCTTTTAAATGTCTGTCCTTTCTGCTGCATGTGTATGTTTCTGGTGAGCAAAGTGTGTTTAAATGCAGTGTTTAAGACTGCAGTACTGCCTCCTGTCTACAGAGGCAGATATGAGTAAAATAATAAACACACTTGATGAAACACAAGTCCCCACAAGGTCATTTTTTAAAATGTTATAAAAATTGGTACAGATGTTCCTGAAGTCATATTTTATTATTTAGAAGACATTACCTTGTAGGGACCTGGGTTCAGGTCCCCACAGTGCAATCAAGTCCCCACAGCGTGAGTGTGTTATCACACTCAAGTCCCCACAAGGATAGTAATACAAACACACACACACACTTCAATGTCAGTAATGTTCTCTGTCCATCTTCTATATTCACTCATGCACACACTCACCTCCTAGTGGTGTCTTACTTAGTTCTCTTAGTTAACTCCACTAAAAGGACCCTAATTATGTGTTTTGCAAGTGGCCCACTGCATCTTGATTAGGAAGGTTATCAAATGACGGGCGACAGTTCTGCAACAGAATTTTTCTTGTGGCTCTGTGCTTGGCTTATAGGAGGAAGTCATTCAAAAACAATATTTTTCTCAAAAGACCCTACAACATTGTATATTTATAGGGTTCAGCTGTGGCCCTCTTGAGATTACCTGTTAATTTACCATAAGTGTGCATAGTTGAAACATGTTATTCTCAATGTTATTTTGGTATTTTAAGTCAAGTCTGATGTGCGTTGCTCGTGTACTTTGACATTGAAGAAACATATTTTGGTCTCTAGAGTATGAGGTAAGCACAACACAGTTTGCAATGACTCCAGGCCAGTATTCATGTGGAGGTGCCTGATGTCAGTAATCTTTGCTCTCTATAGTTTCTACAGATCTGCGTGTAATCCACATTGAACGTTGTCCACTGCTGCATCCCTGTTTAGGTCTTTCCACACAGTTCAAAGCAGAGTCCCTGGTTTCTTCCCAGGTTGTTCCACACAGGTTACAGTCGATGCCTCCCCATTCATACCGACAACGACTCCGTTTAGCACAAAACAGGCCATTTTGCATGGGCGACATTGGAATCCCACCCAAGAAATTCCTATTAGGACACAATTAACTATTTGATTTGTCTTTGTACACAGGATACAGGGGAATCCTCGCTAGGACACTTCACCTAGGTTATAGTAGAATTTTCTTCATGATGTCATTCATTAGTGACATTTTAATTCCTCATTGGAATTCACCCCCAACACCATTTCATGTGGGCTAGTCCTTCTTAGGGCATTTTGCAAAGGACACACTGAGACCACAATCGGAATTTACTGACACGTTAAAAAGGGACACATAAGAATAAACCTATTGCTTTAAAAAAACTGACTTTTCAAAATTTCTACAGCCAAAAGGGAACCCAAAACAGTACTAATTTACTGCAATTCAGAGCAAGAGTAAGTCTAGCACCACACATGTCCAATCATTGGTACTGCAACTCCCTACCATAGAAAATAATTTAGAAAGCAACTTAAAATAAAACCTCATAGGAAATATTGTTACATTACATTAAATTATTTCAAATAGTTAAAAATATGAATAAATATAATATAATAATTAAAAAATAAAAGTGAAACATGTTTATTTAGTTAAGTAATTTTAAGCTGGCATTTAAAATTGAAACATAGAGTTTCTGGTTTAAGTTATGCATTACACAAGATTTATAGCAACTACCTGTCCAATCTGAGGGCGTGGCTTGGCATCATGGCTGCGTAGACAGACTTTGAGAGAGCTCCGTGCGGCTTCCCGATATAGATTATGATCCTGAGGTATCCTGGCTTCCAAAAAGTAAGGAAAGTGCTCCCCAGGGACCCGTGAGATCGTCTGCTGTCGGACGAGGGCTGAACGGATCCGTGTACCCCGGGGCGGTGAACGCAAAGTTCGGGCCCGTGCGACCGACCAGGGCCATCTTGGGAGTGGCCCGAGGAGGACCACGCTGAGGCGCTGGACCTTACAGCTCTAATAGGCCCCACTGCGGGTGAAATAATCGTGCTGCGGCCCCCGGGGTAAAGGCGCTGCCTAATTTGAGGGAAAGGAGGTGCCGGACAGTCCCGTGCCGGCTGTGATGGAGGCTGGCTCCAGGACAGGCAGACTCAGAACGGGAAAGTGCTCGGAGAGCGGAGCAGGTCCCGGGAGCTGGATGAACCCCTGCTGGGGTGGAATCGCGATCTAACCCCACAGCGGAGGTCGAACTAAGGCAGGACCGGGGGGAGCGTGACAAAACGAACATGCTCAGAAACGCACCGTGTGGGCCCAAGATACAGTGACGCATGACTGGAGCAGCTGCCGGGGAAGATTCAAATGAGCAGGGCGGGTGCTGCCCAATCAACGGGCCGGCCGATGGTAGTGCACCCCAGTGGATAAGTGTGGCCTGGACGGAGACTCTCCTCCCTTGATCGCGAGGTAAGTCTGGTGAACCCTGGAAGAGTGGGATCGCAGAGTAATGTCTGGCTGTATTGCTGTGGTGGTTGGCAGGAGAGCAGCCTGAGTCCTGTGGTGTCCGGAGGTGTCTGGTGGAGGAGGGCCTGTACAGAGGGTGAGACGACTCGGGCCCCCTCCTGCGGCTTGGGAGCGTGAGGAGAGATCCAAAGAGGGTCCCCCCTGGAAAGCTTATATAGGTGGTTGCTGGTGGACTGATTGGACTTGCCACCTTGGATGACAGCGGAGCAGTGAGGTGGCTGGGAGGTTCTCCAGAGCTGAGGAATAGCAGAACTGTCCGCATTATAACTGGAATCCTGCATATTCGTGTTAAGGAGTGGGGCACTTCATGTGAGAGAGTGCAGGACCCTTGGTGAGGTTGGAATAGGTGGGAAGAGATACAGAGTGGCTGCATCTCCCGCGGAGAAGAACCGCATAGAAATCTCGCTGCAACTTGTGGAACAGTATGGGGAAAAATAAAACAGCAAAACCTCAATCCAACAAGATATCAAACTATGCTCAGCCCATATCCCACGGTCCGGAGAACAGGAGTGAGGACCACATAATGGAACAGGGAACACTGGAAGAGGCCGCCGAAGAAGCACTAACACTGATGGATGTTATCCGGGCCGTCCAATCCACTAGAGACGATATGATCAAGAAGATTGATGCTGTGGCCATAGACGTTAATCTACTGAGGTGCGATCTCAGGAAAGTCTCTGACAGAGTGACGACCACTGAGAAAGACACTGAGGCCCTCAAGGAAGAGGTCAAGAACCTTAGTGAGATAGTGGTGGAGCTGAAACGACAGGTGATCAAGCTCGATGACCGGGCGGAGGGCTCAGAAGGTCGCTCCAGGAGAGGGAACCTAAGATTTGTGGGGTTTCCAGAGAAGGCGGAAGGGCCGGATGTGAGTTTGTTCTTGGAAGACTGGAACACTCGGGAGATGGCTCCCAAACACTTGTCGAAGTTCTTTAGTGTGGAGCGGACACACAGAGCGCTGGTTGCCCCCCCCTAGGCCTGGAGCGCCTCCTCATGCCATAATTGCAAAATTATTTATCTTCCGGGATAGGGATCTTTTGCTTCAACTTTCCCGCAGCGGCAAGCGGTATTTCTTTGAGGGACATTCCATAACAGTATACCCGGACTGCACCCAAAGGGTCCAGGAACAGAGGAAAACCTTCATCACAGTGAAACGGAGACTTAGAGACTTGAACTTAAAATATAGCTTCATGTTCCCATCGAAACTCAGGGTGGAGAGTGAGGGGCAAGCTTTGCTCTTCTTCTCGGCAGGGGAAGCAAGTGACTGGTTGGATGCCAGGGCCCCGGATGGGATACGCCTGGTCCCTTCTACGAGTTCCATTGGGACACCGTCCTCGCAGTCCTCCTCGAGGGGTCAGAGACAGCCTGCACATCAGAAAACACAAAAAAGAACGATGAGCCTGGGTCCTATCACGGTCAGGCAGGACGGCACGCTGCAGGCCTCTGACTCAGAGGTGGTTCCAGATTCAGTGGGCACAACACCAGACATTGAGCGAGGGGCCGGCTGATCCGGCAGTGGCCACAAATGAACTCCATATACTGAACATTATTCGCTGAAATGTACAGATAAGTTTTGTTTTGTATTATAGATAGGATGGTAATCTGACATATCTGGTCTAAACTGTTACGTTACGGGTCCCTGGTAGACCTACACTTTCTGATTGAGGGCACGGCACACCTGCCTGTTCCAATAAGTTTCTCCTTTATGGCCTATCCTCACCTTACATCAGATATAGGTTGGGGGTCAGGTAGCGCATTTGTTCTGTTGGAAGCACGGGCAGCAGCCGGAGCAGCGACGTCCCCACTAGAGACCAGGGCCGTCGGGGAGGCTTGAGAGTAATCTTGCGCCCCGGCGTCACCAGTTCTCTTGCACAGCGTTTATTGGACGCAATTATTGACATATTAGATAACGCTGGCTTGAATCAATGCCTTAAGCAGGATATACTGATCTTGAAGTGTCTAAGGGGGAGGGGAGTAGGGGGCGGTTTGGGGCGGTGTGTTTTGTTTGGTGTGGGGAACAGGAGATGCGAAAACCAATTTATACTACTGCCCAGGAGTGGGAGGGGGGTAGGGGTTTGTTCAGTTCTTATAAGATGTTTTTTTTATGAGGGAACCAACAGGGTCACACAGGATTACACTTGGATACACAGGCTGAAGAATCGACAAGATGAGCGCACTGACCTCAGGGGCACACACGTCAGGTGCTTAATGTCATATCGTCATGACAGTACAAACGTTGAAGGTCCTTAACTAGAATGTCTGTGGGATGGCAGGCCTAGATAAGCGCCGAAGGATACAAGCCTTCCTGAAGAGATATAGGATAGCAATAGCGGGACTACAAGAAACACATATATGAGGGAACACATTACTGAGCCTACAGAAGAGATGGAGGGGGCAGATTTATGCCACATCATACTCTGGTTTTGCACGAGGGGCACTTATATGGGTGGCACCAGGGGTCCCATTCCAACACCTCCAGCATGTCCTAGACCCTGATGGATGGTATGTCATCCTGTTTGGAAGGTGGGAAGGGAGGGAAATATGCATTATCAATGTCTACGCCCCCTACTTGGACTGCCCCGACTTCTACCCAACAGTCTTAAATGCAGTGACCCCGTACCCGGGGGCTGAGGTCCTTCTCTTTGGGGATTTTAATTGCATATTTGATGGGAACTTGGATAGGGAACCCCTTAGAGACCACACTAAACCCCGCATGCTGAGATCCCTCACTGGTATCCTTCAAGGCATGCAACTACACGACGAATGGAGAGCGCGCAATCCCACAAAAAGGGAGTTCTCTTGCTATACCCCTGCAGCTAATACCTTCTCCCACATTGACCATTGTTGTCTTTCCGCTGGCCTGTCTGCTGCCACACAGGACATTTCCTATTTACCGAGATATCTATCCGACCATGCACCATTATTGTTAACACTGTCTAGGGGACCGGGACGTCTACCTGTTCCACTATGGCGGCTTCGAGCTGAGGCCCTTATGGACTCCCCCATACGTACAAACCATGACGGAGGCACTTAGTCATTACTTTGGGGAAAACTGGGGATCCGCAGCCGCTAGATCCACGGAGTGGGAGGCAATGAAGGTTGTTATTAGGGGAGTTTGCATGAGGACTACTTATGGAGTCCGGCAGCAACTTAGTGCTGATATTGACACTTTAGAAAAACGACTACAGACCCTAGAGCATATACTATGTAAGTCTCCCGCTGACATGACGGAGTGGACGCGACTCCAAGGTGACCTCCTCGAGGCTTGGTCACGCTTAGAGAAACACAACTATACCACTTACAGGCAGCGATTGTATATGGAGGGGGACAGATCAGGAGCACTCCTAGCATGACTCATCTGCACAGAGACGGTGCAGATTCCGGTGTTGAAGCTTCACAATAATATGGGAAACGAGATATATATACCCAAGATGCGATTATACAGGAATTTGTGACTCATTTACATCAGACATGTTCGACTGTAGCACAGATTAGGCCGCAGACATTGCAGGACTTTTTAGGGGACATAACACTTCCTATCCTTGAGGAAGAGAATGCTGAGGCCCTAGGGACGCCGCTCACTAATGGAGAAATATTAACAGCGATCAAAAAACAAAAAACGGAAAAGTGCCCTGGGAGTGACGGTCTCCCCGCTGAATTTTATAAAACGTTTGCCCCACAGTTGGTGGATCATCTGCTGGAGGTGTATAATGAGGCTCTGAATAGGGGGGTCCTTCCTGCCACCATGATGGAAGCACTAGTGTCCATGATCCCGAAACCAGATAGGGATCCCCTCGCCCCGGGCTCCTACAGGCCCATCTCTCTTCTGAACATTGATGAAAAGATTCTGAGTGGTGTCTTAGTGGCGCGACTCTTGCCATACATGACCGATTAGTCCATCCAGACCAGGCTGGGTTTGTCCCTGGCCGGAATACAACGCATAATCTGCGCAGACTTGCACATGTCTGGCACGCGCCGCACCTATAGGAGGAAGACTGGGCTCTGTGTCTCCTAAATATCCGACAGGCCTTTGACTCTGTTGAGTGGGATTATATGTGGATGGTGCTTGGTCGGATGGGACTGGGAGATAGCTACCTGAGATGATTAAAATTGCTATATAATAAACCAACGGCTGGGATCCGCCTTCGCAATCAGGTATCAGATAGCTTAGAACTCCAGAGAGGTACTCAACAGGGTTGCCCCCTGTCGCCGCTCCTTTTCGCTCTCGCGATGGAGCCCTCGGTGATCTCTCTTCGATGTAGGATGGCACACCGGGGGATTCGGCTGGGGACGACGGTTCATGTGGTGTCAATGTATGCTAATGACACGTTGGTATACCTCCGGCATCCAAAAGAGGCGGTCCCCGAGCTCCTTAGGGAGCTAAATGGCTTTGGTGAAATATCAGGGCTTTGCCTTAACCCGGGGAAGTCTAAAGTTTTCCCAATGGGGAGCCTGGTGGACAAGGAGGAGGGTGAGCTGCCCATGGTGGGGATGACCTGGGTTAGAGACACGGTACGGTTTCTTGGGGTCAGGCTGGCGCACACACGGGAGGCCTACCTAGAACGCAATATGGGGAATTGTGTGGAAGGCATCCGTTAATCGATCGAATTCTGGAGAGATCTGCCCCTGTCCCTGATGGGACGAGTAGCCTTAATAAAAATGGTGATTCTCCTGCGCTGCTTATACACTATGCAGAACTCCCTCTACCGTATTCCATGGGCGTACTTCCAAAGGCTGGATCGCCTATTGGTTGATCTATTATGGGGGTCTAAAAAGAAAAGGGTGAAATTGGATACACTACAGAGAACGTGGGAGCGGGGAGGACTGGCGGTTCCTAGATTGGGCTTTTATTACATGGCGACAGAGCTTCAACATGCCTCCCAATGGCTACATGAGAACAATAACTGGGAGAAGCGGTTGCTGGAGGGTACTCACAGGGGAACCCCTCTTCCGGACCTCCTTATGATGGGATCCCGAGTGCCAGAGGAGCTCCCATATATTATCAGACATGTGGCCGCAACCTGGGAACTCGCAATTAAAACTGCGGTGAAACGAGCGCCCTATGCCCCGGATGCCCCGTTGTTGGCGGTGGTACCGTTTAAACAAATAAGTCAAACCATGTCCATTCTCAGATGGATGGAGGGAGGCTGTTGTACGATGGGAGATTTGTATTTGGGACAAAAGTTCATCACCAGGGAGGAGGCGAAATCAACGTTTGAGTTAGGCAGGGGGCAATATCTTCAATACGCCAAGATTTCAGCAGTCACACGGGAGGTGTGGCCGATGTTCCCGGAGGAGCCACCCATTACCGCCACGCTTCAGGCTCTTGTGACCTTGGCATGGGGCCGTAGGCTATTATCTCACATTTACAGGGCATTAAGGGGGGACCTGAATGTGCACCTGCTCCCGATTCAAGCTAGGTGAGATGCAGTGCTGGGAGAGCCCATAACGGACTTGGAGTGGCAAAAGGTACATGAAGGAGTTAAGAGCATAAGTTCTAATAACAGATTAAAACTTACACAATTCAATATAGTACATCAAACCTATCTGACACCAAGTGTACTCCACAAAATATACCCGGATCGCCCTGCTAGATGTCCCAGGTGTGGGTATGGCGTCGCCCAGTTCTTGCACATGATATGGGATTGTCCAGAGCTGTGTCTCTTCTGGGGATCGATACTGGAGAATCTGCGTCGAGTGACGGGGTGGACGCTACCCCAATCTATTAAAGAGGTGTTGCTGGGGCTTCTCCCTAGACCTAAAGGGAAAAAGCTTACACGTAGATTCCTCCAGTTGGGGTTGGTTTTGGCCAAGAGAAGGATTGCGATTAGTTGGATGAGTCCGACACCCCCCACGGTGGGGAAGTGGACCG
This sequence comes from Calotriton arnoldi, assembly GCA_963921515.1. Classification (NCBI taxonomy): domain Eukaryota; kingdom Metazoa; phylum Chordata; class Amphibia; order Caudata; family Salamandridae; genus Calotriton; species Calotriton arnoldi. The sequence goes on along the minus strand of CAWUFW010009049.1, from coordinate 658,194 downwards.
GGGACTTGCGGGAGTGGGCGACGGCAGAGTTAATATGAATGAGACGTGTTCGAAGGGATGATAAACTAGAAGAAGATGCGAGGGCCTGGTATGTCATGATCACGGAGGTCCGCATGGGGAGGGCCTTGCTTCACAAGTGAGAGGATTACAAAATATTGAAGGTGATAGACCCGACGAGGTAATAAGACCACAGGCCTCCCTTACCCTGAGTGCAGGTTAGAAATGTTTGCACACACACATCATTTGGCCTGTATTGCAAAAATCGGGATTGAGGTTTTCCTTATGTGACTCGGGGGGTGGTGGGATGGGTAAGTTAAAGTTACTATGTTATGATTTTCTTAATAAGAATGACCAACTTACGTTCCAGTGCAATACTGTGTGTATTGATACAAGATTTTGGTTATGGGCAATTATTTCTTGATGGGATGGTATTATATCCTTGAGAGGTTACCTCTTATACATAATTGTTTACGAAATGTAACACTTGTTCAGAAGTATTGTACTATGTTTGTATGGCTATAAATCATAATAAAAACATATTTAAAAATAAAAAAATAATATACCTGTCCAATCTACCCAAAGTATCCGTAAAGTCATACAGGGCAAATGTTTTTTTGCTCTTACTTAGAAACATGACGTGTTTCCAGGCAGGTCTGCAAACGAGAAAGATCTTATTCAGTGCTTGTTAATTGGGTCTGTTAGACCTGCCAGTCTTAAGGTGCACATGCCCAAACATTTTGCCTGCTTGCCTCCAATTTTGCTAATCTTGTTTTTTTTGGCCTTACGAATCTGTGCACTTGCTAACCAGTGCTAAAGTGCTTGTGCTCACTCCCCTTAACATGGTTTGATTGACTTACCCACAGTTAGCATATTTAATTCAGCTATAGGACCCTAGTACAGTGCACTACCTGTGCCCAGGGCTTATGAATTAGGTCTACTAGTGGGCATTTAGCACTGATTGTGTCACCCACTCAAGTAGCCCTTTAAAACATGCCTCAGGCCTGCCATTGCAGAGCTTGTGTGTGCAGTTCAGACTGCCATATCAACTTGGCATTTAATTTAACACCACTTGCCAAACCTTAAACTCACCCTTAAGGTAGGCCCTAGGTAGACCACAGAGAAGGGTACTATATAATAAAAAAGTACGACATGTGCTTTTAACTTTTACATGCCCTGGTAGTGAAAAACTCCCAAATTCAGGGGTATATTCACAAGAACGTGTGATAACTACCGCAAGAGTAGCGTAACGCAACTTTCAATAACGCAGCCCATCACGGGAAAATAACCCTGTGTCAACGTGGAATTCACAACAAGGCGGTACCATGCGATAGACTGCCGAAACCGCGGACAAAGTCCGCGATACAACCACCACAATGGAGATAAAAACACAAACCACAACACAAAAAAACACGCGATGGGCCAAAGCGCGATGAGGAAACCAGCGACAAGCAGCGCCAGGCCTGCAACACACACCTGGCAGGCGTCAGAAACCTCCATAAAAGCAGGAAAAAAAACCCACACACAAACTGACCAACACACAAGCACCATGGAGGCAGCCGGAGCAGGCACAGAGGACGAGCGCAACCCCACAAGCACCCCGGACGACCAGCCTGGGACCTCGGGGACAGGGAAGGGCAAGGACACCCCGTGGTGTTGCTTCCGGGGTGGCACCCATTGGGCTGAGCGGGTGTGCAGCCTGCGATGATGCCGGGTGCACTGGTATGTCCTCTGCCATGGAGTAATCAAGACCCAGCACCAAAAGTGAGACCTGATGGCCTGCGGAGCAGGGCTGCATGATGTGTAGCGTGCCATGTCCGCGGGCCCCGGACTTGTGGCTTGCAGCGGCACGTGGTGGGACCTCCTGTCTACGCGCCGGTGGCGGAAGGTGAGCATTGAGGCCTGGGTGTGCATGGGCGGGCATGCTCCGATGGGCAGCGGGAGGGGTTGGGGTGCCTCTGCCTGGGTGTGCATGGGCAGGCAGGCGATGTTGTCTTGTGCAAGTGTGTACTGTGCCAGTCATGTATCTGGGCTCTGTTTCAGCTGACAGCTCTGAATGAGATGTGTGACCTGGTGAACTGCCCTACATACCGGCACGTGGTTGGAGACACACCGGTGGCAGCAGGTGAGCAGTGTGGCCTGGGTGCGCAGGGGCGGCACTCTCTCTCTATCCCTCTCTTCCTCTCTCTCTCTCCCTCTCTCTTCCTCTCTCTCTCCTCTTCTCTCTCTCTCTCTCTCCCTCTCTTCCTCTCTCTCTCCCTCCCTCTCTCCTCTCTCTCCTCTTCTCTCTCTCTCTCCCTCTCTTCCTCTCTCTCTCTCTCTCCCTCTCTTCCTCTCTCTCTCTCCCTCTCTCTCTCTCCCTCTCTTCCTCTCTCTCTCTCTCTTCCTCTCTCTCTCCTCTTCTCTCTCTCTCTCTCTCTCTCTCTCTCCTCTACTCTCTCTCTCCTTCGCTCTCTCTCTGTCCTCTGATGTGCGCAGGACACACCTTCTCATCATGTTTTTTGTCTTACAGGCTGTGACCTACGTATTGTCCGGAGGGGAGCGGCCATGTGTCTTCATTTCATTTCGTTGTTCATTTTAATAAAGTTTCATTTGTTGCTTTGAAAGTGAATGTGTGCTGGTCATTTCTGTGACGACACATCCATGTCTCCAATTGTGATTGTGCGGCATCAGGCGGAATATTTTGTACATGTTTAGGTGTGGCTGATGTGGCATGTCTTTGGTCGGGGGGTACCAGGGAGGGGTGGTCCTGGGGTGGTGGCGGTGGGTGTTGTGGCCCTCTTGGGTGTCCGGGCTGCATGATGTGTGGCTCCATGGCATCTGTTGCCCTTCGGATGTGCCCCTGGGCTGTGCTCCCTTTTGTGGTGCTGGCTGCCGTCTGACTTTACACCAGGTCAGAGCTGGTGTAGATTTCCTGGTGCGAACGCGCCTTATCGCCTGTTTTGTGTTTTTATCGCGGATGTGGCTGGTCGTTGTGAATGTTGAGGTGTGCTGTTGTCTCGGCTTTAGTCACGGGAACGCCTACTCTGCATCTCATTAGCGATATTTGCGAGGGTCCTCTGTGGCGATGTTTTTTGCGGCTGCTATCGCGGGTAAACTGGTGCTGTGGGCTGTTAACACCGGCTTGTGAATGGGGGGTAAATTTATCACGACTTTGGCTGCGATAAAGTGCCGTTAATTCGGCGATAGCTCCTTGTGAATATGCCCCTTAGTTTTCAGTACTGAGAGGCCTACCCCTCCCGGAGGTTAACATTGGGGATTCCTTGTTACATCTAATAAGCTTTAATTCCCAATTGGAAGGAAGTAGAGCTGTCAAGTTTAGTATCTATGAAATTGTAATGATAAACCCTATTTAATGGTAAAGTCAAATTTATCATTACAATTTTATAAAAGACACTTTTAGAAAGATCAAACACCTAGAATAGAGGATGGCCCCTTTAACAGTCAGAAGGGATAGGCCACTCACAATACAAAACACTATTTTGTACTCCAATTGCCAGTACTGACTATTTCTACATACCTTTGTTTTTATTTATGACCACTATAATTATTAACAATGATCACCATTTATTTTTTTAATGCATGAGGCAAAGCAAAAATGATTTTAATGTTTCACATTGCAGTGCACAGAAAACAAATTTGGATTTGTGCCTAAATCTATAATTTTTTCCTCACCACACCCTTCCAATTTGGACTAAGCCATTGGCAATTCAATCTTGACCCTGGAAGGCCAGGTCCTCCTTGGACCAGAAACAAGCATCCTAGGTCAGGTTTTGGGATATCACCCTTCATCAGCCAGGATAGCTTGACTCCGGTTGCATGGTAATCACAGGACCCACATCTGGGCATACCCGTCCCTCTTAGGGTGACAAATGCAAAAGAACAATAGATGACCGGAATGCTGAACAATCTCAAACACTCACCCCCCAGTACAGAGAACTGGGCCAAAATCCATAGTTTTTTTTCACTTTTAGAAAGATGGCATTTTTCTGCTCTTGGCCCTGTGTGCCTACAGCCTGTCTCCAAAACATGTCTGGGGTGGGTGACAGCTGGGATTTGTGTATTCCCTCTAGAGAGCCACACACAAAGGGAGCTTAGGTGTGACTTGATGGGCAATCCACATCCAGATGGGCCATTCTTGGCAGGATGGGAGGGAGGAGCTGCACACAGCCTTAAACTTGTACCTGAATAAGCTGTGTCCTGTCTCCACACAAAGGACTGATTAAACCCTGTAATGAATCTGGAGCCAGGGCAAGAAGGGAGGGCCTCTTTGCACTTCCAAGGTGTTCATTGAAGTCTCCCCCACTTCAAAGGCCACTTCAAAGGCACCACTGGGTATAAGAACTGTACTTCTTGCCCTACCACTTCAGTATGCTTCTGGACCTGTGGCTACTCTGCCAAGAAGAAGACTGCTATGTTGCTGAAGGACTGCCACTCTGCTGGACTGCTGCTCTGGAAGAACTGCTTTCTTGCTGTGCTGACCTGCTGCCCTCCTTGCCTGGGTGAGAAGGACTGGACCCACATCACTTGAACTCAGAACCAGATCGACTCCAAGGGCTTGCTGACTTGCCCCCTGATTGAAGTCTTAGGGACATAAAAGTCTTCCAACTCACCTGCCTCAGCACTGGGACTCTGCCATGTGTGGGTCTGCCCTGCCAAGTGGTGCCAATCCAGTCCTGGACCCTTGGAAGTGGGTTGAAATTGCTGCTCCAGCAGAATCCATGCATTGCTGTCAATACAAAGGACTCGGAACCGGCGCATCTCCTTCACTGAGGACGCATCGCCACCGTTACTAGGATCAACTCCAATGCATCGCTGACTGTGTGGCGCATCAATTTCATTCTGTATGCATCATCTTTATTGCGCGGCTTGGTTTGGATGCATCGCCTATTTGTGTGGATCTATGACAATGCATCGCTTCCTCTGCACTCCACATCTTGTCTTCGACGATGACACAACCAAGGTACTTTGCAGAGGGCCAAAGCTGGTTTCTGTATCCGACTTGCGCTCCATCACGATCACCCTCAACTTTTGGTTTGACCTGGTCTCGCCCAACCAGATAGCCCCGGTGGCGCTATATGCTTTTAAGCATTACATTTCAGTTTGTTCATAACTCTGGTTTTACTTACTGGATTTTTATAATTTTGGTCTTGTTTTATTTATTAAATTAAGATCGATTTGTCTAACCAGGAGTGGTATCTTTTTGTGTGGTGTTTTCACAGTTTTACTGTTTGAAGTGTTTAACAAATACTTTACACATTGCCTCTTAAGTTAATCCTGACTGTTCTGTGCCAAGCTACCAGGGGGTGAGCAGAGGTTAATTTAGTGTGTGTTTTTGACTCACCCTGACTAGGATTGTGTATGTTGCTTGGACAGAGTGCATACTTCTGTCAACCAGAAACCCAATTTCTAACATTGGTGATCAGCTATGATGATGGGTCTTATGTTTGTGCTGTGCCATACAGTAATTTGGTGTATACTACCATCCCATACTTAAGAACAATTTGAGTCAAAACTCCCTGATTGGTAGTTTTGATTTTTCTGAATTTATCCTCTCTCAACCTACCTGTTGAATCTGTGATATCACCTGCGAAAATGGAGTTTGAGCTGACCAACCTGGAGAGCTACACTGTAGCCCAGCACAAGGAATGTTGCCTGTAAAAGGGGTTGTCTGCCAAGAGGAGCACTAAGAAGGCAGAGCTCCAAAAGGCATTAAGGGCTTGGGCAGAGGCCCATCAGGCCCCCACAGACAATGAAGAGGAGGAGATCTGGATGATGAGGAAGAATTGGACCAAGACTCACAGGAGGGTCTTGGACTGCTACCTGTGGAGGAAGAGGGCAGGGAGCAGTGTGTCATCTAGAGGCCTGTCTCCTGAGGAGCTGGAGGACAGGAGAAACAAGAGAAAGCTTAAGCTTCAGCTTGACAAACTAAAGTTGGAGAAAGAGCAAGCTTTGGAAAAAGATGCTGGCTATGGAGGAAAAGCGAATGGCCCATTAGCTGATCCTCAGACAACTGTACATCAAGAGCCTGCAAGTGGAGTCCAGCAGTAATGGTGATAGCATACCTGCAGTGTCCACTGGAGAAGGAAAGGTCCACATCCCAAAAGATTTGGTACCCAATCATTTGGTGAGGGAACGACATTGATAAATGGTTCTCAGCTTATGGGGCGACTCTAAGGGTGCAAAAGGTTCCTGAAGACTACTGTGGGGTAACTTGTGGAGGTTCATGCCTACAGTGCGGAGGGACACACTCCTAACAGTAGAGGTAGAGGACCAAACACAATACACTCCTATGAAGGCCATACTTATCAATAAGTTTGGGTTGACCCTTTAGAGGTATAGACAGAGGTTCAGAGGCAGCCACAAAATTCCCACACAGACCTGGGTGGACTTCCTAAATTTTTCCAGCAAGGCACTGAAGGGCTGGATGAGGGGCAGCAAGGTAGATTATTTCACTGGGCTGTACAACCTAATTATGTGGGAACACATGCTTGATATTTGTTTTCCAGAGCTGCGCCAGCACCTGGTTGAGGCGCACCTGAGTGTGCATGATGGCAATCTGGGTCAGACCGGGCACACCCTTTCATCAACTCAGATTTGTAGAGCGCGATTAATCACTTGCGAGGGTATCCAGATGCTGGGTTCTTGCTGTGGTCAGTTGAAAAGCCAGGTTTTGAGTCCCTTTCTGAATTTCGAGATAGAGGATGATGTTGGGAGGAGCAGGGGAAGGTCTTTACAGGACCTTGTGGCAAGGTAGGAGAAGGAACGTCCTCCACTGTTGTTTCGGCAGATATGGGGAGTGTGAGCATGGAAGAAGGAGCTTAGGTGTCTGGGGGTTGGTGGAAGTTCAGGCGGTGGTTGATGTATGCTGGTCCTTGTTCGTGGAGGGTCTTGTAAGCGTGTATCAGTATCTTGAATTAGCCTGTTTTGTGGATGGTGAGCCATTGTGGTTCCCCAGGTGGGTCAATTTGGGGAGGTCGAGTAAGAGTCTGGCAGCTGAGTTCTGTATCATCTGGAGTCACTATAGAAGTTGGGTTGTGAGCCCTCCGTGGAGTGTGTTTCCGTAGTACAGCTGGCTGATGACTAGGGCTTAAGTGACAGCTTTCCTGGTGCTGACGGAGAGCCATCTGAAGAGCTTTCAGAGCATGCGCAGGGTGTGGAAGCAGGCAGAGGTGACTGAATTGATTTACCATTTCATGGTGAGTTTGCTGTCCAGGATGATGAAGGTTGTGGGTTGGTCTGTTGGTGTTGGTCCGAGTTCGGCGGGCCACCAGGAGTTGTTCTACAGGGAGGTGTTATTCCCAAAAATCAGTGCCTCTGTCTTGTCTGAGTTGAGCTTCAGCAGTTGGTCTTCATCCAGTCAGCGACGCTCATCATGCAGTTGTGGAAGTTGGTCCTAGAGGTCAAGGGGTCTTCTGAGAGTGTGAGGATGAGCTGGGTGTCGTCTGCATAGGATATGATGTGGAAGCCATGGGTTCTGATGTTGTTGGCTAGGGGATTCATGTAGGTGTTGAGCAGGGTTGGACTTAGGGATGAGCCTTGAGGGACACCACAGATGATGCTCTTGGATTCCAAAGTTAAGGGTGGTAGGCGGATTTTCTGGGTTTGTTCTATAAGGAAGAATTTGATCCATTTGAGGGCGTCTCACTGGATCCCGATTTGGCAGAGTCTCTTGATGAGGGTGTGGTGTCATACAGTATTGAACACTGATGAGAGGGCAAGAAGGGTCAGAGCCGCTGCCTCTTCCTGGTCGAGGAGGGTCCTGATCTTGTCAGTGGAAGCAATCGGGTTGGTCTCGGTGCTGTGGTTAGCGCAGAAGTTGGTTTGGTGGTGTCCAGCAGGTTGTTGCTCTCCAGGTGTTTGGTGAGTTCATGGTTGATGACCTTCTTTAGGATTTTCACAGGGAAGGGGGCAGAGAGATGGGGCGGGAGTTTTTGAGTTCGCTGGGGGTCAGCAGAGGGTTCTTGAGGAGGGGTCTGACTTCTGTGTGCTTCCATTGGTCAGGTAAGGCAACTGTAGTGATAGATGTGTTGAGCATGGAGGTGATATGCAGCTGATTTCCTTCCTCTGGAGGTTGAAGAGGTGGTGGGGCCAGTGGTCCGTGGGTGTGCCACAATGGATGGAGTTCATGATGGCTGTGATGCTCTGTGTGGTGAGCTGTTGCTATGTGGTGAGCAGATTGTTGTGGGTGGCATCCGTTGGCATGAGGAGGCTGTCGAGGTCAGTAGGTTGGGGTTTGAAGTTTCTGTAGATGGTGCCTATCTTGTTGTGGAAGCAGTCCACCAGGGTGTTGCAAAGTTCCTGGGAGGGGGAGATCGTGTTTTTGGTGGCTGACATTTGGTGGCTGATGATGTTGAAGAGATCCTTGTTGTGGTTGAAGCTGGTTTTAATGTGGTCTGCAAGGGTGCATCCTTTCAACTGTTGAACACGTTAGTAAATGCAGAGGGCAGGTATGCCTTCGTGGAGGTCTGCCTTGATGGAACTCTTGATCTCGTAGGCAGCATATATGCCCCAAACACAGACTAGGCTGTTTTTTGGGCCACCCTGTTCAGGGTCCTAGCAAAATGGCCTGACATCCCCTGGATACTGGAGTGGATTATAGAAGTGTATTGGATGTCAAACTTGACAGGCCTCACCCACCCCTCCTGCAGGTACCCACACACCTTCATTCTGCGCAGTATGCACACTGGGCCAGGCAATGGTCCTTGTCAGATGCCTAGAGAGCACAACATCCAAACTAGAAAATTATTCTCATTATTCCGCCCCTCATGACTTGTATGTCCTGATGGATCACTTCCTCTGCTCCTCCACCCTCCTCCCACAGCTCCAACACTCCAATTATTTAGGGTACATAATTTCCGATCATGCTGCACACATACTGGATATGACCTGGAGTGTGCCACTTCCCATAGTCCCCACCTGGTGGTTCCCCTGGGAAATACTAGATGACCCTAGCTCCAGGGACACCCAACTTGTGCATATCAGCTATTAATTTGCGGAGAGCCATGCCACGGCCACTACACGCCCCATGGAGTGGGAGGCCTTCAAGGTGGTCATGTGGGGTGTGCATTCAAAATGTAGTGGGAGTGCGCAGAGAGCTCAAGAGAGACTTGTCCCAGACAGAGTTGGCCCTGGCGGAACAGGAGCATTCTGCCTCACATGATGCAGCCGCTCAGGCAACCCTTGCTGACATCAAGGGCAAATATTCTACCCTTTTGGAATGTCTCCACTACTACAACTTTGCAGCTTAAACTGCTCAAGTGAACTCCAAGGATGATAGACTGGGCCACCTACTGGTGTGGCTAGCACACCAGGAGGTCACCGCACCCTCAATCACGGAAATTAACCCAACCCAAGGCCCTCCCCTCAGAACGCAGTGGGACATTCTTCAAGATTTTCAAACTTATTACTCATCTTATACCACATGAGTCCATCAACCTGTTTAGTCACAGCCAGCTCACTTCTGGTGAGTGTCCCCCTTCCCAGAGTTTTGGCACTGGAGGGGGATGAACTAGAAGCCCTATCTCAGAAACTTTAGGTGAAGGCAGCCATTCAGGATCTTGCCTGTAACAAAACATCGGGTATGGATGGTCTGCCTGTGAATACTAATATTCTCGACCCATTTGACTCTGAAACTTGTGGCCATGTATAATAGAGGCAGTAGAAATGGGTATTTTGCCTCCCACCTTTAGGGAGTGCCTCATCACTGAAGCCATCAATCACTTATTGTCACTCTGCTCCCTAGCAATTGTAGGGGCTGATTATATGATCCTAGTGAAAATACTTATGAACCGTTACCTTCAAGTATTGCCCCATTTTGTACACCCAGACCAAAATGGCCACAACACCTCCAAGGGACTCAGGCGTCTCTTTCTTGTGATGGATCAGGTGTCGCTCCTATTCCCATCAGCCCTAATTCTTGACCTGAAAAAGGCGTTCAACACACTGACCTGGGAATACCTTTTTCAGGTCCTTCCGAAGGTAGTCATAGGGAACAGGCTGCTTGCAGATACAAAACTGCTCTACACCGACCTGGGCTCTAGGGTGTGGATCGGCCACTTAATCTCTGCTCCCCTTTTAATCAGCAGGGGCACCTGGCAGGGCTGCCCCCTCTCCCCTGTTTTATTTGCGCTGGGGCATCCCGGTGGGGGTGAGGACCCATGCAGTATCATTATATGCCGGCAATGTCTTATTTATTTATTTATTTATTTAAACAACTTGTAAAGCGCGCAAATACCCGTAGGTGTCACGGCGCTATGTACTGCAGAAGGTATGGCTTAAGGCTGGGAAAAAAAGCCTATTACTTGAATAGCCAAGTTTTTATTTGGTCCCTGAATGATAGCAGAGTAGGGCTAGCCTTAATCTGCGAGGGAAGAGAGTTCTACAGTTTAGCAGTGGCAACTACGAAACATCTGTTGCCCGAGTTGGTTCTCTTGGTTCTAGGTATGACAAGAAGATTGGCACCTGCTGAGCGAAGAGATCTGATAGGAGTGTATACCTGAAGTGACTTCTTCAAGAATTCCGGCCCTGTATTGTGAATGGCCTTATGGGCTATACAGAGAGCTTTAAATTTAGTTCTGCTTCTTAAGGGCAGCCAATGGAGCTGTTGCACCACGTTAGAGATGGACTTGAATTTGGGAGTACCCGACAGTATCCTAGCGCCCGCATTCTGCACCAACTGCAGCTTACTAAGGACCATTTCCTGTGCATTAATTAGAAGGCTGTTGCAGTAGTCAACATTGGACATAACCAGAGCGGAAATCAACTTTCTCCTGGCACCAGCCGGGATAAACGGCAGCAGTTCCTTTACCATTCTTAAGACATAAAAGGATGAGGAGACCACTGCGTTAGCATGATGTTTAAAAGATAATTTATCGTCGAGAATTACACCTATGTTCCAGGCTTTAGTGACCGGGATTGGGGGTGATCCCAATTTATCTGGCCACCATCCCGCAGACCACCCCGGGGATACATTTCCAAAGACCATTACTTCTGTCTTGGCTGAGTTTAATTTAAGGCAATGCCTTGACACCCAAAATGCCATTGTGAAAGCTAGCCGATACTGCGCCCCCATTTTTATGAACGGCGAGCACCAGCTGGGTGTCATCTGCATATGAAGTAAGACTTAGTGTAAACGATTTGATTACTCATGCTAAGTCGGTGATGTAAATGTTGAACGGAGTCAGACTTAGCGAGGATCCTTGCGGGACTCCACATGGAAGTGAAAAGACTGTGGAGTTGAAATCGCCCACGCTAACTAGCTGGATACGATTAGATAGAAATGAAGACAGAAGTGCTTTTGCCTTGTTCCCAATGCCGAGGGCAGAGACACGATTGATCAATGTAGAATGATCAACTGTGTCAAATGCTGCTGATAGATCCAATAGCACAAGTACCGCTGCACCTCCTTTGTCTAACACAAACCTGATTTCATCAGTCGCTTTGATGAGTGCGGTTTCTGTGATATGGCCTTTCCTAAAGCCAAACTGTGTATCGTCCAACAGCTTATTCTCCTCAATAAATTGAGCCAGCTGAGTGTTCATCATTTTTTCAACGAGTTTGGCAGGCAAAGGGAGACGCACAATTGGTCAATAATTGTTAGTCTCCCCTGGATCCAGATTAGGTATTTTTAACAGTGGGAGGATAGAGGCCTTTTTTCATTGGGAAGGATAGGTGCCTAAGCTGAACATAGAGTTGAAAATGTTGGCCAGGTTAGTACCTATTAGGTCTGGGATCAGTTTCAAAACTGAAGGGGGGCAAGGGTTAAACGGTGAACCTGATTTGACCGTGTTTACCAGATCGGTCATCTGTTCCACTGAGACTGGCCTAAATTCCCTGAAGACAGTGCTGTCCTGTCCCTCGCTATTTAAATCCAGCTGACTCCTGCCCTCAGCGGTGGCATTAAAGTTCGAATAGATTTGCCCCACCTTATCCTGAAAGCTGAGGGCTAACGAGTCGCAAAGTGCTTGGGATGCTACCTTAGCAGAGTTGCCTGCTGGCCCTGCCAATTTAGAAACCACCTGAAAAACTGTTTGGAGGAATCTTGTGCGGTTTCTATTTCCCTAGTATAGTAGTTACTTTTTTCTGTTAGTATAAGGCTTTTATAGTTATAGTCTTGATATATATCTGTGACCTTCGAGTTGGCACAGACCTTGGGCACACCACACTGCTAGAAATTGAGAAGGCGTCCGGCCTCCGGGTCAATAGGGCAAAGTCCCATGTCTACCCCCTAAAGCGAGACGATCCCCTCTTGGACCTACGGATGGCTGGTGACACCCTCAACTGGGCCAGGGAGATCAAATGTTACTTAGGGATTCAACTATACCATTCCCAGACTGACCTTTTTGAGGGGAACCTGAAATGAGCACTAACTTCCCTCAAATCCCAGACCCAGTTCTGGAAGCGCCTTCCATTGGCGTTTACAGGAAATATCACCCTTTCCAAGATGATAGTCCTCCCCCGATTATTATATTATTTTGTAAGCATTCCGGTATATCTACCAAGGGCATTCTTCCAAAAACTAGATATTCTGCTGTGGGAACTGCTGTGGGATGATAAACGCCATTCCCTATGCCCCCAGGATCCCCTTCCAAGGACTCCCTCTCTTTCCATTAGCATCAGAGGACCTGACCCCTTGGCCCGATAAGTCCCTCGACACCCTGGGAGGCCTATTCCAGAAGCATCACTTGTTAAGGTTTGACGAACTGCATCAGGGCAATGGTATACCCCTGGGACAATTCCTCCTACAAGGTCAGCTTTTGGCGATGTGCCGCAGGTTGTGGAACACAGTAGATGAGGAGACCCCCATGCATGCAGTGATTGAAACACTATGCACTATGGGTACTAGGCAGCATTTTATCACTTGGCTACATAAGACAATCAGGGAACACATCAGAGTCTTCCTGATTCCCATGCAGTGGGAAGAAGACATTGGGCGACCAGCACACAACTCTGAGTGGGACCAGGTGCTTGAGTCCCCTTGTGTCATTTCCCATAAAGTGCATTCAATGCACAGTCTTACGCCAAGCCTATTTAACACTGGCAAAGCTCAACCACATCTTCCTTGCCAGCCTTACATGCCCCAGATGCCACTCTGATGCTGCAGACCTCAGGCATATGTTGTGGGAGTGCCCTGTGCTCACCTCCTACTGGCAGGCAATACATGCAGCCCTAGCATCTGTCACTGAATTCACACATCTCAATACATGGGAGGCAACTGCCCTGGGGATCTATAGGAGGGAGCCAAAGCATATAGTTCGGGTCTTCTTTGCCAATTTGGCATTATTGCTTGCTAAAAGAGTTCTCACCCTACACTGGAGGGCCTCCCAGTCACCACTCCTGATCCAGTGGTGGAACACCCTTCTCCAGTGGGTAGACCCTGAAAGCACAAGCCTACATTACGAAGAGGCCAGCCACCTCTGTAAACAGCCCATAGCCGACGCTTGGGATACAATGCTTACGCAATTCTGCGAGGAGATGCTGGAGGCTGACAATCCCTCCACACTCCTGAACAACCAGGATGCAGGCCCCCCTTTCCTTTTTGCCCTCCCCGAACACTCCCTTCAGTCCCCCATGATTGATTTCTTATATCTATTCACAGCTCCCCAACAACAGCAAATAAGACCCTCGTGGCATCACCTGTGCATGGCCCCTGATGTCATCTTTTGTTTGTACATCGACTTTTCCCCCTAGACTTTACCTAGCTGATTCTGAAGTCCCTTACCATATAATAATTTATTTGATAGGTTACTTGCTTTACTTATACCCAAACAATACCCTGCTACCAGAGTGCGAACAACACAGACTAGGTCTGTTTTATTGCTTGAGGATGTTAACTTTTGGAGCACCTAGTCACTTATCAAAGTGTATAACAGTTAGTTATAGCCTTGTCCTACTACCCTCCATTACTACATTGATCTCTAAAGGGGTATGCCTATGCCTATATTGCCTACAACATACATTAAATAAAACGTAATCTTCAGTAGAAGTTTCTAACTAAACTAGTTCACTTCAGCTCTTGTCGCTCTTATCCAAATAGCTGAAGCGATGGTTGCTACCTTTCTCAATCTTCCATAACCATATTTCAGGGTTTACCAAGGTGCCTTCTTAATGTTGGCAGTAGTAGGAGCTGGCTAGTGCACTCACATGGAAGACATCAAAAGTGAGGTCCCACTCCCATCTAGGTGAACTCCTATTGTACAATTATAAGAAGGATTATCCATCACAGACAACTAGATTGAAAGAAAACACAGAGTTAATGGGTTATTTATATTATAAGTTATCAAAGACTGAAACCAGGCTACCACCATAACAGAAAGACCTAATTTTAAAACTAGCAGTAGTAACTTATGAGCAATGAGGAGCTAGTATTTAATTAATTTATTAAAACAATTAAAACTAAGCCTACAAAATCCTTGATTCAGGAGGAGTGGACTCGGGACAGGAGAAGGTTAAGCGTTTAAGAAACACAAGGCCTGAATGATGATGTCGACAAATGATGTTGTGTAATATGACTTTGTATTCTTTTATGTGTGGGTGGGTAAGTGTGGCTGACATGGGCTATTGCTCAGGTAAGAGAAGATCCTGCAGTGAGTTGGTAGGGCTTTCAGCACATCCGCCCATTAGTCGTGTGATCCATTTATGGTGTAAATTCATAAGTAACACCTCAATATATGAACCAGCCTGGTCAAAGAGAGCTAGGGGTTTGATGAATGGATGGGAATGGGTAGTTCGGGAAAGTTGTGACAAAGACAAACACTACACAACAATAATATTCATCAGGACAATGAGCAAGCACATCATCAAGTCTGTTGTGGAAGAAAATGAAAGAATGACAGTTCAATTAAATGAATTGCAAACAGTGCTTCAACCCCAGAGACCCAAGTCATGATATATATAAATGTTCTGTCATCTAGATTTGAAAAATACAAATGAGGTGTGAACCAACATAGTTTTAAAAATTATGATGGTTAAAAGAAAAATGATACTGTATATAAATGCCGAATTGGGAGGTGCATCTGAATTCTTCTCTGAATGTTTGTCTTGTGTGCCTGGCTGAACCAGACTGGTGAGGTAAGCAAGAGTGTTATGGAGCTTTCGCCTTTCATGCATGAAAAGAGAAGGCCTGTGGATTGTAAAACAGAAACAATATTGTAGAGTCAAGGAGAAGGACAGAAGGTAAGCATCATGCGAAGTGTACTAAGAGTCAGAGCAAGAGCATAGGCTGCTGCACTCATTCACTATGACTCCTGTGTGATTAACTGAGAAGTGAGAGCAATTTTACAACCAGTCCCAGACAAGTTGCTGCATGTATCTGGCTGTTCGATCTCACAACAATCATAACATTTAGCAGAGTGCGTCCATCATCTGATGATGTGACATCCCATGTCTGTCTCCAGTTACAGGTCCCCACACCACAACCACATAATAGAAGAGTTTGACATTTGAGCCAGCACACACTACTCAGCATTTCCCAAATCAAAGCACCTCTCTCCAGGCCACAGGGCTGAGTAGGCGTCTTGAAGTCATCATTATGTTGGTTCCCCTTTGAAGTAGAATACTTCCTTCTCCTGGTTGTTGAAGTAGTCCCGCCCTGAGTCCTGACTTTGAGTAACGAATCAGTCTGACTCCTGACCCAAATGAGATTGCGAGAGATAGACCTGTAGTGCACTGCTGTTGATGAACAAGAAGAGCAAAAGAATTTGAGCTTTTTAAGTGGATTTGTATTTGTTATCTAAACTGACTGGTCTGGTCTCTGAAGAACCAGAAAAAGTACAGCAGGAAGTGGGCCATGAAAGTACATCTAGCTGAGTGTGAAAGGGCAAATCACATTCAGGCAAAATCACCCATCAGACCCCAAACATTGCAAATCATCGAACTCAAGTTTGCAAATTAGCTGAACACCTTCACTGTCTGCCACCACATGAATAATCAATCATCACTCACATTCACTCAATATATCACTCATTGGTGCAATAGTTACCTGTTTTAATCCAAGCATGTTTGTACAAAACTGACATATTGTATCTCCTCTTTCCCCACGGAAGCAACACATTTGCAGTCTTGTAAACTAAAGGATCTTTAGTGGGGCAGCCCAGCTAGGGAGTGAAAAAGGGAAGGGCATGGGATGGAGGCTTCTTCATTGCACGCTGGTCCAACTCCAATCCCACCATACCATACCATGCCTAAATGGTGGGACTGCATAAGCTAGACACAAACAAAAAAAATAATGTTCCCATTGCAATATACATTATTTTATTTTTTGGGCACAGCAGTTCAACAATAATCTGAAAGTTCTATGGTGGCCTTCTCAGTCAGGAAAGTAGAGTTCATTCTCAAAATCAGGGGGTTTGACCAGAAGTTGGTCAGCTAACGCATTTGAGTTTGACCAATCATCCTCATCATCCTTCTCTTATGGTGTTTCAGGAACAGTGTCATTGTGTGGTATGAAGTGTTGGTTCATTTTAATCATGGTTGATCTCTCCATGTTTTGAGGTGAGAGACTGGTCCTTCTAACTGTGACATCAGCGCCAGCTGCACTGAACACACGCTCAGCAGACACACTGGGGTACGCACAAGTCAGATACTTTATTGCCAGACTGCTGAGCTCTGGACATTGGATCATCTTCCCATACCAACATACCAATGGGTTATGATCCACATAGACCTCTTTTGGGTCATCCAGATAGTCTGGGACCATTGTCTGAATGGTCATTGGTGCTGTAATTTGCTCAATCTCTTTTGCCTTCACCGCTGCACTTGACTTAAGCCCTGCCACTTGAAACCAAGCCATAATAGACGTCGGCCGATTCTTCTGCTGCTGGTGTTTTTTGCCAGTTTTCTTGTTGCTGATGTTGGCTGCTGTGAGACCACAGCACTGTCCTATCTCTAGGTTGAAGGCTGCACACCAGAAATTCGGTCCAGGACTCTTACTTCCAGCCATTCTTCTTCAAGGTCTCTCAATTGCTCAACAATCCATGTCTTGTATAGAGAAACAGCCCCTTCTGAAAAAAATATGAAAGTGGCCAGTATTTTTTTGAACTGTGGATCAAGTATTGTAGCACAGATGTACACTTTGGATGACCCAATCTCTCTTTTAAGCCTTGGATTAACAGCTAAGCGAAGGATTAAGCTCTCAACCAACTGATTTGCTTCTCTGTTCACACTGGCGAACCTTTGTGAAACCTTATCTGGTCCTGTAGCAGATGCAAGAACGGGATAGCTTGGCTCATCGTATTGTCCTCCTCGCTGACTTCCCATGTGAAAACCTCAAAAGGAAGTAGCATCTGTGTCAGGCATTTGACCAGGCCCCATTTGCCCACCTCCATGGTCATGCTGTTACCATTTGCATCCCCTGCTCTTTGAAGGACACTGTCATTGATCCTTCTGTATTGCTCAAACAGACATTGCAACATGCAATCAGTTGAGTTTCAATGTGTTGGCACCTCCTGATTGAGGGCTTTAACTGGTACTCTTTTAGCATGCTGAATGATTCTCATCTGCCTCCGAGCTTTAAAGCAATTACTGAAATGAGTGAAGACTCTTCTGCAGGTGGTCAGTATGTTGCTGACTATATCATCTTTTTTGAGAAAGTCCTGCACAATAAGGTTGATTCAATGTGCCAAACAAAGAAAGCTGAAGTAGCCACAATCTGCCTTGTCCATGGCAACAAATACAGTTATGAGACCTCTGAGTTGCAGCCATTCAAACACCTTGCTCTTAAAGTCTTCCAAGATCTTTGCAGCTGTATGGAATTTCTCCATGGTGAACATCACTACTGTTGTATGCCACTGAATACCCTTAAAATGTTCTTCAGTGCTGAGACCAGTACATAGCTGTTGCCTAACCACCACAAAAGGGACCCAGTGTGCAGTGATACACATGTAATCAGTTGCTTGACAAGTGGCCCAAATGTCTGTCGCCAGGTGGATAGTGTAGACAGCAATATGCTGCAAAGCTTGTTCAACCAATTGGAGCACATCGTGACCGAGCGCTGGAGTAGCAACTCTTGCAAAATAGGTCCCACTGGGAAATGTCCATTTAGGTTAAATGGCCACCACTCATTCTACATATCCCTATCCTTCCACAAAAGAAAAAGGGAGGAAGTCCAGCTGCAACATTTTCGAGAGCTTCCAGTTTTATAAACGTGCCATTGGGTGGTTGCGTTGGTAGGGTCCCTCCTGCCCGTAATAGTAGACTAGATTTTTTTCTTTTGTGGTGCCACTGGTGCAGGCGACTTTCAGAGAGAACCAGGATGGGATAGCCTCAATGTGCTTCTTGGGGCAGTCACTGTATTTGATGGTGTCTCCATCTGAGTCTTCTTCCTCACCACTTTCCACCGTGATCAGAACAGATTTTCCTCTCTCATAACTGCCACCACCTGCAGCAATTTTTTTAAGGTGCTCCTCCTACCGGATTGCGTGAGGTATTTTCACATGGGTCATTTGGCCTCCATTACAATAGAGTGAACCAGACTTACCTCTACGAAGACTTGTGTTGCAAATGGAGCATATTGTAATGTTATCATACTGCTTGCTAATCATAGGAGGAAAAACATGTTTAGTGTGCCCCTGGTACTACTGCCAATGCTTGAAGAACTGGAGGTAGGTGGGTGTGTCAAGGCATGTCTCTCTGCAGTGAGTACTTTGATTGAAGTAGTGGTGGATGCAGGTCTCAGCAGAGCCCTTCTAAATATGGAAGCTGGCGGTAGTGATGGTGGAACCAGGGCAACATCCCACGGAGCAGGTTGAATAGGAAGGGTAATGTCGGTACCCTGAGCCAGCTTCCATTATAATGACTGGCTCATCCGCCTCTTCATCCCCTTCCATATTTGTAAGGATTTCAGGAACTTTCCTTTTCCCTTGTCTCTCGTGGCAGGTCTTGGGCTCAGCTGTGGTCCAATCCATGTCCAGATCATCAAAAGGGGGCATGGAGAAGATGGTGTGTAGTGTAGTTCCTATTTCCCTAATAGGTTCTGCGCATTGAAATAATATACCCTATAGATTCGACATAGGACTGAGGTCAGTATGTCCCTATCGAGTATATTAAACTTAATTACTTTGTGCCAGCTAACTCAGAGGCCACTAGAAACTCCTTGTAAACAAGAAGGGAGTAGTTTCTGGCATAAACATGACAACTTTGTTTCCCTTTAGAATCGGAACACTCTCAGAATAGTGGAAACAATAGATAACAGTTTCACTCAGCTAATCGTGCATGCTTAGTTTCTTCAGAGCTACACGGAAAGAATAGACGGGCGTTTCAATAAAAGGATTTATTGAACAGTCTTGTTTCTCGTGTAAGAGATATGAGCTGTTATGATCACAAGACAGTATGCGAGATATATAATGTACAGCGTAAGCAGTAGAAAGAAATAATACTGCGCTAGCTTTATCTTTTAGCTATGACACATATATTCATATACATAAATAACATAAGCTAAAAATGCGAGTACTCATAAGATGCTTCTCTAACTAGTTCTACCCCAGTGTACCTAACCTAAGTGTAGTGCAAGGTAAGAAGTAGGTGAAGTATTCTATAGTATGGTATGCTATAGTATGCCAAGTCTAGTATGCCAAGTCTAGTATGCCAAGAGTCCCTCTAGGTTCTAGTCAGCTCCATACCTTGAGAATGAGAGAGGTGGGAATCTCCTTCTGGGTCTCGAACTCTAACACCCCGCGAAGGGAGTCAGAACACTGGAAGCTGGATTCTCTGCGAGCAGGGATGACAGCGTCTCTTGTCAGTGAGTCAGGCCAGGACACGGGCTCCTCTAAAGTCGAGGTCTCCTCCTACTTGCTTGGGCAAGGGAAGGTATATTTATACCTGGTAGGTGCCTTGGAATGTTAGCATTGACGTAAAGTCGGGCAGAGGAAGATGTCAGGAATGAACCCTTAAGGTATAGCAGTTCATGCATAATAAATGAGTTCTTGGAGAAATCAATAATCCTGTGCTAGGGGAACTCCCAAGAGCTTAAGGGTCTGGTTTCTAAGAACTCGTTGTGACGTTAGGGTGGACGGATGTAGATGACCATGCCTGTAATTGGGTTGCATGGCTAATGCCTAAATAAGGACTGGAATCTTATGCCTATATAAGGGCAATGCGAATTGTGCCTATATAAGGACATGTTTCAGGAAAACCTCTATACGGACACCTAAAGCCGAATACAACACCCACTCCACTTTCGAATGAACGATAATACTAAATGCTAAACATTAAATGCTAAACATTAAACTGAGTACCACATGTTGCTAAAAACATTTCTAAAAGCATATTAAAAGAAGTTTTTAAAATAAACTGTTGCTAAAACATGTAATGCAATAGGTACTGTACATTTTAAAGCATTGTTTCATTCTAGGCATATATCATAAAATAAAAATGCAACATGAATGAATACACAGAAATATATACATATGAAGAAATGGTTGACAAGTTTTCAAAAATCAAAGCCATTGCATATCATGGTACTAAATGAAAATTTGGTAAAAATAAGGTGACAATGTGTCCCTGGAAGTATTCAAAGAAGTGCGTTTTATATGAATAGTTCTACTGTAAGCAGATTTAGTTGCCATGTATTTTCAAAAAATAGAGAAGAAAAAAACTTCAATTTTAGGAAGAGTTCCAAGTTTTGTTCTGATTTGAAAATATGGAGGCCAAATTCATTGCTTCCCTGGTACACTGTGAGCCGAATCAAAGTCAGTGTATGGGTCTGGTGTAAACATGAAATCATCTATTTCTGTAGACAAAAGATCATCTACCGATGTCGGTGACAGTTGAAACACCTCGTTCAGAAGGTTAACTGCACAGAGATGTGAAGCATCGCCTTCAGCATAGGATGCCACAGCAATGTTCGCGTCCGTTGTTTCCTGTGTGCCTGTTGATCCATCTCGTACCTCAGCAGCAGCAGGAAGCGTCTGTGAGATCTCAATGAATGCCGTCATCAGGATTGGTAGCCTTTGGGGACAACACAGAGCATGGGCCGTTATCGGGTCCAGCAGAGTATCGATATCCATTGGCATGACTGATGGGAGTGTTAGACAGGTGTCTAGCATGCATTCTTCACCGCAAAGCAGGCAGCGTAGAACAGGTAAGATGCAATCTTGCCAGATTGGTCTAAATGACAGAAACCATGTTGTATTAAGTTCCCGTAGACGAGGTATGCCCAAAATTTGCACTATGCGCTCACGGCACTTCCGTTCTAGGAGAGCCTTCTCCAAATTGCTGGGAGTGACGCTGGTTGATAGGCTTGCCATAGTGTAGTAGTAGGAATAAAAACAGGATTCCCGCAACCAGTGCTAGAATTAATGGCACACCACCAAACACCGAATGTGCGACGTTTGGAATGATTCCGAGGACTGCCTGAAAAGGTGTTAAAAGTCCTGAACAGATGGTCTATAATACATGTACAATCCCGCTCGTATCAGACATGTTTAAGATACGTCCCATCATTTCTACGAAATGTATAGCGCAGTTTGTACGAATTAGAGCCTGTATCTCAGCCGAAGTCCTTGCAATTTGTAAATCATAGATTTCTTTGGCCGAGGTCAAAGGCAAGGTCTGTTGCAAAAGCATGGCTTTCATTCTGCTTAAAGTATCAAAACGTATAAAAGAAACATTCAATGAAGGCCATAGAGGCGACTCCCTGACTGTGTCTATTGTGGGGAACAATACTTGCATACAACAAGTAACCCTGGAGTCGACCGTTACCAGATATGGGATGCCTGGCAACATGCCACAGCAACTCTGATCATTCAACATGAGGTAACTCCCGTTAGAAAGTTGTCCAAACGTTGGATTAATCACAGTAGCTGGTGTACCCTGCAGGTGGCAGGACAAGTTTGCCACAGAACCATTACATGCCCCATGTAAAGAAATGTCCTGACATATGAGTGAACCGCTCAGTGCATTTTTACAGTGTGTACCGCTTAGAAACACTTCACGATCCCCACTCCAACATCTGTAGTCGTAAGATAAATCCCAGGATGTCTTAATGTATTCTTTACCCAACCTTTCATATTTGCCTGCTTGCATTTGTTTGAGGCAATACTGAAAATGAAAAGTAGTGACAGGCAGAGTTATTTTGCCATGGATAAGCCATTCTGTAGCTGGTTTTTCTGCTACCGTAAATGGTAATTTTTCCAGTTTTTCAATGCTCAGCACTGTATACTTTGCTCCCCTTTGTGCCAGTTCGATCTGTTTATCTGTTAGATTGTAAACTGAAAACAGAGACAACGTGTTGATAAAACGCCAAGGCACATAGCCTGCACGCAAAGATTGCAGTGTCCAGCCCAATAACATAAAAGAATGTAACTGCGATTGGTCTTGTTGTAACATGGATAAATCTTGTTCCAGTATGTTTATAGCAGATGATACAATGTTGTCCAATGAATAAATTCTGGATGACAAAGTTGTTAACCCATTGTCGACCACAGTGAGAGTTTTCTCTAAGTTAATACGATCAAGTTCATGTATTCTTTCTGCGGCCTCTGCCTGTGAAACCTTCCATACTTCATTATAAGCAGCATAAATGCCGGCATATATGAAACGTTTTTGACGCAGTTTTCTTGGTCCTAGCAAGAACTCCCTAAGGTCTGCGTCTTCTTTAAGTAAAGATAAGTGTTGTTTCACATCCTCGAGTGTAGATTTTTGTAACCAGTCAAGGCACAATTTTCCTACACTGTATGTTGTTACTACCCCCGGATGTTGTTGTTGAACATAACGTGGGTCTGGCCTATGGATAGTAAAGCCCTGTATTCTATTCAGGAATCTTTCTTGACAGATGTTTGTGTCTGTGGGCCAGAGCAACCATTTTTTCCAATCAGGATCTGTTCTGTTGTTTTGTAGTATTGTGTCTACTGTGACCGCTCCCTGTGTAGTGCTATTACTTGCAGGTGTTGGTACAGAAGGTGTATTCATGTCTTTGATCTTGGCTAAACCAAGGCAAGACGTTTGTTGCACAGTGTCATTCAAAAACATTATTTGCTGTGGGATGATACATGCTCTAAACAAAGCTTCTATCCCCTGCACTTGCCAATCTTTAGAACCCCAGTCAGATTTTGTGTCGATTGTGTCTTTCCAAAAGTCAAATCCTTTTCTAGACAGTTGGGTAATAAAGGCTGCAGAATAAATCTGATTGTGTTAGTTAACATTATTTTCTGTCCTGTTTTGTTTACATTTTTATAGTAAAATGTTTCTGGATCAGATGTATTGTACCCTGAAAAATATGGAAACTTATTTGCAAATGTTTTTGAACTACCCTTTGGTGGAGTAGGACAATGTTCCCATTGGATAAACATGAACACATTTCTAGGTGTTGCAGATTTATGCAAGAAATGATGACCATAGTGGTTGTAACAATAAAGCTGTTCGTAGTCTGATGAACCCTCTAAGTATTCATTGTTAGAGAATGTAGCAGACCTCTCTAGATCAGACATCATATCATTTACAGCCTCAAAGTCCCAATCATCAGAATAGGTACTGGAGGTAATAAAATCACTTAATGAAATTTTAAATAAATGTGGAATGTTCAAAAGTTCCGTTGGGCCGAATATATCGAAATCGGTTATGTCCCACACTATACCATCCTGTATAGGAACGACTGTGATGTTCACTGCTGACAAGTCTCTTGCTTCATGATGGGATGATTTGTGTGGTATTAAAAGTAAGTTCACATTTTTACTTTCTGTGTCCATATGGATGTATCCACCATTTATAAGCACGCTGATAGTCATAACTAAAGCTAGCCAAAACAGAAAGAAAAATATTCCAGAAATAATCCATAGTTCAATCCATGGTGAAACCATATAAGTCTTTTTCAAGAAATGAAAAAGGTCTTGTACTTGTTGTTTGAAAGTTTTTGATGCTGGCGTCGTTTCAGGCTCACTTAGATCCTCAGAAAACGTATCAAAGTTAATGAAATTGCCAGAGCCAGTTCAGTCAATTGTTGAAATTGCATCAGGATTTGTTGAAATCGCTGGAACCAGTTGATCACATGTTACGTTGGTGTAGACAGGTGTATCTGGACGAACTGTTACTTGAGTTTCAAGAGGGATGAGTTCCATAGCATTGTTGCTTAGTCCTTCATCTGTTACTGCTGAATTCTCAATGGTTATGAGTCTTTCAGTCTGAACCTCTTGGATAGTAGTGAGAGGAGTGCGTCTGCTACTAGGTCGGAGTCCACGAGGCCTACTATTTAGTATTGGCCACATACTGTGGTTTGATGAAGTCGATTGACACAAATCTTTTCTCCTTTTTTCCAGCAAGGGGCGGCAGAAGTACTGTTCTTGTTCCGTGGACGGCTAGGACAGTTACTGGTTGTCTGTAAGAAGGTCCAAATTCCTTCTTGTCTGCAATCTTCTCTCTGACTAGATCCCCAACTTTTGGGATCCAGACAGGCCTTGCTGGGACTGCCGGTGTTTCCCCAGTGGTGGTTGGCTTCAGGAACACGTTGCTTTGTTTCGATCTTAGTTCATTTAGATCCTGTAAAACAGCCAAATGATCTTTGATATCAAAGGGTATATTTTCCACCACTGTGCCTTTACATTCGAGATCAGGAACCCACATTCTTGTCCCAAATAGGACCTCATATGGAGTGACCCACCCTAGAGAACTTCTTGGCAAATTATTTAATGAGCGTTGGACCCCATAAAGATGTTTGACCCACCCATCACCCGAACCTAATACTCTAGTTGTTATAGACTGCTTTATGTCCTGGTTTTTCCTTTCCACAACAGAATTTCCCTCAGGATGAAACGGAGAGGAGTACCACAATGCTATGCCCAAACTGGCCATGGCTTCTTTGTAAGCCCGAGAGCTAAACGCAGGGCCCTGGTCAGAATGTAGTGTGCCAATTGCGTATGTGCCGATAAAGACTCGCAAATCTTTTATAACAGTTCGAGCGTCAGCCGAGCGCTGAGGCCATATCCATAGGAACCTTGACTTAGTATTTGTGGGATTGCATTTGTCCAAAAGGACGCCTGCGCGTTGATAGTCTAATGCTGTCTAACAATGGTGTCTGTACTGGGCAGGCTACTTCATAGTCTGGTGTCTGATGGCGTTCTGCACCACGCTGTCTATTGCAGTCTCTGCAGTCATCGATGAAGATGTGAATCTGTGTATTCATTCCAGGCCACCAGTACATCTCGTTTAATGTTAATATTGTTTTAGAGATCCCTTGATGTGACAGACCCTCCCCCAGATGTGCTTCATAAATCAAAGCTGCTCTACGTTCCATGTTTGGAATTACCCTATCCCCCACTCCAGGGATTCGAGCAAAAGGAACGTTGTCCGCATCAATTACATAAGAGTACTTATGTGGAAATTTTTGGGGTAATGCTGCACCACTGCCTTTGCTTGAAGCATTGACAGCCAACATTAACTCACTGTCTATTCTCGTTTTTGAACGAGTGATCGCAGCTAGGAAGCCGTCTGAACAGCACCCTTTGCGGCTTCAGCAGCCAATGAATTCACTGCAACGTGAACGCCATCACGTTGATGACTCAGCGTGTGTATCACGTGAGCTTTTGGTAGTTAGTTTGTTAACTGAACTACTTGTTCCCAAAGCGTTTTATGCTTTATTGTGCCACCTTTTGCATCTTTGAACCCGTTTTCAAGCCAATTCTGTATATATTCATTATATGACTGAACACAGTAAAGAATCGCACACTATAAGTGTGGGGAATTCGCGATCTGTATTTTCGAGTGCCAGTTTGACTGCTTGTAGTTCAGCTCGCTGAGCTGTACAATCTCCTAGAGATTGAGTTTTAGTGACCATTGGTCTGAAGTTACCATCTTGCATGCGACCTTTAACGATTGCGCACGCTGCACTGTAAGCTTGCTTACTCCCTGTAGCGGGTTGGGCTGATCAGTCAGTATAAATTATAAATTCGTACTGATCGAGAGGCAGAATTTCAGTGGGCAGAGGACATTCATGTTCATATTGCAGGAACGCTTGTGTTTTTAAATCAGGATCAAAAACATATTCAACATCTGTTGCAGCAAGAGAGTTAACCCATTGTATCCATCTTGGATGTAAAGCTTTTGCATTTGGAATGCTCACTTTTGTGACCGCCTCTAAGGCTGGTACTGGAGTTACGACAATAATGCGTTTCCCTTGGGCTAGAGCTCTTTCTTTTGCTACAGCGGTTTGAACTGCTGTCTGTATTTTTTCTGTTGAAGTGAAGCGCATTCCTGCTTGTGTGTACAAATGTGATTTGTATGCTATTGGTACTTTTTCACCCTCATTAAATGTTAAGTAGGTGAATCCGCATTGTCCCGAAATTATTCGGATCACTAAATTGTGTGTATTTACGCGTGTTTGTAAGTGATTTGTTGCCAACATGTTAGCTTGGAGTGAACGCAGGATTTCTGTGTATTCCTGTGTCCAATGTTTTGTTGAAAAATCAGGTTTGATTAATTCGTAGAGAGGTTTAACCCTTTCTGCGTAATTTAGAATGTACGTTCTTCCAAAATTTAGGAAACCCAAGATAGATTGTACATTTTTCAGCGTTTTTGGAGGTTGGAGCAGCGCGCACTTTTCTAAAAAGTTAGCTGCCAAGCTCTTGCCTTCACTTGAAAGCTCATATCCTAGGAAAAGGACATTGAGATGGGCAATTCTGGATTTTTAAAGTTGAATTTATAGCCCTCAGAGGCGAAGCCCAATATAATGGTACTCACCCTGTTCAAGTGCCTATCTAGGTCATCGTCTGTCAGATAGATGTCATCGACATATGACAATGCCTCATTATCATAAATTTGTAGTAACTCTGTTACCCTCGCTGAGAATAACCCGGGCTGTTTTTGAACCCTTGTGGGAGTCTACAAAATTGACGCTGGGTCCCCATTATTGAGAAAGCTGTTAAGTACCTGCTTTCAGGTGCTATGTTTTGACAAAAGAAACCATTTGAAATGTCCAATGTGGTTTTATATTTTTTGCGCGCAATGTTATTCATTAATGCTGTACTATGTGCATTTTGCACTGCAAATGTTTTTGAATAAGTGTTCAAGTGTCTGTAATCCAAAACTAGACGATATGTATTGTCTGGTTTGGATACAGGAAACAAAGGATTGTTCATTGAGGAGGTGCATGTTTCAATCACCCCTTGGTATTCAAGTTGATCTAAGATCTCCCTGACCTGTTTTTTAGCTTCTTGCTTTATTGGGTACTGCCTTTGTGCAGTAGGTTCATTTTTTGGATGTATTTTGTGGTGAGGTGAGTCCTCATCCCATCCTACATGATTTTTGTATAATGCTGGGGCCTGGGCAACTGCCCATTTCCTGGCATAAGTATATTTTAGGTGAATTGGAATATGGTTGGAGAAGGCAGGCATAATGATGTCCTCACCATGTGGGCACTCCCTGACAAAGTTTGGTGGCCAGTCCTTTTCTGCTAGAAGTATATCATAACCCCTTGAAAGTTTCTCCCAAAAGAGTATTTTCACTTTTCTTGGTATGTCTCCCTTCATTCGGAGTGTTATTTCATATAACTTTTGTGGAGTACTAACCCTGGTGTCTACAGTTTCTACTGTGATGTACTCATTCAAGTCCACTATCTCCAGAAGTTCCTTCAGGTTCTGGCGAGCTATTGTTACTTCTGCTGCACTGTCCAGCATTGTCTGAGCCCATTCTCCCTTCTTGAGCTGTGTTCTCAGTATTCTCGGCATGTCTGATCTTCAGACCTGCTACCTTCTTTTTTGTGAATTGAGGTTTTGATTTATTTTTCTGAACGTGTTTATCATCTTTGGATTTCACACGTTCTTCTCTGTGTTCTGACCGTCCTCTTCTTTCTGATGTCTGTGACGATATCTGAAAGGTACGAGAGGAACGTGTAGCAGTATCTTGATACCTGTCAGGTTTTCTTAAATTATCCCTATTCCTGAGGTTATACCTCCTTTCAGAGGGCTCCTTTTGAGGAGATCTACCTCGGGATTGAGAACGTGTCTCGTTTGAATTTTGTTTATTAGTTTCCCACTTCTTTTTAGAAGATGTAGGATTTTGTTTAATAGAGTCCTTCTCAGGACTTTTAGATAGTTTTGGCTTCAATGGTTTTCCACCCTAACTATCTCTGCCTAATTCTGCATAAGATTGTTCTATTATTCTGGGTAGTTCATGTTGATGTTCTGTAACATCAAATTCCCTTAAGCGTTGGCGGATCACCACCGATGCTGCCTCCCCTTTAATATTAGATAATATTATTGTTGAGACCTGGTCGAAGTTTTTCAGTAATTGCATACCTAAATTCAGAGCAGGTTCTGCCCCGTATTCATTTTGAATTTGTTTCAGGACATCTGGTATTACTGCAATTAATGGAACACCATATGTTTTAGTATAGATGGCAGCAAAGACTGCGCCCCAAGTGGTGCAATCTTCCAGTTGTGGAGTGATCCCCATTGGCAAACAGATTGTTAGGATTCTGTGTTTCTCATAAGGGCTAGTATTTGGAAATACTGCTTCGATTTGAGTAATTTTTTGAGCTATCCAGAATGGAATTTCTTCACGTTTTGTGGGCGTTTTACCCATGACTGCGTGTAAAGTCTGTGAAGTAATTTTTAGTGTATTCCCCTGTTGAGGGGTTTGATTTGGAATGGTCATTGTTGGTTGGACTGTGAAAGTCCGCATGACATATTGGACTAATTGTCTGTAAATTTTTATTAACTCTTGTAGTTGAGTAAGTAATTTCTCGTCTGACATTACATCGATGTCAGGATGAGGTGTGTAGCCGGCTAGAATCGGCCATGTTGCTCCTGGTCTACCTAGTGGACCGAGCCTGCTAATGTTTTTGTGATGTTTTAGGGCGCCTTTAAACCAGAGATCATGCTCCTGGTATGTGAGTGGAATTTCAATATCCTCGAAAGGAATATATTCCTCTGGTGGTTCATCTTCTATAAAGAAGTGAAATAGTTTTGTTACTGGATTTGATTCTGGGAATACTATCCATGAATAGAATACCTCTGTCTGAAAGGATTCGTGTGCCTCTATCACGAAAACTGCTCTACCACCTCTTGGTGGTAGGCCGTGTTTTATAAGTTTTAGAGTGATGGCTCTCCTTAAGTTTGGATGGATGTTTATAACACCCTCATCGGTTTCATTTAAACCTGTAAAATTAAAAGCTGTTATGACTGGGTCAGCCGCAGCTACACCGTTCTCGGTGCCATTATCCCTGTGTATGGACATTTGTTTTTTGAAAAATGTAGAACAAGTTTCAAGGAAACAAAAGATAAGGTGCACAATATTTTGGAACACTGTATCCTTCAACGTTGAACAAACCAAACAGCTAATATATATAGGATTTTTTGTCCTATTTAGCTTTGGCGGATACTTAACCTTACCCACTCCAGATGTCTTATGGAGTATGTGAGTAGGGGTCTCTGAGAGAAAAGCACGACTGAGTTACTCAGTATCTAGCGTTAAATTAGTGCCTTACCAAACGTTGGGCGCCATGTAGTGTAGTTCCTATTTCCTAATAGGCTCTGCGCATTGGAATAATATACCCTATAGATTCGACATAGGACTGAGGTCAGTATGTCCCTATCGAGTATATTAAACTTAATTACTTTGTGCCAGCTAACTCAGAGGCCACTAGAAACTCCTTGTAAACAAGAAGGGAGTAGTTTCTGGCAACCGCATAAACATGACAACTTTGTTTCCCTTTAGAATCGGAACACTCTCAGAATCGTGGAAACAATAGATAACAGTTTCACTCAGCTAATCGTGCATGCTTAGTTTCTTCAGAGTTACACAGAAAGAATAGACGGGCATTTCAATAAAAGGATTTATTGAACAGTCTTGTTTCTCGTGTAAGAGATATGAGCTGTTATGATCACAAGACAGTATGCAAGATATATAATGTACAGCGTAAGCAGTAGAAAGAAATAATACTGCGCTAGCTTTATATTTAAGCTATGACACATATATTCATATACATAAATAACATAAGCTAAAAATGCGAGTACTCATAAGATGCTTCTCTAACTAGTTCTACCCCAGTGTACCTAACCTAAGTGTAGTGCAAGGTAAGAAGTAGGTGAAGTATTCTATAGTATGGTATGATATAGTATGCCAAGTCTAGTATGCCAAGTCTAGTATGCCAAGAGTCCCTCTAGGTTCTAGTCAGCTCCATACCTTGAGAATGAGAGAGGTGGGAATCTCCTTCCGGGTCTCGAACTCTAACACCCCGCGAAGGGAGTCAGAACACTGGAAGCTGGATTCTCTGCGAGCAGGGATGACAGCATCTCTTGTCAGTGCACCAGGCCGGGACACGGGCTCCTCTAAAGTCGAGGTCTCCTCCTACTTGCTTGGGCAAGGGAAGGTATATTTATACCTGGTGGGTGCCTTGGAATGTTAGCATTGACGTAAAGTCGGGCAGAGGAAGACGTCAGGAATGAACCCTTAAGGTATAGCGGTTCATGCATAATAAATGAGTTCTTGGAGAAATCAATAATCCTGTGCTAGGGGAACTCCCAAGAGCTTAAGGGTCTGGTTTCTAAGAACTCGTTGTGACGTTAGGGTGGACGGATGTAGATGACCATGCCTGTATTTGGGTTGCATGGCTAATGCCTAAATAAGGACTGGAATCTTATGCCTATATAAGGGCAATGTGAATTGTGCCTATAAAAGGACATGTTTCAGGAAAACCTATATACGGACACCTAAAGCGGAATACAACAGATGGAGTACCCTTTCTTTTTCTTGCTGTAGATTGGGAAGCCAATGGTTTAAGAAGAGGTACATCTTTCTCAGCAGGAAGTTCAACCTCCTGTCCTGCTCCTACTTTAGGAAGATCTATTGCTGACTGTTGCTCCTGTTGTCGACTTTGCTCAGTTTCCTGCGACGATTTGGTACTACTTTGTGGCTGAGACATATCCAAATCAGACTCACTGCTCATCGCCATGATTGCAGTGGCTGCCTCACTGAAAGACATGGCCTTGGGGTTGGAGTGGTGCTGTTGATGCGGGAGTGCTGCTCCCTAGTTGCTGCCCGGAGGTCGGTACGGCAGGCGCACATTTCCTGAAAAAGGTGGAGGGTTGCACACCAGTGGTGGCAATCTGTTTCTTCATCTCCTCTTCACTGGCCACTTTCTTGGCAGCAGCTTTCTTTGGGGCCATCTTCAAACTCTGTCAGTTGGCACTTAGCTACACAAGCAGAAGAGAGGAGGACTCATGTGTTGTGGTCATGTCACTTTTCTCCAGCCTTCTGTCTGGCAGTACTGTGGGTGATGTTTCTTGTGCACCTAAAAGCAAACAAGAATGAAAAACATTTAGTGAAACGTGGCATCTATTTTCACAGTTTCAATTATTCCTAGTA
Organism: Calotriton arnoldi; assembly: GCA_963921515.1. NCBI lineage: Eukaryota > Metazoa > Chordata > Amphibia > Caudata > Salamandridae > Calotriton > Calotriton arnoldi. The sequence continues at coordinate 626,904 of CAWUFW010009049.1, read as the reverse complement.
CAGACAATATAATTTAGTGAGGTTGTCCCAAATAATACTCTGATTCTATATGTGAAAATAGGTACACTACACTTGATTAAGTGAGGTGAAGGGCATCTGAAAAATGTGAAGGACTGTCCTCACACAGCACCAGGTGTCATGCTTCATCATTGGCAGTCCTCGCTCTCTAGAACCTGCGTTTGGTAGAGAGCTGGCCTTCACCTGGAGACAGGGAGGCACTTCTAAGAACTAAGTGGGGGCCCGTGATAAAGTGAGAGGTTAAAAATCAATGCAAAAGCCAAATACAATTTATTTGTTAGGTGTTTGCTTGATAGTAAAAATAAAGCGTGGAGAACTGGGGAGTTAGTACCCTATCCCATCAGTGTCGTCAACATGTTTCTGCCGTGTAGGCCCAGAGGGTCGATGGCATTCATCAGGATGAGATATTAGGGCTCCTATCTAATCTCCTCAGACCATGTAGGATGACCTTTATCAATCTCTACCTAAAGACTGGGATTTCCTTGAAACCTGGAAAAGAAAGGTTAACAAAGTGTCAAAGAGGGCATGCTCAAGTGTGTGTATAGAATCCAAAAAAATGGCATCATGCATATTAACAAAATTATGCATGTGGATGTGAAACACGTGTCACTGCAAATGTGGCGCACATACATATTACAAATATACAAGTACTGTGAGACCAGCTCTCAATCTTACCCCAAGTCAGGGGCTGGAATGCCCAATGGGAAGGGGGGGGGGCTGAGGGACCCCTGTAGTCACACTCTGAAAACAGAGTAGAGAGAATAAAAATAGATGTTTGGGAAGTAACATAATTGCATACAAGTTTTTTCATCATTCACGTAAAACAGGGTTCTGAGATGTGAAACCCTGGTGTCTCAAGCATACACCACAACCACACCCTTACTGCCTCAAGGTGCGTCCCTCGATGATATCCTAAAAACGTCCTCTCCTCTTCCCCGCTGGTGGGAGAGTGTGCGGGGATGTGCTGTTTTTATAGGTGCAGCGTGTTTGGTAAACGAGGGAAAATTAGATTAATTGGCGGCATGCGGTGCTTGATTAGGAGGCTCAAAATCCAGTGTCCGTGTAGTTGCCAGGACATTGCGTGCGATTTTGATCAGCTGTTGCTTTTTTGTTAGCGGGACACGTGACCGCGTAGGGAAAAACCTGCCAAGAAAAGTATGCAATGTTGCGAGTCGGATTTGCCTGAGTGCCACGTCATAGTAACAGATGACCAGCGATCGTGTGTCCCGTTTGGGATAACCTGAAGGGAGGATGAGGGCGTGGTTCAGGTTCGCGCATGCGTGTTGCTGTGCAGCCTGAGTTGTGGGGTAGAGTTGAAAGTTACCCATATGTGAGTTTCAACTGCAGGTGATGCAGTTGAAGAACGGATAATGTGTTCCTCATTTTTACAACACTAAACAGAATTTTCAACGGAGTGTTTATATTTCATGGGATTTCAGTATTTTTGGAGTGCACTAAATATAATTTCAAAGGTTTGTTTATACTTGAAGGAATTTGAGCGCATTTATTCACTCAATATTTGGGAGCGCCCCAAAATAAAAATAGACAATGGTATTGCTGTTTTTCTAGACAATCAACCCCACAGAATAATGGTTCATCACAATGGACATAGAGGCTCTCTACATGAGCATTCCACAGAGACGGACACTGTCCGTGGTCGAACACATCCTACAGGAGAAGGATTGGTAATTCTTAACCCCATGCAATTTCATTCTGGAGTGTGCAGAAATGGCACTAACTGAAACAATTTTTGAGTATGAGGACACCATATACAATCAGATTCGGGGCACGTCTATGGGGAGCACCTTCGCTCCTAGTAAGGCATGCCTCTATGTGCATCAATTTGAGGTTGATCATATATACAACCCGGAAAATCCCTACAGGCAACAATTGAAGCTTTGGCGCAGATACATCGATGATTTTCAGATAATCTGGTGCTGTAATGAACAACAAGCAATAGAATTTGCGGAGTAGGTGAACACCAAAGATGAACACCTCAAGTTCACATACACTATCAACAAACACGAAGCAGTTTTCTTGGACCTCTTCATAACACTGGATAATGATAGAATTAAGATAAGAGTCCATAACAAGACAACGGACAAAAACAGCCTCCTCATGTTTGAAAGTTTCCACCCTAAAGCACTAAGACAGAACCTTCCTGTAGGCCACTACCCATGTGGGAATTGTGTGGCATGTCAGTATACACACCACACTAAGGAAGTTGATATAAAAACAAGGAAACCATGGATTTTAAAGAACTTCACGAACTGTAACAGTAAAAACGTCATCTACCTCATTACGTGCCCTTGCAACCTCTTCTACGTAGGCATGACGACAAGGAAAATCAAAATGAGAATCAATGAACATCGCACTACGGTCAAATGTAGAAGAAACAACACTAAACTGACACATCACTACCTTGAAAAAGGTCACAAGGATGGAGATCTGGAATGGGTGGTCCTTGAGAAAATGAGCCCCAACGTCCCAAATATACAAAAAAGACTTCACACTCGAGAACAACGTTGGGTGTACCGCCTTAAGACATGGGAATCCGGCCTCAACGATGATATACCCTGGCTGCAAATTGGGTGATACAGCTAGCAACACCGTTGATCATACATTTGAAGATCCTGGCAACCTTTCACCCATTACTACTCGTGATAAGTGGTAAACATGATGGATCAACAGAGTATGACATCTTGTCTACTCACCCTGCGAGTCATTAATGTACATCAATATGGCTCCACCATTTATAATGTTCTCGCAATGTCTAGAAAAACAGCAATACCATTGTTTATTTTTATTTTGGGGCACTCCAAAATATTGAGTGAATAAATGCGCTCAAATACCTTGAAGAATAAAGAAAATGTTGAAATTATATTTAGTGCACTCCAAAAATACTGAAATCCCTTGAACTATAAACACTCCGTTGAAAGTTCTGTTTAGTGTTGTAAAAATGAGGAACACATTGTCCGTTCTTCAACCGCATCACCTGTGGTTGAAACTCACATCTGGGTAACTTTCAACTCTACCCCACAACTCAGGCTGCGCAGCAACATGCTTGCGCGAACCTGAACCACGCCCTCGTCCTCCTGTCAGATTATCCCAAACGGGACACGCGATCGCTGGTCATCTGTTACTATGACGCAGCACTCAGGCAAATCCGACTCGCAACATCGGATCCTTTTCTCGGCAGGATTTTTCCTTATGCGGTCACGTGTCCCGCTCACAAAAAAGCAACAGCTGATCACAATCGCACGCAACGTCCAGGCAACTACGCGGACACCGGATCTTGAGCCTCCTAATCAAGCACCGCCTGCCGCCAATTAATCTAATTTTCCCTCGTTTACCAAACATGCGGCACCTATAAAAACAGCACATCCCCGCTCACTCCGCCACCAGCAAGGAAGAGGAGAGGACGTTTTTAGGATATCATCGAGGGACGCACCTTGAGGCAGTAAGGGTTTGGTTGTGGCGTATGCTTGAGACACCAGGGTTTCACATCTCAGAAACCGGTTTTACGTGAATGATGAAAAAACTTGTGTGTAATTATGTTACTTCACAAACATCTATTTTTATTCCTCCCTACTCTGTTTTCAGAGTGTGACTACAGGGGTCCCTCAGCCCCCTCCTTCCCATGGGGCATTCCAGCCCCTGACTTGGGGTAAGATTGTGAGCTGGTCTCACAGTACTTGTATATTAGTAATATGTATGTCCGCCACGTTTACAGTGACACGTCTTTCACATCCACATGCGTAATTTTGTTAATATGCATGATGCCATTTTTCTGATTCCATACACACGCTTGAGCAAGCCCTCTTTGACACTTTGTTAACCTTTCTTTTACAGGTTTCAAGGAAATCCCAATCTTTAGATAGAGATTGACAAAGGTCATCCTACATGGTGGTTACATCTAAATCTGAGGAGATTAGATAGGAGCCCTATTATCTCGTCCTGATGAATGCCACGGACCCTCTGGGCCTACATGGCAGAAACATGTTGACGTCACTGATGGGGATGGGGTACTAAACCCCCAGTTCTCCATGTTTTATTTTAATATCAAGCAAACACCTTACAAATAAATTGTATTTGGCGTTTGCACTGATTTTTAACCTCTCACTTTATCACGGACCCCCACCTATTTCTTAGAAGTGCCTCCTTGTCTCCAGGTGAAGTCCCGCTCTCTACTAAATGCAGTTTCTAGAGAGCTTGGACTGCCAATGATGAAGCATGACACCTGGTGGTGTGTGAGGATAGTCCTTCACATTTTTTGAGATGCCCTGCACCTCACTTAATCAAGTGTAGTGTGCCTATTTTCACATATAGAATCAGAGATTTTTCAGGGTAGCTTCTTTTGTGTGTACATATTGAACGTGGAAGCCAGCTCACCCTGAACACCCCGTAGCCTCTATTCCCCCTCCCAGCAAGCTCTAGGGTTAAGTTTGTGTAGATATCCCAAATAATTAACAACAATAGTGCATCCTTTCCAAACCACACCACCATAAAATAATATTTCAATCAGCATAACAACATACAAATGTGACTGTTTGCTTTATGTGCATCTAAGGAAGTGGTCTTCAAACTTCTTGATGCAGAGACCACCCAATCAAAAAAATGTAGGCGTAAACACCCCCTCCCGACAAACATTTCTAGAACCTGGTAGTCCTTATCATTCACCACCAGAGAAACGGTCAATCTGTGGTTGAACCTCATTAGTACCAGTTTAACACCCAAATATAGCAATAAGCAACAAAATGTCGACCAGTACAGCTTTACAAAGGGCCTGCTACAGAGCGGCAACACCTGTTTCTGCTTTTTAGTAACTTTTAAACCTTTTGAGTAAATACATTTTTTTGGTTAAATCAGCAGATTATGCGGCAGATGACGGATTATATGGCAATGCGGCAAATCTATAATTATGCTAAAATCGCTGCGGCCGCACAAGCACACAATTCCAGTGGCCCTTGGTATAATAGCTGTAATGCATGGGCTGCAACCTTATTGCACTGCATTAGAGGAAAACCATACTATATTTAATGGGATGCTGACAGCTTCGCATTTACAGCTGCATGTAACTGGAGGTAGCTGAACATCATTCATCATAATTAAAACATACGTACGTTTTTTAGGTCTTTCACAGTCAAGTAGCTACATATAAAATAACGGGCAGCTTCAATGAATAATAAATACATTTAAAAAAGTTGTTACTCAGTGGGAAATGCACTATAATAAATTATGAAACCTCTATTAGTTAATGCACTGCAAAAGTCTGTGTGAAACCAGAGAGCCACAGAATTAAATAGTGGTTGGTGCAGTGGAGAATAGTGACTTGTGTATTTTTAGTGCTATGAGGTCACAGCCTGTGACAGAAAGCACTGAATATGTAAGCCTTTATTATATACTTGCATTACACACAATATAAGATAGACCACAACAAAATGCGCAAAAATGTTTTACAATTAAATGGTGCTTCCAAAATATACGGGCTGCTTCCAAAATATATGGGCTTATTTATAAGCCCCTTGTACTGCCGGTGCGTCATTTTTTATGATGCTCTGGTTGCGCAGAGAGAGGACCCATATCTACGAGGCCACGCAAAGTCACTTTGCATGGCTTTCCATGGTCTCCTAGATAAGGTGTAAGGCAACGCAGCGCAGGTCGGTGAGTTGCCTTACACTGCATCAGGGGGGCATTCCATGGGCATTGCGGTGGGTTTTCCCATGGGTTTTGATACATTCCCAGATTTACAAGGATCTGTACACCTGAGGATGGGTCAAAACTGTACGCTGCCCCAGGGGATGCTTAACGAGGAGAAATATCTTTATTACTCCTCAATTGTTTCCTATTGCTATGTGTACCACACATAGAAAGAGGAAAAAGCCTCCATGGTTTGTTTTTGCGCAGTAAGGTGTGCTTTCTTCTACAAAAACAATCCTGCCAACAATGCAGACACCCTTGCACCATGGTGGAAGGGTGCCTGCGTTGGCGCTAGGCACCAGATTGTGCGACGGCAGAAAGGACAGTGGTGCACCATATCTTATAAATATATACAGTCCATTCCTGCCCTTCTGAATTGGCATAGGGCAGCGCAGCAAAAATACTTGCGGAGCTGCCCGACACCATTTCATTGTAAATGAGACCCACAGATTTTAGTAATATCCAGACCCTATATAATGCAATTTTTTACATAACTGTCCCTTCAACATATTCTCAGGGCTAGTAAGCGCAATGTAAATACGACAATTAAAAGCAAGCACTTCACAGCTCAGTAAACTCTGTGCACTACCACTCAATAAGCTTCAAGTGATTTGATCAATTAACTGCAACAGCACTCTCCTGTCCTGAGAAATCAAAGCCAGGCAGACAGCTAAACACACCTTTCTGCCAGTGTGCTGCTGGCCTGAAAGAAATGCAAATGTGCACAAAGAGTTAATCTGCAAATCCTTTACATTTGCAGATTAACTCATTGTGCACATTTGCATTTCTTTCAGGCCAGCAACACACTGATAGAAAGGTGTGTTTAGCTGTCAGTCTGGCGTCGATTTCCCAGCACAGGAGAGTCTCTGAATAACACTCCAGGGAAAGCATGTTAACTACCGGAATAAACTGTCTGGGACGTTTTCTTTTAGCAAATGAAGAGCGCAACCCCCTTTCCATGCCGCCACGCCCCCCCTGGGGGTCGCGCCCCACAGATTGAAGACCTCTGATCTAAGTGGAGACACATGTGACAGGCTCAGGGTGCAGAGGAAAATTGTTTAATCCCTAAAAAATTAAGGCTGGTTTGCGCCTATGTCAGGGAGGGGGTGCAGAGGAAAATGGAACAGTCCTTAGAAAATGAATGCTGCTGGGCAGCTATGTCAGATAGGCGGTGCAGGGGAAAATGGAATAACCCTTAAAAAATGAATGCAGGTGTACACCAATGGCAGGAAGGGGAAAATTGAATCATCCTTAGAAAATGATTGCTGGTGTGTGCCTATTGCAGGCAAGAGGTGCAGGGAAAAATTGAATAATCCTTAAAAAATTAATGCTGCTGTGCACCTATGGCAGGCAGGGGGTGCAGGGGAAAATGGAATAATCCTTAAAAAGGGAATGCTGGTGTGCACCTATGACAGGCAGGTGGTGCAAGGGAAAATTGAATAAATCCTTAAAAAATGAATGCTGGTATGTACCTATTAGAGGCTAGGGGTGCAGGGGGAAATGGAATAATCCTTAAAAAATGAATGCTGGTGTGCACCTATTGCAGGCAGGGGGTCCACTAAAGTGCAGGAGAAAAATAGAAAATAATGCATAGACTATTAAACACTGTTCATATATACATATACCACAATGATCCTCCAGCACATTAAACTTATATTAGGGAATAAAGTAAAATAAATGGAAAAAAAAGGCATAGCCCTCTTTTATTAATCTCCCTAGAAAATGGCTTTCAAAACTGGGAAAAACCCACTAACTGGCTGTACAAAATAGTCAAACAACAACAAGCAAGAAGGCATGGACTCAACAAAGAACACATGCAGGCCTATGGCAAAAGCACACTGGCTGGCTACACAAAATGACCACCGGCCACATGGTCAAAAAACAACAAGCAAGGAGGCTTGGACACAACAAAGAACACATACAGGCCTATGGCAAAAGCACACTGGCTGGTTGCACAGAATGGTCACCAGACACATGGTCAAACAACAAGCAAGAAGGCATGGACACAACAAAGAACACACACACACTGGCCAGACAAAGGATGAATTGTAAATGGTGAAAAGAGCACTACCATTAATTCAGCAATGCTAAAAACGAAAGTTAAGTGAACTATAAAAAACAACACACATCCTCCCAAGGCATCAAATATTACCCAATCAAAATACACATTTTTCTGACTTAAATGATGTTTTCAAATAACATATACCACAGAAACAGTTGTTTCTTGTATCCAATGACTAGTACTGGCTGAATGGCCCGTAGGCAGACTAGGCCACATAGTAAAATATATAAATAGTACAAATTTAAAAGACATGGAGAAAATCTACTGACCTGTGCAATATTTTTCCCTTCCGAAAGATACAAAAATTAAATGCAACAAAAGACTAGGCCCCTACTGCAACTCCAGGCCACCCACCACAACCACAATCAAATTTCAAAATAGACAATAAAATTACAAATAAATAATGGTGCATGCCCTCTATCAAATAAATAACACCCTTATACAAATGTTTTGAACTTACTTATACTGTCACAAAAACAAAGTCCTTAAAATCCAATGGTATACATGCAGCAGGTATTGCCAACAAAGAGAGTGAATCTTCCACCTCAAAATCCAAATGAGAAGTGACCAGGAGATGAACAAAGCACTTGGAGGAGACTTCTAGACAGGAAGAAAATGTTGTAGTCTCTGGGGCAGTTCCTTCTTGTTGAAAAAATATTTTTAATAAAAACACTGCTTTTTACACTAATGAAGAACATGAAGTTGCAGTAGAATATTCACTTGAAAAGTATTTTTTAGTTAATTTAGCTGCTTCTCGAGTAGAGAATCTGCTTGAGAAGCAGCTGTGGCTGCTCGCGCTTGCCAGCATCACAAATATGGCACCAGAAGGCTCTGTGGCAACCAAAGCCGTGCAAGTTACTGGCAAATATAGCTTGTGCTCACTACTGCCCAGCAAATCTTGTTGTGCTCACCAGCATGCGCAAACACAAGCCTTACACGCGCCAACAGGCTGATAATTCCATCATGCACATGTAGCACGGAGCTACCGACTTCAAAATTCTCTAGTTGGGCAAGGATAGAAGATGTACCAGGTGGGTTTCTACAAGTCTGAACACCTTCCCCTCAAAGTCCTGCTCAATCTCTTTTCAGCATGACAAAAAAAGCATCCAGTGGGACAACCTGTTTTCTTGCCTTGCTTGTGTGCAAGTGCCTCAGCACTTTGTCCCGGACCTCTGCAGGTGGCAAAAAGTCCAAACTTTTTTCAAAGTTCTGGAAAGATTCCTGCTGGAGAGTCCCCAAGGCCTACGACAGGCTTTGAGTAACCAGGTCTCTTTTGACCTAGGCCTCCTGCACTGTCCACTCTGCTGTTGTCAGCTGGGCCTTTTTGTAGTCAGGAGCCCTTCTGCTTTCTCTATCCCTGACGTAGGCAAAGAGGGGTGTGATCACTTGACCCCTGCAGATCAATTCAAGTTCCTGGGTATCAGCAGCATTCAGGAGTTCTTGAGTCATTTAGTGAGTCCTCATCTTCCAGAAGGATTCTGAACTTAGGAGTTGTCTTCCAGCAGGGCCATCTTCTCCAGGTGGAGTCTTCACAGATCTAGGAATGTTCCAAGGATGTGGTTGTTGAGGTGCCAGCTTTGTCCTGTGCTCTAGCCACTGTTTGGAGAAATTCTACCATCCAAACCCAAGTATGTTCTCGCAGTCCCTCCACCTCCTTTTGCAGCACTTTCCCTTTGCCTTACTACAACGCTACCCAGGAGTCCTGTTTTAAAATGGAAGAACCAAGCTGCCACCAAGCAGGCCTGGCTTTAGCTCCCTAGCCACTCCCCGATGTAAATGAGCACTTCTGACAACTGCCATTTGACAGGGTCAAAACAGTTTCTCTCCTCTATTGTGACTGAAGCCTTGCTGTAGGGGACTGTAGGGGAAGGGCCTGAGAATGAATAGGAGAAGCCCTCCCTGGCATCTCCAAGTCAAAAGAGGTGGAGTTAAAGTTGCCCTATATTCTGTCAAATGCAATCCCAGAGAGCTAATCCCTGCTAAATGGTCAGCAGTAAAAGCCCATTAGTCTTCCTGGGCTCAGAGGCAGCCTATTGTCCTCTGAGGCAGAGTTGTTATCTCTCCCAGTCAAGGCTTTGTGTGCCAGCTCTGGAGGTGTGACAAAGGGCATGCCTCATTTTAAGCCACTATTGGCTCAGACAGCCTTAAATACCTTTTTAGAAAATTAGTTTAAACTTATTTTTTATCAAAAATCCGATTTCATCATTAGTTTTGAAAATCAGTTAGTAAGTGGGCTAACAAGGCACATTTAGGGGTGACTGAAGAATGAATAAAACTAGGCATTCCATACATAACAATGGTACTTTTCCATGCCATTTGTCACTTAACTCAGTTTCAACTGCAGCCCAGGCTGAGAACAATTGTGGTCATGGTAAACATATTTTTGTCACATAATTGGGTGATGTAAATACACTGTGCAGCCCACATATGACATTTAACTTTCCATACCATAGGTACATTATAGGCACCATTTACAATGGAGTTTTGGGAAAGTTAAGTATGCCAGGCAGGGTGAGACCAATTTCACAACTACCATTATAATACCAGAGCACATTCACTGAGGCCTTGGTTATAAGCATCAGCAGGCTATACCAGAAAATATAGGTCCCAGAAAAAGGTGAGAATTATTTTGCTACACCTATGTTTAGTATACACTTGCCGAAGGAATGGCAAACTTTCTGACAGATCACACACACACACACGAAGGCAGGTCCTACTTTTTTTTCTGCACAGAGATGTAAAAAGTACTGCCAGAAAAACCTTTGATCAAGGGATGGCCTGTGGCATACTTTCTTGCACCCACTGTCCCCCCTAAGATATGCACCTGTGCACCCACCCAACCTCTCTCTACTTGCTGTGCAGTATGAGGCTCTGAGAGAGCACGCAAAGATAAATCATAAGTTGTCTTTATTTTTCATGGTTTTAAGGAAACAGGTTTCTTTTTCATGATTTATTAGCATCCGGTGTACCACACTTTGAGAAGGGCTCACACTTTGTTAAGTTCGGTATATGGTGTTCGGACAAAATATAGAGAAAAGAATATCGAGATGGAGAAATAATGAGTCCTAAATATCATGATCCACAAATGTTGTGTCCAAAAAAATTGTTGACAAGAATATCGATTTTCTAAAGTAAGTAATATCAATGTTAAAGAATATCTATGTTGTTAATATCGTTTACAAAACTATCTATGGGCCAAATTATCAGTCTGGCGGTCTTTGACCAACAGACTCACGTGGCGCAGTGGTGGCGGTCCTGCAGCCGCTGTATTACAAGGAGGCTACTCGGACCACCACCGCTGCATCGGCTGTGCCAAGGAACCAACATTTCCTGGTGGTGGCACAGCAGAGAGAGGTATACAATATGCAAGGCGGAACCGCCGCAGTCTGTTGAGCACATTACAAGGTTCCCCACCACAACCTTTTCATGGCGGTGGGGAAACATTTAGGGCCCCCATGCTCCAGCCACCATTAGGATGCATTCAGGGGGGCACAACATGTGCCACACTGTTTGCATGCACCCCAAGTTCCAGCACCGCATGCCATGCTGGAACTGCTTTCGTGGTCCCATTGTGGTGCCCGATTTCAGGGAACCGCCTTGGGAACTGCAAAAGAAAAGCCCGCCAGACACGAGTTGAACTCGTAATCTGGCGGGCGAACCATTCACGGTTTTGGCGGTGCTGTGCCGGAGCAAAGCACCACCAAAGTTGTAATCAGGCCCTATGTTGTTAATATCGATGTTAAAAATATCATTATTAATAATATTGCATTTTAATTATTTTTATGCATTTTAGTATATATTTTAAGTTGTATATGTTATACATTGTTTATATAATTATTGTTAATTTTTTTATAAAGTTTGTAACTTTGTAGTTCTCTTTAAATTTAATGTAATAGTTTATTGTCATTTATAGTGCCACAGCGGGTCGTGGGGTTTATAGGGGTGGAGGGTGGGAAGTAAATTAATTATAATTAATTAATAAATGATTTTTAATTAATAATAAATATTTAATTGATAATTAATTATATAAATTGTATAATTATGTTTTTTAAGTTATGATTTAGGTGCGGGCTGTGGGGTTTGTAGGAGTAAAGGGTGGGAAGTAATTTAATTATAATTAATTGATAATGAATTTGTAAATATTATTAATTATTTAATTGATAATTAATTATGTAAATTGTGCAATTAATTAAATTTTTAATTTATAGTTTTGGTCTGGGTTGTGGTTTTTGGAGGGGTAAAGGGTGGGAAGGAAATTAATTATAATAATCAATGTTTATTATCAATAATTATTTAATTGATAGTTAATTATGTAAATTGTGTAATTAAGATATTTATTAAGTTATTTTTCAAGTGTGGGTTGTTGGGTTTGTAGGGGTATATGCAGAGGGATGTTAATTAAATATAATTTATGTATTATCAGTTAATTATTATTAATTGTTTAATCTATATTTTTTAAGGTGTATATTAGGTGTGGGTTGTTGTGTTTGTAGGGAAGAAGGGTGGGAAGTTCTTTTAAAAATAATTTATTTATAATTAGTTAATTATTATTTGTTTAATTGATCATTTATTATGCATTATTTGTAATTGTTATGATGTTAACAATATGTTTTAGGTGTGTGTTTAGTTTGCAGAGGTATAGGGTGGGAAGATATTTAAGTAATAATAAATGTAAAAATAGTTATTCATTCTTTAGAAATCGTACTATTTATTATGTTATGTGTTAATTGTGTTATGTTTTTTAATTGTAAATAACATTATATTTGCTGGTTGTTATGATTGGGGGAATATAGGGGCTGGATACAATGTCGGGCAGTCGGGACGCTGACCGTTGTTGCAGTCTTTAATCCGGCTACCCAATTAGGATATGACCTCCGTTGTGGTGGTCAGAAAGTGCTTTTTTCCACTGCAGCTTGTGCTGTGGCTCTGAAAAAGGGCTGCAGCACAAGCCGCAGTGGACAAAAGCCATTTGTGCACATACATGCACCGTGTGCCAGGCACCACGTGGTGTCTGGCACACGGTGCATGGATTTTCGTGGAGGCATGTGTACCCAGGGCCAATTTATAGTGGCCCATGGGGGACAGGGGACACTCCTTGGGGCCCACAAAGTCTGTATTCATCTGCTTTTTCATGGTGGTTGGACCACAATGAGAAGGCAGTTGGAAAGGGACATCGTGATCCTGACGTAGGTGCCTGCCTCACCACCGCCTCCAATCAGGATCACGATTCCAACCGCCATCTCGACGGGATCAGTAGATCCTGTCGAAGGCTGTGGTCCTTCCCCCTAATCTCTGTGGTCCAACAACGTGCATCAAAATGCAGCAGTCAGACCGAATAGTCCGCCCAACATTGTAATTGGACCCATAGTGTGGTAATTCAATTATATTAATATTATTTGCTTTAACTTTTAATATGTATTAAACATTGTAATGAAAATGTAATTTATATTTTTTTCATTAATACAGATGTGTTATATTTAAACACTTATATTTCTTGTTATTTAATATAGTTGTTAAAATATTTTATTTGTGTGAAGTGAACTTCTCTCTCTCTACTGTTGCACAGACTGGAGTGGGAATAGTAAATTTTTCCCCTTCGCAATCCAATACTTTCCTTACTGTTGCAATGACTGGAGTGGGAATACTAATTTTTACCCCTCCTGAGTCCAACACTTTCCCTACTATTGCACTGACTGGAGCTGGAATAGTACATTTTACTTCTTCTGAGTCCAATGCTTTCCCTCCTGTTGCACAGACTGGATTGGGATTAGTAATTTTTACCTCTCTAGAGTCCAATGCTTTCTTCCTGTTGCACAGACTGGAGTGGAAATAGTAATTTTTTACCCCTCCTGAGTCAATCAATCAATCAATCATGTCACTTATAAAGCGCACTACATACCCGCGAGGGTCTCAAGGCGCTGGGGGAAGAGGGGGGTGGTGCTGCTACTGATCGAAGAGCCAGGTCTTGAGGAGTCTTCTGAAGGCCAGTAGGTCTTGGGTCTGTCGGAGGTTGGTGGGGAGGGTGTTCCAGGTCTTGGCGGCGAGGTGGGAGAAGGATCTGCCACCGGCGGTCGTTTTCCGGATGCGGGGGACTGTGGCGAGGGCGAGGCTGGTCGAGCGGAGCTGGCGGGTGGGGGTGTAGAAGCTGAGTCGTCTGTTGAGGTAGGCTGGTCCGGAGTTGTGGAGTGCTTTGTGTGCGTGGGTGAGGAGCTTGAAGGTTATCCTCTTGTTGACAGGGAGCCAGTGCAGGTCTCTCAGGTGGGGTGTGATGTGGCTGCATCGGGGATGTCGAGGATAAGACGTGCAGAGGCGTTCTGGATGCGTTGCAGCCGTCTCAGGAGCTTAGCCGTCGTTCCTGCGTAGAGGGCGTTTCCGTAGTCCAGCCTGCTGGTGACGAGGGCCTGGGTGACTGTTTTACTTGTTTCGGTGGGGATCCACTTGAAGATCCTGCGGAGCATTCGGAGGATGTTGAAGCAGGATGAGGAAACGGCGTTGACCTGCTTAGTCGTGGAGAGGGTGGGGTCGAGGATGACCCCTAGGTTGCGTACGTGGTCGGTGGTTGGCGGGGTTGTTCCCAGTGATGTTGGCCACCAGGAGTCGTCCCAGGCTGAAGGGTTGGAACCAAGGATGAGGACCTCCGTCTTGTCCGAGTTCAGCTTCAGGCGGCTGGTCCTCATCCATTCGGCGACGGCCTTCATTCCTTCGTGGAGGTGGGCTTTGGCGGTGTGAGGGTCTTTGGTGAGGGAGAGGATCAGCTGGGTGTCGTCGGCGTAGGAGATGATGTTGAGGTTGTGCTGTCGGGCGACGTGGGCGAGGGGTGCCATGTAGATGTTGAACAGCGTTGGGCTGAGGGAGGAGCCTTGGGGTACACCGCAGATGATCTTGGTGGCCTTGGATCGGAAGGGGGCGAGGCGGACGCTTGGTGTCCAACCCTTTCCCTACTTCTACACAGACTGGAGTGGGAATAGTAAAGTTTACCCCTCCGCAATCCAATGCTTGCCCTACTGTTGCACCGACTGGAGTGGAAATAGTCATTTGTACCCCTCCTGAGACCAACGCTTTCCCTACAGTTGCACAGACTGGAGTGGGAATAGTAATGTTTACCCCTACTGAGTCTAATGCGTTCCCTACTGGAGTGGGAATAGTAATTTGTATTTCTCCTGATTCCAATACTTTCTCTAGTGTTGCACCGACTAAAATGGGAATAGTAAATGTTACCCCTCCTGAGTCCAACGCTTTCCCTTCTGTTGCACAGACTGGAGTGGGAATAGTAAATTTTACCCTTCCTGAGTCCAACGCTTCCCCTACTGTTGCACTGACTGGAGTGGGAATAGTATATGTATTATTCCTACACTTCTATAGTTTTGTTTATATTGTTTAAATGTATATTATTATGTGTTTCTGTGTATTTAAAATTATTGTATTTTTAATTAGCAAAGTTTGTAATATGGAATATATTTTTACTAAAATGTAATGTAATTTGTTATATTGTTTACATTTTATATGTAATTAAATTCGTATTTTCTTATACATGTTTTCCAGTTTATTTGTTACGGTTTTTAATTTACTGTGTATATATATATATATATATATCCGTAATGAAAACACTCCTCACGGAGATCGTAGCCCATCGAGGGGTGGCACAATGCCGGTGGAGTCCGCCGGTATGTTACAATATCCTATGCTGAACAAAGTTCCAATCGTGCTCTCGGAGTAGTAACAAAACCACCAGAAATCCAAGTCTTATTCACAAAGGGGGTTTATTAACTCCATAAACACGCCGTGACGCGTTTCACCCTCAAGGGGCTTGTTCACACAACGGTGTCTCCACCGGCAAAGATTTACATACATTTCCTGGTGATGCATGTGCATCGAAATAGGACTGAACAGTAAGTTGCAAAAACTGGCGCCATATTGTAATATACATGATGTTTGGGCATACCGACAGAGAGAGTGGCTGCTGCATTGAAACTCAGCATTGAGACTTCAGGCTAGTTCCCCAATTTGATTGCAAAGTGCTGTTTTCATTTGGTCTCGTACATGTTGTGAAAATATCATCCGTGCTGTGCGCACGGTAATTGAGGTGTAAGTGGTACATAACCCCTTCTTTGCACATGTTGTATCTATTAGGGACTGTGACCTTGTGGAATTTGTATTCATGTGTCTCGACAAAATGTCAACATTAAAGTCAAGGTACGCCCCCGATGCACTATGGTACTTGTAGTGCGTACGCAGCCTCTCTTGTCTGTCCGTGTAAGAAGTTAGACTTGCGAAACAGTCATAACTTAGGATTATCCATATGTTAGTGCACCCTGCACTGTTAAGATGTACACTTGTACAAGTTCCAAATGTGTAGGCCATGCTGAGCGCGCAATGTCCGTAAATGTAAGTCGTGCAAAGACCCGTCAGTACAGAGTGTTGCAGTATGCTGTGGACAGTGTATTGTTGTGGACAGTATGATGGTTCTACGCCCCGAATAGTGGGATTAGTCTCACTCTGATTGTCCATGATAAAGCATAGTCGCGCATATCGCCGGAATTCATGCCTAGTGCTAAAATCGAAATGTGTGTAAGACTGGTGGCTGCATGTGCGTGCCCTGCACCGTCTGTGAAACAGTGGTAACTCCTGATCACCATTGAGCAAGTCTACCATCAGTGACCTATGGCGTCAGCGAATGTGTGTTCTCTGCTGCAGTGGTGCACCCCCTTGTACCCAATACAATTATTAAGTGATACATCATTAAAACAAACATTTTTTCGTTGGAATGAATGAGATCTTATCTGTCCGCTGGGATGTAGCCAAAGAAAAGGGTAGGGATCCTTGTGTCACGTGCCCGAGACATAGTCCCTTCCTTTCCTCCTGCAAATAAAATAAAATACAAGAGCAGCCTTAATCATGTGTTCAACTCAATCAATGCACATACACAGAATCAGAAAACAGCAGGGTCATGTGCATTTTCTAGCAATTGCTGCCAAGGCACCAACTTGCTTGTGGGCATACATGGTTGACACAGCAAATTTAACTTGATTTACAATTGTAAACAAAATGCTCAATAGTACAGGCAATGTGCAATCTATTCATCATGTATGTGTATGGCCATCTCCTCATCCAGGTTATGGCCATTCGGGTGTCGGGTCCCCATCCCTATGATGTGTCTCGATTCCCGTTGTCTGAGCCTCAATACTCTATTGCCTCCTCTGTTGCTGAGTACAACTTGTTCTATCACATAATAAGAAAGTTTTTTGCAGTCTGAGAAATGTTGTGTCTCGAAGTGGCGTGCAATGGGGTACTGCTGATCTCTATTGGTAATAGCCCTCATATGTTCGAGGACTCTTTTCTTTGCCATATGTGTGGTGCTCCCTACGTACCTTAACTTGCACAGGCATTCTAATACATAGACAACGTGGGTACTGCTACATGTGAGGAATTGTGTAATGCTAATCATTTTGTTTGTGCTTCTATTCCAAAACTCCTTCTGCATACGGCTGTTGCCGCAGGCCTTACAATGGCCACATGGGAAAAATCCTTGGAGGTCTATTCGTCTCTCAGTTGTAATGTTTAAAAGATCACTATGTACTAGTAGATCTTTGAGATTGCGTCCCCTTCTGTAAGTGATCATGGGCCTTGTAGGTAAAGTATTCCCTATGATCGGGTTGCCCCTTAATATATTCCAATTACGTGTAATTGTCTTGCGAATATGATCAGAGTGGCCATTGTAAGTTAGAATCATGCGTATATCTGTATTGTCCAAGTCGTCAGTCCTGGTCGTATTGGGTTGATTCCCCAAGATAGTGTCCCTGTTAGACGTTTTGGCTCTTTCTACTGCTTTGTTGAGCACCCAAGTGGGGTATCCCCTGTCCTTGAACCTCTGTATCATGATAGTTTGTTCTCTAAGGTAGCCTGCCTCGGTACTGCAGTTTCTTTTAGCTCGAAGCAATTCCCCGTAGGGAATGCTCCATTTCAAAGTATTCGGATGGCTACTCAATGCGTGCAGCAAAGTATTTCCTGCTGTACTTTTACGAAATAGAGTGGTAACCACCTTGTTGTCCACTATCTCTATTTCGGTGTCCAGATACTCCACCTTTTGTTCACTGATGTTACATGTGAACGTCAGGTTTTTTGAATTGTGGTTAAGTTTGTCTAGGAAAATTTGTGCTTCCTGTTTGTTGCCTTTCCAGACAACAAACAGGTCGTCGATATACCATAACCATAGTTTGACCTGTGCGAGCTCGTTCTGAAGACTGATATCCTCCCTGATGTCCTCTTCCCATGCTCCCATAAACAGATTCGCGAAACTTGGCGCAAAGCTGGTGCCCATCTACGGGGAATTGCTTCGAGCTAAAAGAAACTGCAGTACCGAGGCAGGCTACCTTAGAGAACAAACTATCATGACCAGTACTGACGGGTCTTTGCACGACTTACATTTACGGACATTGCGCGCTCAGCATGGCCGACACATTTGGAACCTGTACAAGTGTACATGTTAACAGTGCAGGGTGCACTAACATATGGATAATCCTAAGTTATGCCTGTTTCGCAAGTCTAACTTCTTACACGGACAGACAAGAGAGGCTGCGTACGCACTACAAGTACCATAGTGCATCGGGGGCGTACCTTGACTTTAATGTTGACATTTTGTCGAGACACATGAATACAAATTCCACAAGGTCACAGTCCCTAATAGATACAACATGTGCAAAGAAGGGGTTATGTACCACTTACACCTCAATTACCGTGCGCACAGCACGGATGATATTTTCACAACATGTACGAGACCAAATGAAAACAGCGATTTGCAATCAAATTGGGGAACTAGCCTGAAGTCTCAATGCTGAGTTTCAATGCAGCAGCCACTCTCTCTGTTGGTATGCCCAAACATCATGTATATTACAATATGGCGCCAGTTTTTGCAACTTACTGTTCAGTCCTATTTCGATGCACATGCATCACCAGGAAATGTATGTAAATCTTTGCCGGTGGAGACACCGTTGTGTGAACAAGCCCCTTGAGGGTGAAACGCGTCACGGCGGGTTTATGGAGTTAATAAACCCCTTTGTGAATGAGACTTGGATATATATATATATATGTATATATATATATATATATATATATATATATATATATATATATATGTGTGTTATATTGTTAAAGTTTACAAAAAATGTGTAAATTATAATATAAAATCAAAATTATTATTTTAATAACAGGTTTAAATTATGTATGTCTAAATAAACATACACACATACACATGTATGTGGATGTTTTTTTAAATAAGTATAACATTTATATGTATTTTTAAATTATTTAAATATATTTAATTTACTGAATATTACTGTTACATGTTAGTATATTTA
This sequence comes from Calotriton arnoldi, assembly GCA_963921515.1. Lineage (NCBI taxonomy): Eukaryota > Metazoa > Chordata > Amphibia > Caudata > Salamandridae > Calotriton > Calotriton arnoldi. The sequence goes on along the minus strand of CAWUFW010009049.1, from coordinate 607,770 downwards.
ATGTTTACAATTTTTTAATATTAACATCTTTAAAATTATCGTTTTGTAATCGATATTAGTGTACAACAACAATATTTTTTTCTCGATATTTTTGTCATTCCATTTATAAGTATAGGAAAACTATATTTTTGTTCTCAATGTTGTTGACTTTATATTTATATATCACAATATTTCCGGTTTCGATATTTTGTCAGTGAACCACGGTATATAAATTATGCTTCTGCACCTTTTGACCCCATGATTCTGACGTTGTCTGATTACAAGTTCTACTTTACTAAAAAAGAAGTTCAGAAACAGAACTGAATGTGGTTATCTATTGCTGCAACGCTCGTTTACAAATCTTTTTTTTTAATGTAACTTTTATCTATTCTTCTGATAAAATGGCTTGGGTAGAAATTAGATTCCAACTTGCATGATCTAATATAACTAAATTACACAGAGACAAATAGCACTGTGTTTAATATTTCCCTCCAAAATAAACTTATAAAATAGTGCTGTGCGAAATGGGTGCCTCCGTTGCGTTAACAGGCTCTGCTCCTGCCATGTCAGTGATGCTTTCCAGTTTACATTTCATTTATTTTACTCCATCTTGCGTTCTCTAGGAGTACTTGCTTTTCCAAATGTTTTTCTGTACTTTCCTAAAGCAACATGCAGCTCTTGTATACTGCATACTGTGCACTGAGTGTCTTTTACGTGCCACAGTAAACTCACCCTGGAGATGGATGTTCATGACTGGGTGCAATTGAGAGACCTGTTGTTAAGGCTGAATGCAGTGTATGTTTCTCACAGTGCCAGTCAGTGGGTCGAGGTACTCACACATATGATCATCCAATTCTTGACCTTTTTGTAAAGTGCACTGGGCAATGGTCACATTGTTGGCTATTGTAATTTCCATTTTATGTGAAAGACTAACAGACTGGGAGACTATTGAGGAAAGTGGTGTGAAAGGAAGAACAGGAGTGAACTAGACCATTTGAAGACCACCACCCTTTCCACAGTCTCATTTTTTCCAAAGTAAAATATTTTTCTTTCATTTACACACAAAAAATCATTGTTGTTACTCATTTATCAGATGGTACTAACACGCATTGGCAATAGTTCTTGCTTGCTCTCGGTGTATATTGTTGTGTGATAAATCTGGATGCAATAACAGAAAGTTCAGTGGCACACAAATACTGGTCAGGCAGCAGACTGTGTGAAGCACAGGGTTTTACTTTACATTCTTTAATCCACATCCTTCATTACAGAGGCCATCTATCTTGGAAAGGATTCTAAATAAGCTTTTTTGGTAGCATCCCTTTTAGAGACCTCCCCACTCCCACACACACGTTATGTCATCTCATTTAAAGCACTGGTGGTTCTTTTGCTTTCCTGACTCTGAGCTAAATACATCTTACTGAAATCTTAAAGCCCTGCCCATTGACAGTAACTCTATGTAATGTAAATGAGTCATTCACTGCAACTGAATTTACTAATAAATAGCACTGATTTCTTGCCTAATTGGAGCTGACAGTATAGAAGACATGTGTAAACTTACCTATTTTTTGGGACTATAATCCCCATTTGCACTTTTGCCCATTACTTAGAAGCACAGCTATTAAACCTTAAAACAAAAACGTTACAATATCATCACAGCCAAAATCAATAATGAATCATCCCAGATGATTAAATATAAATGCTCTGTTAAAAATCTTTGTGATTCTTTATTTCAATGGAAAGTTGTTTGGCCAAATTGAAAATTAGAACTACCATAAAAAGGCATGCATACTGTGGAAACAAATGTAATGTTAGCATTGTTGAGTAAAGAACTATGGGGCTCATTAGTATGGCGGGCGGAGGCACAACCGCGGTGCTGGCGGAAAATGTATTTTTCCGCACACCAGCAGCGGTCCTCGCGCCCGCCATATTACAATGGGCAAACATAGCCCATTTTCCGTCCGCTGCGGAGTGACGCGAACCGCCAGAAATTTGCGCCGCCACCACGGCGGAGGCAGCCAATCGAGACACACCGCCGTGCGGAATGACGTCCCGTCCGCCGTACAAATTATGATGCCGCAAACAGCCCATCACACCGCAGCGGAGAATCCACCCACCCATCCAGAGATGGCGGAAGCACGACAGCGGAGCGCGAAACCAGACTCCCGGTCCCCTCCACCCGGTCATGACCGCAATGAATCCAGCTCTACAAGCCTTTCTGGCGCTGTACCTCATCCACTACCAGCAAATAATGCACCGTCATGGACAACGCCACAGGTACGCAAATATACAACTCCGCACACAACCACAACACACAACTCCTGTGCTGACATACGGTTCCTGTCCACATCAGACACTCTGGTGGGGACAGGAACATATCCCCCAGTGTACACACACATGTCCCACCTCATAGAAACTCACCCCTCCGCATCCGGGTCACCCATCAACCGCGAAATCATTGCAATGTCCCGGTCACGTCACCGCAGCGGTGAAGACGCGGGAAAACCTTTGCACAATGTAGTAGGCAGGGCCAGTGCCAGGCATGGGCAGTCTGGGCAGGTTTCCAGGGCTCCACCTTCACCCTACCCACACTAGGCCTCCCACACCCATCTGTGAACATGCTGTTTGCCCCTCCTGTGCCCCCCCTGCACAATCAATCTGCCAGGTGTAGCCAGACCTTGCAGCCCACACACCAAAGGACAAGGGAGCCTGACTTGGAAGGTGGGGGTGAAGAGGAACATCCTGCACAGAAGCTCAGGGGCTGGACAAACCTCCTCCTCACACCCACCTCCCACTCATGTGTAGCAAACTGAGCATGATTACAAAATGAAGACTCACACTGCCTATGAACATCCACTGAACTGTCCACACTGCCTGTTAAGTCACACACAAAGACCCAACACTGACACCCAGACACATACTCATACCATAGGTCAGCAGCAATGGAGGACCAGAAATGGCCCAGCCAAAAGGGAAGTGTTTAGTGCTGGAAAACCATGGAGCAAGCCACATAGCATCTGTACATCACATGCAAGAGAAGGAACATATCACACCACCCTTAGGCCAACAAATCAGACATGGGTGGCACAGTGATTGAAATTAAACCAAAGTGACCTCTGTGCAACAACTCAGGGATACATCAAGGCAAGCCATGCACAGGCACAGGAATGATAGGAAGTGTCTGAAGTCCTACAGTGACCAGCCACACATCTGTGTCAACTTACTTGACATGTGTATGTCATCAGCACAATACGCATGGCTCATTGTCACACTTCCTGACTGTCAAACACAAGTAGGATCTTCACACATGCCCCTCACCCAAGCACCTCACACCTGCAACACTTCACACCTGTGAGAAACACACATAATGGTGCAAATAAAGTCCTGTGAGTTCACTGACAACCAATCACACACCCTGTGCTGCATCCACAAACATCACACTCATACTCAGGGATGCCTGAACCAATGCTGACACAAAAACAACTGTCAAACACAAAGCTCACAAACAACATCCACAGCAGACCAACAAGCCCAGACATGTGCAGCCAAGCAGTGGAAAGGCAATGTGACCCTAGACAGAACAGGAGTACACAACATTGCCACTCAGGGCCAATGCACAGACACCATACCCCAACACAAACAAGAATTGCATCAGCAAAAAACACACATGAACACCAACTGGGATCAATGGGACAATCAGCTAACACAGACAGAGACACCACACCACTCATCCAGTGAACATGGTGTCACAGTGTACCACAAGCATGCACATGCACAATCGTGACAAGTGACAGGCTCAAAATAGGAGGACAAACCACTAGTGCACACTCAAAACAAGCTCAGGAACAAGAATCCACCTTGCTACATGTGACAGACACACAAGTAATGCACACTACACCTGCAACACACATCTGAATGTATCACACAGCAACAACTACTTACACACAATGTCATGCAAATAGAGCCTCACACACACATAGAATCTGCCAGTGGAAAGAGCCAACACAGGCCAAACACTGCATACATCCACAACAAACACACAACAGATGCACAGACCAATCCAGCACATTGCAAACTCAGTTGGACATCAGGGGGATGCACACCAGGCAAGTACAAGGCAACATACGCTGTCAGCACTGCATGCACACCAAGCAGTGTGTGCACAACAACCAAACCAGTAGCACACATATCTGAGTGCCACACCATGAACTCCCACAACACAAATCATCACAGCACAAACATAACATCACACTCAGGAAGGGTAGCAGAACCTCAGCAAACACACATACAGCTTACCCATCACCCACAGATGCACAACTCAGGGAAACCCAGATGCAAACAACATGACTAGAAGACTGTGCTGCTCAAACATATGCACTGCACATGAGCAACCATGACAGCAAACCAGTAGAAGAAAATGTCACATAACTAATTTGGAAACTGTCCTGAGTGTCACGTTGGTCCTGTACACGGTTCAGCCTCACACAGCATAGTGTCACACTATGAAGTGGTGGAGAGGCTCACACACTGGCAAGCCATGGGGTGGAAGACATGAGATTGAAGTGGTGTGTACGTCAGTAGTGGACAGGTGAGGAGTGCAAAGAACACAAACACATAGAGGAGTTACCCACAATGTGTAGGCATCAGAAGCACATATAGGGGATGGCATGACTCCACATGCCACATACCATCATGGAGCCAAAAATGGGTCAAGTGACAGCAATGCATGAGAAAACTCACAAATAATTTCAGTGTGGCTGCGGAGGTCTGCACAGTGAGCACAAACAGTAACAAGACACATGGCTGATCAACAAAACACAACACAGACTTGGCAGTCACACACTCTGCATACTCACAACTGGCAGCAGCAACAAGTAGGTGTCCCCCAGGAGTGCAAGGGCACACCAACACACGGCACAGTGCCCAAACTACAACTCCTACATGTGCCCACAATCTGAAGCACATGGCAGACAATTGAAACAAACAGACACTCATTACCTGGATCATATATGTGTGCTGTTGGCATTGCAGGGGCACACACATATCAACACTACTGACAATGACAGCCCATCCACACTGTATGACCACTCAAGTTCACATATCCAAATGTATCCATGTGACTAGGAAGACAGGCCTACACAAGATGACCACACATCAACACTGCTGTACACACATCAAAAAAGAACACACTGATATGATGGACCCTGGCCACCCTGCAAGTAATCCTGTGGATAGGATTCACCTCTGTTGTGGTATTGCAGCATAACATGACATGTGTACGATTTAGCAAACATGACCCTAGAATGATTAGGATAACAGTAGATCATCACAAACACCCATCATTGCACCCTCAATCCTCAGAGTCAACAAGAACAAAAGTGCCTGTCACCTCTTGTATTGTAGTTCCTATTTCCCTAATAGGCTCTGCGCATTGGAATAATATAACCTATAGGTTTGACATAGGACTACGGTCGGTATGTCCCTTCGAGTATATTAAACTTAATTACTTGTGCCAGCTAGCTCAGTGGCCACTAGAAACTCCTTGAGAACAAGAAGGGAGTAGTTTCTGGCAACTGAAAAACATGACAACTTTGTTTCCCTTTAGAAGCAGAACACGTCTCAGAATCGTGGAAACAATAGATAACAGTTTCACTCAGTCAATCATGCATGCTTAGTTTCTACAGAGTTACACAGAAAGGAAAGACGGGCGTTTCAACAAAAAGGGTTTTATTGAACAGTCTTGTTTCTCGTGTAAGAGATATGTGCTGTTATGATCACAAGACAGTATGCAAGATAAATAATGTACAGCGTGAGCAGTAGAAATAAATAATACTGCGCTAGCATTATCTTTTAGTATATATTCATGTACATAAATAACATGAGCTAAGAATGCGAGTACTCATACGATGCATCTCAAAGCTAGTTCTACCCCAATGTAGCTAACCTAGTCTAGGTGTTGGGAAAGGTAGAAGTAGGTGGAGTATTCTCTAGTCTGGTATACTAAGAGTATGTTAAGTATAGTATGCCAAGTCTAGTATGCCAAGAGTCCCTCTAGGATCTAGTCAGCTCCATACCTTGAGAATGAGAGAGGTGGGAATCTCCTGCCGGATCTGGAACTCTAACACCCCGCGAAGGGAGTCAGAACACTGGAAGCTGGATTCGTCTGCGTGCAGGAATGACAGCGTCTTCTCAGTGCATCAGGCCGGGATATGGGCTCCTCTGAAGTCGAGGTCTCCTCTAACTTGCTTGGGAAAGGGAAGGTATATTTATACCTGGTAGGTGTCTTGGATTGTTAGCATTGACGTAAAGTCGGACAGAGGAAGACGTCAGGAATGAACCCTTAAGGTATAACGGTTCATACATAATAGATGAGTTCTTAGAGAAATCAATAGTCCTGTGCTAGGGGAACTCCCGAAGCTTAAGGGTCTGGTTTCTAAGAACTCGTTGTGACGTTATGGTGGACGGATGTCGGTGACCATGCCTGTATTTGGAGTGCACGGTTAATGCCTAAATAAGGACAGGGATTCTATGCCTATATAAGGGCAATGCGAATTGGGCCTATATAAGGACATGATTCAGTAAAACCTATATACGGACCCCTAAAGCGGAATACAACACTCTGGCAAACTCTGAAAAAGTAAAACAAGCAATTGCCAATGTTAAAGTGGCATACAGAGCATGTGTCACATGCAACCATACCCATCCAGAACACATTTCAATTAGCAAGGACACTGACAAAGCAGACAACAGGAGTAACTGTCTTTATTACATATTACCCAGATAGGCATCAAAATTATAAAACAGCAAGGCCAGTGGCCAGTCCATAGTTCAAAGTATGTACATGTGTGCATGAGAACCTGCACAGGGAATGGGCATCCAAAGTGACAAACAGCAAGCCCAGTGGCCAGTCCATAGTTCAACATATGTACATGTGTGCATGAGAACCTGCACAGTGAATGGGCATCCAAAGTGAAAAACAGCAAGGCCAGTGGCCAGTCCATAGTTCAAAGTATGTACATGTGTGCATGAGAACCCTCACAGGGAATGGGCATCCAAAGTGACAAACAGCTAGGCCAGTGGCCAGTCCATAGTTCAAAGTATGGACATGTGTGCATGAGAACCTGCACAGGGAATGGGTAACACCGTACACTGCCATGGGGACTCACCACAGCTCGGGGACACAAATGGGCAGTCCAGGCACCGCTGTGGGAGAGATGGGTTTGGGAGGGGGACTTTGCCTCAGACCTGGCTGTCAGTTGAACTGGGAGGTGGCTGATTGTCGGGCCAGTTGGAGGACTGGACCTGGGAGAGAGAGGAGCAGCTGAGGTAGAGGCATCAGTGGCTTTGTGAGCAGGAGGGCTGCTTGGACCGGGTGGCATGGTGGCACGGTGAGGCAGAGACATGCTGCCGTGAGACACAGTGTGTGAGGGAGAATGTGGAGGGCTGCCTTTCCACTTCTTGGGGATTCGATAGGTAAGAATTGTCTTGGTAGGAGTGGGAAGTGGGGCGGGCACTACAGACTCACTCCCCACCAAACGTGCATCACGTGCAGGTGGCTCTCCCTGTGGGGATTTGCTGGATCTGGTGTTACGCTTGGGCTGGCCTTGCCTTTTCCCCTCCATCTCCTGTTGTCCAGGTGAACCCCCAACATTGCTCTCCTGTCCCAGCTTCACAGGGATGTGGGTGGGAGTTGAGGTTGTGGGTGAATCTGCCTTGGAGATCTGTTTAGGCGGACTCTTTGCAGGCACCAGCTTCACAGCAGGCAGGGCAACTGTGTGTTTGTCTTTGGGAGCA
>CAWUFW010009048.1:600000-823095 GCA_963921515.1 Calotriton arnoldi | reverse complement strand
GCAGCAAGGAGGGGTGAGTCAAGGACTGCACTGTGTACTCTGTCTAACATGCTATGTGCCCTCCTCGGGCCAGGTTGAACTGCCACAGTACAGCAGTCATGTTGTCCAGGAGCCATGTCCCTCTATTGTGCACTGCCCACTCCTCATCTGATACCCAGGTGTGGCCCTTACATGCAGGGAATTCTGTCACTTAGGACTGTGTCCTTGCAGTTTGCTTGACTCAAGGTGGGAGACAGCATCTGTTTCCCTGACTCTGTGGTGGGCATCATGGGTGGGTCCATTGCTTACACGATGCCTGTATTCTGACATGTATTCAGCGTGTTACTTTGATCTGTGGTCCAATTGCTGAGCTGATCCACCACATGTGGCTGGGGTACCTGGCACACACCCATGCTGCGGGTGGGAACAATGTTTGGGCCCCAGGAGTATGTATATGACGTGTGTCACACATACTTAGCCAGCTGCCTACAGTCCAGGGCTCATCCCTCATTCATGTGGGGCTGGACAGTCATGCCTACTCCAGGCCATACAATACACTCTGTACTCCCACTCCCGTGTATCAGAGGACACATTGTGCACAGTGATTTGACCCCTCAGGTGTCTGCCTCTGTGTCAGTGTGCTGTGGATTAGTCGCCAGGACTGCTGTGGAGTTTCTTGGTAGGGGCTCAGCATGCCACTGGAGATGTGACCATAGGAGACGATACTTGTGTGACACATAGGTGTCTGATCAGCTGCCCATGCAGACTGGGGCATGTAAATGTGAAGTTCAGGCAGCTGTTCCCCATGCACAGCAGAGTGTGAGGGGCTCAGGTTCAGAGGGTAGTGTCACAGGTCTCCCATATGTCCAATAGGTATGACCTGGACAGATGAGGGTTAAGAGGATGTGTTGTGGGGGGGATGTACATGTGCACTTGTGCAGCTCCAGGACTTGCATTCCCCATGACCTACTATTGTGACACAGTGCAGAGTGTTGTTGTCTGGCTGCAAAGTCATACATCACTGAGACAGTGATGTATGACTTTGCAGTCATGCCTCCGCCATGGCATGTGTCTACTGATTGGTGATCCTGCAGGGGAGTGACATGTGCTACATGCACACCATAGTGGCGCTGGCTATCAGGACATGGGTGCATCATGGTGTCTGTCGCTGGTATGCATCACATGCATTTCCTATTTGACTCTGGGCATCCCTTACATCCGTAAACCTGTACTGACTCAGTGGCAAGAGCTGTGATGTGTCCACACCGTGTCCTCTGCACTGTCCAACTACTGTGTACTTGGTGCATGTGTCAACACTGGGGTGTTGCAATCCAACAGACACCAGACAGATGGGTGCAAGGCCATGTGGGATGTGAGTGCCATGCTTGGCATCAGACTGACAATTGACTTCTCCTGTTCAATTAGTGCACTTTTAGCAATGTACAACTAATGATGCCAGGGCTTGCTCTGTGATGTGCTGTGCTCACAGTGGTGTGTGCGTTATGTGCAGGTGACTGATGTCTGTCTGTTTCCCCATTGTTTGCAGATACATCCACGGCCACGGAAGGGGACAGCTCCACGGACCAGGAGGAGCCGGAGAGCCAGACTGGGTCAGCAGCCGAGGAGTGGTTGGAGGGACCCAGTGGCACGGAGGGCGAGGGGAGCCACACCGAGGAGTCCTCAGCAGCATCCACCTCAGCTGAGGACCAGAGCAACTCGGAGGATGACTCCCTTGTGGAGGCGGGTGTCAGCAGCCACCACACCCCAGCTAGTGTTGCTGTCCCCGCCACCACCAGCACCACCACCGCCCTCCCATCGGCTCCCATTCCCCAGGTCCGTGGAGGCTCCCATGTCCGGGAGCGTGTCTCCTTTGGGCCAGGCACCGCACCCCCTGCCCCTGTGTCCCCTGCTGCCCTGAGTGAGGAGTCTGTGTACCTCCTTCGCCAGCTCCATGTAGGGCAGACAGCCATGCTGAGTGTCCTCCATGCGCACACCGCGCTGTTGACTCAGCTGGTGTCGTTCATGGAGGGCATCTCATCGGGCATGTCTGACCTACAGAGGGGCAATAGGTCCATGGACTCCTCCCTGACGGCAGCAGTGTCCCTCCTCAAACGGTCCCTCACCCCTCCTGCCTCTGCTCCATCCACACTCCCCAGCACCTTACCCATCCCAGGCACACACACACTGGCACAGGCACACACCAGCACACACACATCCAGCACACTGACACACACGCCAATGACAAAACGCACACGCACGCACATTCAGGGAACTGAAGCCAGACTCACAGGGGATGGGGCCCTGGAACACACACACGCATCCACATGCACTGCGCAGTCCTCAGTTCCCTCTCCCTCCAAAGCACCCTCCCTTGCCTCACCTGCAACCCCAAAGTCACAGCAGCTCTTCCTCTGTGACCTCGGCCTCTTCCCCACCGATGAAGCTGCTCCAGCATCCCGGGGGAAGAGGAAGCCCACCCACACGGAGCAGAGTGCCCCTCGCCCCGGACACCCTCCCCCAGGCGCAGACGGACTGAGGCCCCCACCCGCAAGTCCCCCGGAGTGCTAAGAGCAAGACCCCGCCACCGCCCTGCAGCTCAGGCACAAGGTCTCCGTCCTCCATCCCTCAGGCCCCCACTGCACAGGTGCCCCCACCACACCCTGCCCCAGGTTCCCCCACCCACAGATATACCATCCCCAAGATGCTCCGGCCTTCTCCCCTGCCACTTGCTCTCCCAGCACCACACCCCCGCTGCGCTTGTCTGTGCCACTGATGTGGTGAGGTGTCCTCCCCCTCTGTCCAACCCACCTTGCCTGTTCCCCATTCTCCTCCCCTGGAGGTAGGCACTGCAGTGGAGTCCACTACCGCCCTGTCTGACTTGGGCACTGCAGTGGCGGACCTGTCCACCCCATCTGCAGGGTCCACTGCAGTTGTGCCGGCACCCACGACATCTGAGTCATGCCCCCAGTTGTGCCGGCACACACCATGTCAGACACCTCCACTGCAGTTGTCAGTGGCTCTCCAGCACCCACCACCCCTTCCCTGACTCCCCCTGGTGAGCCCTGATCCTGTCCCTGCGGTGCCTGGCCTGCCCCCGGTTGCCCCTCCTAGTGGATTGTCCCTGGTATTGTGCAGGCATGCGTAGGGTGACATCTGCCAGTGTCACCCTGTTTGAACTTTGACAATGGACTGGCCATTGGCCTTTGCTCTAATTTCTTCTGGACGTCGTTATCAAACAACACATATGCTGAATAAAGCAACTTTCTTTTCTCTAGTGCTCATGCTTCAGATGTACATGTTGTTGGTGCAGCTAACCATGCCCTTGCTGCAGTGATGGTGATATCTGGTCTCATGATTATGAAGTGTTACTGTGCAGGAACCCATGTGGTCCAGGGGGAATGTGTCCTATCATGTGGTGTATCCATGTCATCAATAGCAGCATCTGAGGGTGTCATGTGTTCAGTATTTTGCAATGGGTTTCCTACTTACATTGGCAATTTCATATCTGTGGCTTCCACCCCTGCACATCTGTTGTGCCTGCCATCGTTGCATTTGTCTACTTCCCTGACCGTGTTGCCATCTCCAGTGGACATGCAGGTTTGGGCATCAATGGGGAGGGACTCATCCGTGTAGTCAGTGCAACATTGCTATACAAGTGTGTTGGATCTGTGCTGATGATTCCGTTGGCACATCCATGACCAGGCTGATGTGATGGGAGCCCTCATTTGGTGCTAATTGTTGATTGTGTGACCAAGTGCTCAGCTGACATGATGGGGCCCTACTGAGGCAACATATGGCACAGCTTTCCTCACACAGGAGTGGAGTCCCCTCATGGCAGTGTGTACACGTGTGACATTGCCTGCGCCCAAGGTGTGTGTTGTATGTGCATGTCTGTGTGTTCACTTCCATTCATCTGCGCATGCTGTGATCCCTAGTGTTGTACCTGTTTGTGATGCTTGCTGACTTGAGCTATGTTCCCCCAAAGTCTTCTCCCTGTGTTCTCTGTGATGTGGGTGCATGGCACATTACTGGTCATCAGGGTGTCACCCATAGGTGTGTTTGCTGTCAGGGCAGAGTTTGTGTGCTGACGCAGATGGGTCACAGTCAGGTTTCCCTTTGGCACTTGTTGTTTGCCCCTGTCATGTGATTTCCAGTTTGTGTTATCTTTCAGTGATTGTGACACGTTGTGTGTGTGACTGCTGGCACTCCTTAGGGTCCGGGCTGCAATGTTGGTTGTTGTCTATGTGTGTTCTTTGTGGGTGACCTTGGCTTCTTCATTGGTGTGTGACTGTGGCTGGGATCCCATTGGTCGGTGTGGTATTGCCGTCATGTCCATGTACAGCGTAGTGTGCAGTGTGTCAGACATTCAGGAGTCTTGTTGAGTGTCCATGTGTGATGTGTTTCTACACCTTGGTTCCCACCCACCACCCTGGAATAGTCATGGGTGCATGTGCAATGTCACCAGTGCATGTGTACTTCACTGCTGCACATTGTTGGAGGTCGAGGGGTGTGGTCTTGAGTGTGTGCAGATGAGAGTTGTTGCCCGGCTAGTCCCCTGCCTCCATGTTGGCCTTGGCTTACTGGCCATGCTGATTGATTTGTGCTTGTGTAGGTGTGATGGTAGTTAGTTGCTCAGGACACCTGACTGTGGTTCACAGTGTGAACGACATTTAGCTTTGTCATCACAGTGGTATTTTTATTCAGCCCAGGGTCACCACATTGTGGGGGCCCTGGGGGTGGTGCTGTGGTGTGTCTGTGACTTGCTGTGTCAGTTGTTGTTCCTACGTGCCTGTGTGACATGTGTGTTTTGTGCTCCCTCTCACCTGTCAATGCCTGCTTGCCCACATAGGGGATTTGGATCCATGAGTTACCTTAGTGTGGCAGTGTATGCACATCTGTATGATTGGTATTCAGCTCTCCTCATGTGTTGTGTTGTTGCCTGGGGACACTGGCACCCCCACCCCTCACCTGCTGTGTATGATGACAGTGTTGGTCTGCCTGTTTGTGTTTGTGCATCTGCACCACTGCATTGGCATATCTTGGGTGTGCCATTGGCTGTATGTTGTTTGGTGTGTTTCCGCTGCTGTCCCTGGGACTCCTAGGTCATCGGTCAGCACAGTGATCATGGTTTGTGTGTCCCATTGCTGCCATGGTATGGTATCTGTTCACCTCACATCTGCTGTCTCCACAGGGTATCTGCATTTGTGTGCCCATTGGTGCAAATATGTGGTTCTGCATTCTGATGGTCACTTCTGTCATTGTGTCATTGATGACTGTTGACGGTCTCAGCCCCCATGGGTGTTGTTTGTCTGCACATGGCCAAAGGAATGTTTCATTTGCACTGCAGTATTTGGCTCCCCCAATTTATGTTGCAATGGGACACATACACTACTTTGCCACAGATGAGTTTTTGGTTCTGTGACCAGGAATGATCCATGCAGTTTGGCAGTTGCAGCTCTTTCTTTGTCAACAATTACCTTTTGGTCACTGTGATGATGAGGGTGTAGACCCCATTGCCACAATGGTCAAAATGTGCTTCAGCTATGGACCCCACACTTGCCTTTTGGTCACTGTGATGATGGGGGTTTAGGCCCCATTGCCACAATGGTTCAAAATGTGCTTCAGCTATGGACCCCACACTTGCCTTTTGGTCACTGTGATGATGGGGGTTTAGACCCCATTGCCACAATGGTCAAAATGTGCTTCAGCTATGGACCCCACACTTGCCTTTTGGTCACTGTGATGATGGGGGTTTAGGCCCCATTGCCACAATGGTCATGGGCTGCTTGCATTGTGGGTGCCACACACATATGTGTGGCACATGTGCTAGGGGGTCACATTGTATGTTCAATGTCATGTTCGGTGTTGTAGGCATTTGACACAGCCTGCTCACACGCTTGTCATGGTGGTGGGGGGGATGTCTTAATCTTGCATTCCCTAGGTTGTGGTGTGCTTGTTGTGTCATGCATTGTCCATCCTATGAGTGGGGGTGGTAGTAGTGGTAGGCATCCAGCCCCCTGGCTAAGGGTGGTAGTAGTGGTGGGCATCCTGCCCCCCTGGGTGAGGGTGGTGGTAGTGGTAGGCATCCTGCCCCCTGGGTGAGGGTGGTAGTAGTGGTGGGCATCCTGCCCCCTGGCTAAGGGTGGTAGTAGTGGTGGGCATCCTGCCCCCCTGGGTGAGGGTGGTGGTAGTGGTAGGCATCCTGCCCCCCTGGGTGAGGGTGGTAGTAGTGGTGGGCATCCTGCCCCCTGGCTAAGGGTGGTAGTAGTGGTAGGCATCCAGCCCCCTGGCTAAGGGTGGTAGTAGTGGTGGGCATCCTGCCCCCTGGCTAAGGGTGGTAGTAGTGGTGGGCATCCTGCCCCCTGGGTGAGGGTGGTGGTAGTGGTAGGCATCCTGCCCCCTGGGTGAGGGTGGTAGTAGTGGTGGGCATCCTGCCCCCTGGCTAAGGGTGGTAGTAGTGGTAGGCATCCAGCCCCCTGGCTAAGGGTGGTAGTAGTGGTGGGCATCCTGCCCCCCTGGGTGAGGGTGGTAGTATTGGTGGGCATCCTGCCCCCTGGCTAAGGGTGGTAGTAGTGGTGGGCATCCTGCCCCCTGGCTAAGGGTGGTAGTAGTGGTGGGCATCCTGCCCCCCCTGGGTGAGGGTGGTAGTAGTGGTGGGCATCCTGCCCCCTGGCTAAGGGTGGTAGTAGTGGTAGGCATCCTGCTTCCCTGGCTAAGGGTGGTAGTAGTGGTAGGCATCCTGCCCCCTGGCTAAGGGTGGTAGTAGTGGTGGGCATCCTGCCCCCTGGGTGAGGGTGGTAGTAGTGGTGGGCATCCTGCCCCCCTGGGTGAGGGTGGTAGTAGTGGTGGGCATCCTGCCCCCTGGCTAAGGGTGGTAGTAGTGGTGGGCATCCTGCCCCCTGGGTGAGGGTGGTAGTAGTGGTGGGCATCCTGCCCCCTGGCTAAGGGTGGTAGTAGTGGTGGGCATCCTGCCCCCCTGGGTGAGGGTGGTAGTAGTGGTGGGCATCCTGCCCCCTGGCTAAGGGTGGTAGTAGTGGTGGGCATCCTGCCCCCTGGGTGAGGGTGGTAGTAGTGGTGGGCATCCTGCCCCCTGGGTGAGGTGGTAGTAGTGGTGGGCATCCTGCCCCCTGGCTAAGGGTGGTAGTAGTGGTAGGCATCCAGCCCCCTGGCTAAGGGTGGTAGTAGTGGTGGGCATCCTGCCCCCCTGGGTGAGGGTGGTAGTAGTGGTGGGCATCCTGCCCCCTGGCTAAGGGTGGTAGTAGTGGTAGGCATCCTGCCCCCTGGCTAAGGGTGGTAGTAGTGGTAGGCATCCAGCCCCCTGGCTAAGGGTGGTAGTAGTGGTGGGCATCCTGCCCCCCTGGGTGAGGGTGGTAGTAGTGGTGGGCATCCTGCCCCCTGGCTAAGGGTGGTAGTAGTGGTAGGCATCCTGCCCCCTGGCTAAGGGTGGTAGTAGTGGTAGGCATCCAGCCCCCCTGGGTTGGGGTGGTGGCGCGCATTCAGGCCCCTGTGTGCATATGTGGCATTGGTGATGGGCATCCCGCCCCTAAGGTGCTGCTGTTGCTGGTGTAAGTATATTCAGATTCCCAGTGTATGTGTGTGATGTGTCGTGTACGTGTTGTATGTGTTTTGTGGTTGGTGTCTGACTTACCTTCTGCGCCGTACGCGTCCGTGCATGTTCCGGTAGTAGATGTAGAATATTGGTATGATCGGGACGAAGGGATTCATGGTTGGTTCGTGTCGTTCGTCCTTCTCGTTGCTTCGCGTCGTCCTCGTCGCTTGGCTTCGTCCTCGTCGCTTCGCTTCGTCCTCGTCGCCTCGCGTCGTCCTCGTCTGTGCTGTGTTCGTCTCGTAGCCGTGGATCGTGTTGTGGCGCGATTCGGAGCTTATGTGCGCCTCTCCCGGATGCTTTGACGTGCCGTGCGTAGCGACGGGTTCGGCGCGTACGGAAGCGCATCGTACTTGTCCGGCCGGACGGGGCTGCATTTTCCCTTCCGTGCGACTCGATTCGGCGTTTCCGGATTCGCCTCGGTCGGAGAACAGGACCTGGTTTGGGTGAGTACGGCTCGGCCGGAATTTTTGCTGTTGTGCGCATCGTACTTGCTCGTTCGGTGTGCTGTACGGATCGGTCGGGAAACTGGCTTTCGCATGGCTTTTTTCCCGACCGAATAGTATTGGGTGCGCCTCCGACCGAGATCGGAATCGGCCCCTTTGATTCACCATAACTGCGTACATAACACCTAAGAACATCAGTGTCCAGTTTGAGCTTCACTTTAGAAGAAGAGAGGACTTTATTTTACCGGTAAGGAAACAGTTAGGTTAAGAATATTTTTGACAACAAAAGTGCTAGCCTCTTTTGGGAGTAAGTAAGTAATCTTTATTGTATATAGTTAATTAAAACCATTACAAAAGTACAACCGAATAAAAAACGCTCAATTTCGAAGGTAAGTAAAAGGCTGGTTTATTAAGACCATTACAAAAAAACAAAATAAATAAAAAACGCTCATTTTTCAAAGGTAAATAAAATACTAGAGCGTTTACAAGTAAAAAGCTGATACACGAATTGCCAGGGCCGTTTAAGCCCAATGTCCTCTTGTGCTTTTGCCCAAGGCAGACTTTTTTGGCAGTTTTCAGGAGAGGCAGTTAGTTGGTGGATTATTGCAGTGCGTAGACATATGTAAGTGTGCTTTTGCAGTGCAGAAAAGAGTCAGGTAAGTCACGGTTGAAAAAGGGGCTTCCAGGCGTGTGGAAAATAAAATCCATCCAGTGCTATGGATGGACCAAAAACCTAAGAAATGATGAGCTGTTACAAGCAATAGTCCTCTAAGGCACTGGTCTCCGTTTGAGTTTACGACGGCCTTTGTTCCATGCCTGAAAGCTTCTTAAGACATGGCTATTTGCCCAAGCCTACGATTAATTCAAGTGCATGACAGATTAACACAGCTCCAGCCTATCCTAGACCAAGCGCCAAGAAACCAATCGGTGAACGTGCGCTCTATAAATAATTTTTAACATAACATGCCTGAAGCGCAGTTGTGTATATAATGCTTTAGTTTTTTTTTACAGCTAAGCGAGGGCGTCCAGAGGCTTTCCAGAAGTTTTTCCTGCACTTGACAGTTTGTAGTCTGTCAGTGCTAGAGGTTTTACTAACTTGCAGTTTATCTGTAGATCGTCTGGTTTGAAACACGCTATCACAGCTTGTCTCCGCATGCGGATCCCACGCTGGTTGAACTGCTGTTTAAGCAGGCGAGACCTCTCCCCCCATCAGGCTGGTGCATGTTCAGTTCAGGTGTGCCATGTCCTCAATTCCACTGCTGCACAGGCGGCAGTGTGAGGGCATTTGCCCCCTCAGCCATGCTGGAAGGTGTGGGATAGCTGGCAGTTTTCCTAGTCGATGTTTCAGGAATCTCTCCTTGATGATCCTGGAGTATCCCAGGCTGAAATATGGCTGTGGACTAAGTGTGTGTAGCCATTGATTGTCAACCAAGCGTGATTTCTCGACGCAAAGGTGACTTTGTCTTCTACTAGGGAGAGGCTCCTTATTGCCTTCCGCACAATTTGTTTTTAACATGCGTGTGTAGTTGGAATTTCCCAGGCCTGGGTGAGTCCAGTATTTGTGAGACAGTCTTGTAGTAATTTTCTTGCCGGTGATGTTTTTCTGAGCCTCTTTTGGGAGCTGAGATAAGGCCCCCAGACGTTATTATAGCTCCTTACTGCCAGGTACTAGATTTCTGTTAAAATGGGTGCCAAGACCAGTGATATCCTTTCAGGCTTGGTTTGGGTCGACTTTGGGAACCTCTCAAGCACAGAGGTTTCTAGTTCTTTGTGAGACTCTCACACTCACTCTCACTCAAGGTTCTGAACAGTGGGCAAGGATACAGATTACTCTGGGTCCATTTCTGCTCCTTGGGTACCACTCTGTTAACAGGGGTTATTAAAACAAAAGTGCCACTCCTTGGACTTGACTAAAAAAGTGTGATCCTAAATACGTAGAATCTAAAAACCCACTGCCCATGTTCTCTGGTGCTCCCAGAGTTCCTGGTGATGTTGCCCTGATGACCCTAATATCTGCAGTCAGTAGGGTAGTTTAGTAGTGCCTTTTTAGGCCAGGGGCCTGTATTACAGCAACTGTTAATCACTGTCAATTTTTTCCAATAGCAGGGTCACTCAGTGGGACAGGACAGGAGCACCCTGATTCAAATGGTCCTTGGTTCTTCAGTGTTAGATAGTGACCACATCTTTCACAGGTAATATAATAGGATCTCTAAGAGATTAGTCAGCTGAGTTGGCTCCCACACAGGAGGTGGTGAAGGTTGACTGTCTCTAGGTCCTTCTTGGGCAGAATAAAAGGGGATCCAAGCATCGTTCGGGCAAGGATGGGTTGGACATTGTGGAGGCTTACCCTTTCCAGTGTTTGAGGGTGACAAAGCAACTCCTTGACCCAGATGATGCTTTGGTACTTGCAATTTAGCAGGAGTTGCTAAATTATGACAAAAGACTTTAGCTGTCAACGATTTGCCATAAAAAATATGGTAATCTTAGCAGTAATGCCTGGTGGATTACACTCTTTATCTCCCACTCTTGTATATGACATTGGACTGATCCTCCTTCTGGTGTCCCAACACACTTCACCATGGCAGAATTTGCTTCAGCTGCATTCTCCACTTATGTATCTTTCAGAGAAATACGTAGGCTTGCTTTGTGGGCCGCTCTATATGCATTCTGCAGACTTTAGGCTCTTTTAGCTCTTTTTCAAAGCAGTTCGGCTACAAACTACTGTGGAATTCATTTGCTCAGTCCTAAGCTGTCTTGGGCTGCATTTTCCTCCTTTATTGTCTGTGCTGTGGATTCTCCCCAAAGAATACAAATATGAGAGAGCTTAATAATAGGAGTAGGAATAGGTGCTCCCTGCCGTTATCAACGTCCTTCCACCTACCCCTCAGTCATCAGACACAACATATGCTGATTGAATCCTCTGTTGAAGAAAGGAACTGGTAAGGGTATGCGCCTTTGAAGGGAATTGTGCTTGTCTGTATGAAACTGGCCATGGGTGGGACATGTATGAAAGTTGTATGTGCATGTGTGTTGTGTGTGGAGGAGTTTACTTGTGTGTCTCGGCTGGTGAGTCCAGGAGTTCATTGGACTTCAAGTGCTAAATGAGATAGTAATCTGCTTTGGCAGGACTGGTGTCCTGCAGGACATGCCAACTGTTATGCACACATCTGCTCCACTCCCTGAAACTAGGTGTACTTGGGGATCGGAGGAGGTAGCCAACTCAAATCCTTTCGTTGAAAGCAGGCTTCCTGTGCTCTAAACTCAGCACTGTGGCTGTGTCCCAGGGCAACAGGTGCCCTCCTTACAGGGTAGTGTATATCTCCACCCAAGCCAACCTAAGACAGTCTCAGGGTGACCAATGGTACAAGGATTCCATGTTTCTGAACAACAGTAGCATGAACAGCCTCTTCCTGGATTGGAGGAACCTCAGGACTTTTAATAGTTACAAACCTTCTGGCTTAATGCATGCTGACTTGGTCATCAGAGGTGTACAAGTATTGCATCCCTCAACCAATACTTTGGTCAGTGCTTCATCTAAACGCCAAGGATGTATGTGCATCAGTACCAGGAGAGATGGGACAGAGCTAGGACTGGAACCTTTGTGTAGTTACAATCCCCCCTCTATACTAGACCCAAGTCTGGGAAAGCTTGTGGGCTCACCTCGCTGGTTGGCCTGTGGAGAAAAGTAAGTCCAGCCTGCCTGTTAGGTGAACAGGACTGCACCTGCCATGAGGAGTGACCTGATGCAAAGGAGGAGAACCAAGAGCCTGGAAGGATCTGCAAGGGTGTATCATGATGGGCCAAGACTGCCTAGGAGTCACAAGGTCGCCCTAGGCCAGCTGCTCAGAAGATGTACAATGTCATCCAGCTAGAGTAGCTTCTCTCCCTGTCCAAATGTGTTGAAAGGCAAGTTTCTGCGTGCCTGACCCTGTTTGCCCGTCAGCTGCTGTACTGTACCTGGAGACTGCTGGTCCCTGATGCCTGCCCCATACCACCCGCTGGAGCAGATGACTGTGATTTCAGACTCACCTAGCTGTTACGATACTTGAGATTTCGCCAGTTGAAGCCATAGACTAGATTCACTTTTTTCTGACTAGTAGCAAGTGATCACTGGTCCCTATCTGTTGTGGTGCCACCGACCCATTGATGTCTCTGCCCCTGCAAAATATTGATGGTGATTAGTGATAGGGGGCTTTCCCCCTAGCAAGCGAATACTTTAGTTAGGGGAGTGGGCAACTGGACTTTGCACTTCAATTAACTGTTCAGGCTCCTACCAATGACTGGATATCAGGTCACCCCAAGACTCTGCGCCTGTGATCTCCTGCAGCAGCTTTTACAGCTCTCAAATTCCATTTGCTCAAATCTGATAGAGACATCTAGACGCAGATCCCTCACCTTTGAACTTCCAGGCGTCAGGCTTGATCCGGAAGATTTTTCCTAGCAGTACCCCTGCCCGGTAGATCGCGTCGGTCGACTCCGCGTGACGTCCTCGGCGTCGTGTTTGTCGTTGTCATGACGTCCGCGGCGTCAATATAACCGCCACTCCAGCGTGCTGATGTCCCTCTTTTCTTTCCCGTCCATCAGCACCGATCCGTTGAAGAGAGCAACCCCCTGTCATTTTTTGACAGACTTTTTTCGACTTTTTGTTGACTTTGTCGGTGTTAGGAAGTCATGTCAAGTAAGAAGACTTCGGGGTTCAAGCCGTGCGGTGCCTGTCACCGCGCCATGTCGGTCACGGACCCCCATTTAGTTTGTCTTTGGTGCCTGGAGCGCGTCCACGACTCCAAGTCGTGCTCCGACTGCCAGGCCATGGCGCCGGAGGCTTTGAGGGAGCGGTCCCTAAAGCTTCTTGCGGCCCGGAGTCCCGCACTGCGAAGGTCGCCTCGTCAGTCTCGATCTCGGTCGAGAGTAAGGTCCGAGCAACGCTCCGGTGAATCGAAATCCTCTTCGTCGAAGTAGTCAAAGTCAGGTAAAAGGCATCACAAGAAGCAAACGTGCTTCGACTTCGCCCGTCTCGCGACGCAGCGGAGGAACCTCGGCGTTTGAGGCTCCGCTCCGTGGAGCGGATGCCTGGGTCAGCTTCGCGTTTCCCTCCCTTTCCGGGGCGACCCCTGCCCAGCTGAAAGAATTTTATGATGGCATGGGCGCCATATTTGGGTGGCCTGATCCCGCCGGCGCACCTTCGGGCCCTGCGAGCTCTGAGGATGGAGGGGCCCCTATGGTTTCCATGCCAGCAGCTCCGGCCCCAGCGCCATGGCCTCAGAGTGGACCCGTTCCCAGGTCCGAACTGACGGCAGTCGCACCTCCGCAGCCACCTTCCCTGGCGTCGCGTCCGGCGCTGAGGTCCTCTGCATCGCCAGCGCCTCCCCGATCCTCATTCCTGACGACACGGAGTCGGTCGGGCGTCCTCCGATGCCAAGACCGGCGTCGACGGAGCCGTCTGGTTCCATGCCGTTCACCCTGCCCTATTCTGAAGGGTTAGGGATGGAGGAAGAGGATTGGGAGGGGAGCAGGATCCCTTAGAAATCCTTCACCAACAAGATCTGGACTGGTACGAGGAACTGGGTGACGCCAGTGGGCTGGACACCTCCCCAGACTCTGGCATTCTTTCCCCCCCCCTAACCTGGCTACGGAGGAGGGAGCAAATTTTGCCATGGTAGTGCCTAGGGCTGCGGTGGTCCTCGACCTGCAGCTTTCTACAGTGGCGGTCAAGACTGTCTTGAAAGAGGTCCTGCAGCCTGGGGTCTCGAGTTTGGAACCCCTACTGCCCTTCAATGAGGCCTTAGCAAACGTCCTTCTGGGGACTTGGTCGAACCCCAGCACAGGGGCTCCTGTGAACAGGACGATCGCCCGCTGCCATCGACATGCACCAGGTGACCCACTTTTCCTCACCACACACCCCACCCCTCAAAGCTTGGTGGTCCAAGCTTCCACTTCTCGTGGCTCATTCCCTTCTGCACCCCCGGACAGGGAATCCAAGAGACTGGAGAACTTCGGCAGGAAATCTTTTTATTCCACCAGTCTGGCATTGCGGTCGGTGAAACTGCATGCCTGTTGGGCCGTGATTCCCATTTAATATGGGATACGGTAGCGCAGGTGCTGCTGCCCGGAGTCTCGGAGGAGGACCGGGCTCTACTCTCCCAAGCTATCTCAGACGGGAGGGACGCAGCGAAGTTCGCCATCAGATGTGGCTTGGACACAACGGACTCGCTAGGTAGAGCGATTTCCACGACGGTGGCCATTTGTCGCCACGCCTGGTTGAGAACGTATGGTTTTTCATGGATGTCCAGGCTAACCTCATGGACATGCCCTTTGATGGCTCCCGTATCTTTGGAGACAAGGCAGACGCTGCCCTTGAGCGCTTTAAAGACTCGCGGGCCCCGGCCAAGTCTTTCGGCCTCACCACCGCCACCCAGGGCTTCATCCACTTTTCGCTCCTTTCGTGGCTACGGAAGGGGCTACCAGCCACGCCAACCCTATTCCGGCCAGAGGGCCCCGCAAGTTCAGCAACCTCTGCGGGCCGTGGACGCAGAATACGCCATTATCTCCACCACTGGCAAAACATTACATCGGACAGGTGGGTGTTGCAAATAGCCTGGAGGGGCTACTCCCTCCCCTTTGAGACTGTCCCTCCATCAGTGCCTCCAGTGTACGATCGGCGGACAGAGGATCACCTTGCTTTGCTCCGCGAGGAAGTCACGACTCTCTTGGCCAAGGGAGCTATAGAGAGGGTTCCCGGGCCCGAAGTAGGCAGTGGTTGCTATTTGTGGTCCCAAGGAAGGACAGAGGCCTTCGTCCTATCCTAGACCTTAGAGCCCTCAACTACTTCCTCAAAAAGGAGATATTCAAGATGCTCACCCTTGCTCAGGTCCTGTCTGCCTTGGACCCAGGAGACGAGATGGTAGTGCTATACTTGCAGAATGCCTATTTTCATATTCCCATCTTGCCTGCCCATCATCGCTACCTGCGGTTCACAGTGGGTCACAAGCACTTTCAATTTTGCAGTGCTCCCCTTCGGCCTCACCTGCGCCCATCGGGTGTTCACAAAGGTGATAGCGGTAGTCGCAGCCCATATGCGGAGATCAGGGGTTCCAGTCTTCCCTTATCTCGGTGACAGGTTGTTGAAGGCGGGCTCGCCCCAAGCAGTTGTCTCCCACTCTAGGCTACAGCGAACCTCCTGCATTTGCTCCTGCGCGTTGGAGTTTCCAAGGCAGCTCTCGCTCTGTGATGCTTTTCGCCGCGAGTGGAGCTCTGGCCTCCTATACACTTTTCCGCTCATACCACTCCTGCCCAGGGTGCTCAAGAAGATCAGGAGCGACCGGGCGCAAGTTATTCTTGTGGCTCCAGACTGGGCATGGAGAGTTTGGTATCCTGAGCTTCTAGACATGAGCATCGATCCTCCGGTCAGGCTGCCTCTTCGGGAGGATCTTCTGTTGCAGCATCAGGGGAGGGTTCTCCACCTGAACCTGTCCACTCTCCACCTCCTTGCGTGGAGTTTGAGCTGCAACAGTTGACTGCTTTTGACCTCCCTCCCAAAGTCTGTGAGGTTATCTTGGCAGCCAGGTTTCCCTCCGCAAAATTGGTATACGCCTGCCGATGGAACAAATTTTGTAAATATTGTACAGACCGGTCTATCGACCCCCTATCTGCTCCCTTATCTGAAGTCTTCTTGTTCATACTTTATTTAGCCCAGCAGGCCTCTGCTCTGGATACATTGAAGGGCTACCTTTCGGCCCTTTCTTCTTTTCTCCGGCTACCTGATCAGCCCTCTCTGTTCAAATCTCCTCTGGTGCAGAGATTTTTGAAGGGGTTAACCCATTTGTTTTTCTCCTTCACCTTTCATCATGCCACAGTGGGACCTTAATTTGGTTCTCACTTTTCTGATGTGTGCTCCGTTTGAGCCGCTGCATAACTGTCCTCTGCAGTTGCTCACCATCAAGACAGCTTTTTTGGTGCCATAACCTCTGCCAGGAGGGTTAGTGAACTGCAGTCACTATCTTCACAGCCTCCTTACCTGACTGTCTTTCCGGACAAAGTAGTACTGCCTAAGGTGGTAACACCCTTCCATCTGGGACAGTCGGTTTCCCTCCCACCTTCTACGCACCTCTGCATCCTTCCAAGGAAGAGGAGCGTCTCCATCGTCTGGACCCAAAAAGAGTGTTGTTGTTCTACCTTGATCGAACCAAAGAGTTCCGGGTGGATGACCAACTCTTTATAGGATACGTGGGTGCAAAGAAGGGCTGTGCTGTCCAGAAGAGGACTATATCCTGATGGGTCATCCTCTGTATAAAAATGTGTTACGCCTTAGCGAAGAAGGATCCCCCTGAAGGGCTTAGGGCCCATTCCACCAGTGCAAAGGCGGCCACCGCGGCTCTCCAGCGTACTGTTCCCGTCTTGGATATCTGCCAAGCTGCCACGTGGGCATCTCTGCACCTGTTCGCCAGACACTACTGCCTTGATTCTCAGGTTCGCAGAGAAGGCCCTCCTCCGGGGATGGTATTGCTTGGGGATCTGTTCAAAGGTGAGGAATCTGCAGCTAGATGTCTCTTTCAGATGGACAAGTTACTTACCTTCGGTAATGCCTTATCTGGTAGAGACATGGTCTAGCCGCAGATTCCTTACCGACGCACCTATTCTGCCCGCACTGCGGAATTGATTTTAAGTGTCGGGGATGTTTCCCTTCAGGGCCCTAGCTATTAATTTTTTTAACACACCTTGGTCAGTCACTTCATGGCTTCGGGCTTCTGGCGTGGAAAGACGTGAAAAGTACTGACGTCAGCGCGCCGGAGTGGCGGTTATATTGACGAAGTGGACGTCATTACGAACACGACGCCGACGACGTCTCGGAGTCGACCGACACCATCTACTGGCGCGCACTGGTACTGCTAGTAAAAATCTTCTGGATCCCGCCTGACGCCTTGAAGTTCAAAGGTGAGGCATCTGCGGCTAGATCATGTCTCTACCAGATAAGGCGTTACCGAAGGTAAGTAACTTGTCCGTCACTGACATTGGCTCATGAGGCCGGACATATCAGTATCAAAAGTTAATGCATTGTATTGTTTCCTGACTTTGAAAAGACCTAAAACCTGAACGTTTCCAAACTTGATCAGGTACTGTTGATGATTTTCTAAATGGTTGGCATTGACCATAAGATTTCAACCGCTCTGAGTGTCGGAGTTACACACACTTTTAGGGTTGGATCTGTTGGAGAAAGACGCGAGTTTCTTTTTGTAGATCCCTGTTTGCTTACCAGCTAGTAAGTTATTTTACTTTATTTTAAGTACTCATTGACCATTGAATCTGTTGTGTTACACTGCGTTACCAATTTCTAAAGCTCTTCGACTCCTAAATTAATCTGTCACTGCATATCCTCTGTAGCCCAAGAGATTCAAGTGCAAAAGTGAGCACTTGGTCTTTTCAAAAAGGAGTGCAAAAACATTGTGGCAAGCGCCGTTAAACCTCAGGAGTGAGGCACAGGAACCTGGCCTCCGTGTTGTACAATCATGTGTGTGGTGTTGAGCACACAGAAACGCTAAGAATCCGCCTTTAATGCAACCCCAGTGACGTCACCAGCTGTTTCAAGATAAAGGTAACTTTATCCGTCTCTGTTACGGGTCCTTTTAGAGTTTTTAAAGCCTGTGAATATCTCGTGCATCATTGCAGTCTCATCGGATGTGCTGATACTGTAATAGACTGTTGATTCCAGTACCTTCATGCTCCTCTCTTCTTAACATTAACATCCATTTTTTTCAGCCTCCATATTTGTTGCTAGAGCTTCTCTTGTTTACCCAGATTTAGTCTGTCCATTTACAAAGTCAATTTGTCAGCATCCTGTTATGTAATGATTTGTGGGAAATCTTTCCTCTTTGAGTGTTGAGAAACCAAAGCTGCTTGGCCATTCTCTTTATAATCTCAGAGGGCTGATAAAGTGTTAATTGGCTAGAGAACATTTTAATTATGGATTGTATCGCTTGGTTCTCTTATACAAATGTAAAATATCTGGGAGGACACATGCATCAATTTTACTGTTGCTTCTGCCCCGTAACCGTATGGCTGGTAATGTTTTACAATGTATTTGTGTTACAGAAAGAAGATGAACAGCTGCACAGTGGCAACATGAGACAGCTCTCCTCAAACAAGGATGAGGAGATGAGCTCTATTTTGGAAATTGCATTTAAAACAGTCTACATTGGGAGAAAAAAAGGACGATCTAAAGGTTGCGCTAAGGTATGCTATGCTGTTAGTGACATTTCTGAATTTGGATAACTGTTTTCATTTTCATTATTATTGGTAAGTATGTAAGCATCAGCTGTAGCAGACCAGAATACAAATATAACATTAGAACCAGCATAAGACAGGGAGCAAAATGAGACTCAGAAATAGGATGCAACAATTTCAAATATTTTGTATCACGAGCATCACAACGCAGTCAAAGGGTGGGGGTCGTCGTTGGGGCCCACTTCCATAAAAAGCAGAGCACCAATCACCGTTTACAGCTAGTATTGGAAATTCCAGTAGATCTAGCTTGAAATGTAAAGTGGTAATGTAAGCCAAGGTAAAGTTTTACGATCTGATAATTTCACAGGACAAGTGATAATGTGAGTTGGAAAGTCTGGCTGAGCCTGTAGATCATGGCACGCCTTACTTTGATGCACAATGGGTATTTGTGTAGACATATGAAGTCCTTTAGTGGCAAGGTGTCCTCTAAACCCTTTTTTTTATTTGGTGTAAATCCGTTCAGTAGTTTGGGAAATAATTTTTTTTTTAAACTTTATTTGTGTATATAAGGACCCGGATCCTCCAAGGATTCGCCATTCCCCCTGCGAAATCTGATTGGCTGCCAACACTTCGACCAGGAAGTATTGGCAACAATCTTGGGGCTCGGCTTCAGCCATAAGACGTTTAAAAAAAAAAAAGAAAAGGGGGCAGGGTAGGAATACCCTGACCCACTAACTGTGGCCCTGGGGTCCCCCCTGTCACCCTGACGGGGCCAAAAAGCACTTACAAAAAAAGATTGCCACAGGAATGCGACGGAGCTGCGAATCTGTGGCAAAATAAAAAAAAACAATAAGCACGGTCTCCCGCTTGACGGATTACATTATAGGCCTTGTTTACAGGCCTGGGGCTTATTTTTATTAATGCGGGGAGGTAGGGCACTCGGACCCGCTTTGAGTGCCGGCAACCAGCACCTCCCCAGGGGCTATAAATAAATGGACTTGCAGGGGCCGCCCCCCCCCCCATGAGCTCCGGGGACCACCACCTCCCCGGGTCCAAGTTAAATGTGGAGCAGGGGGACCGCACGGACCCCCCTTGCGCCCCGGGGACCGGCATCTCCCCGGGGCTTTCTTTCTTTCTTTTTTATTTTATTAAAAAGGAGGGGGGCCCCCCTCCTGGGCCATTCTCAGCACTGGGAACCACCACCTCCCTGCTTAAATGAACGAGTTTTACGAGGCCATGCGCTGAGTATTTGAGTGGGCCGACCCCTCAGGTGCGCCTTCAGGCCCCGCAGGGGTCGGAAGAGGCCCCATCAGGTTCCACACTGACAGCTCCAGCCTCGGCACCGGTGGGGTCTCATGGATCTGATTCTGGATACGGATTGGCACCGGTCGTGCCAATGCGACCTTCCCCGGCGCCGGTCCCGAAGTAAATGCTTCAGGCACGGCCGGCATTCTGATTCCTGACGACTCAGATTCGGATCGGCGTTGAGGAGGTTTCAGGCATGGGGGAGGAGTCACTGGACCCTATAGAACATCAGTTGGGCACTTATGGTGAAGAATGGGACTGGTATGAGGAGCTTGCGGAAGCCAATGGACTGGACACCTCTCCAGATACTGTTATGCTCTCTTCTCCTACTGTGGCTACGGAGGAGGGAGCTTCTTATGCTATGGTGATAAAGAGGGCAGCAGAGGTCCTTGGCCTGGAGCTGCCCTCGGTTCAGGTCAAGACTAATCTCTTGACCGAAGTGCTTCAGCCTGGGGCTTCTTCATCTGAACCCCTTTTGCCCTTTAATGATGCACTGACTGATGTCCTTCTAGGCACGTGATCAAAGCCTAGCACAGGTTGTGCCTAGCACACAACCATCGTCCTACCCCGGTTGATCCAGGTTTCCTCATCCAACATCCTACCCCTGAGAGCTTGGTGGCCAAAACCTCAACACCCCATGGCGCGTTCCCTTCCGTTCCCCTGGACAGGGAATTCAAAAGGCTGGATGAACTTGGGAAGAAAATGTTTTCGTCCGCCATCCTAGCGTTGCGGTCAGTGAACACCACATGGGCCATTTCTTGCATACCTTATGAGAAACGGTTGCACAAGTTTTGCCACAGGTTCAGGAGGAGGCCGGGGCAGTGCTCTCCCAAGCAGTGAGAGATGGGAGGAATGCAGCAAAGTTCACCATTAGGTGTGGTCTGGATACGACTGACTCGCTGGGCAGAGTGGTTTCATTGATGGTGGCCTTGCCACGCCTGGCTGAGAACATCTGGCTTTTCGGGAAATGTTCAGGCCACCTTCATGGACATGCCCTTTGATGGGACTCTAATCTTCGGAGTGAAGGCATACTCGGCGCTGGAGCTCTTCAAGGACTTGCAGGCTACAGCCAGGTCCATGGGCCCCTCAGTCACACCTCACCCCCCTGCCCACCTTTCGCCCCTTTCATGCCAGTGGAAGGGGCTTTCAATCGCGTCAGCCATACCCAAGCCACCGTCCTGCACAGACTTCTCAAGTTTTGCGAGGACATGGACGGGGTGCATTCCGATCTCATGGGAATGGTAGCCAGAAGTCGTCTGCTGCTAACCCCCCCCCCCCCCCGGCAGCTGCAGGCTCAAGTCCTCCTAGTTTGAGTCTGCAAGACCATGGGTGTCCAGTTGGAGGGGGGAATCCAACATAATCTCCTCCACTAGCAGTCTATAACATCAGACAAATGGGTCTTGCAGATCATTCGAAATCGTTACTCCCTTCCTTTCCCATCTTTCCCTCCTCCTTTACCGCCATCTCAAGAACGGCTGGCAGAGGATCATCTTTTCTTGCTCCGAGAGGAAGTTACAGCTCTCCTGGCCAAGGGGGCTATATAAAAGGGTTACGATTTCAGTAGTAGGCAGTTATTTTTATTCCTGCTACTTTCTGATACCCAAAAAGATCAAAGGTCTCTGTCCTATTCTAGACCTCCGGACCGTCAATCTTATCCTCAAAAAGGAGAAATTCGAGTTGCTCATCTTGTCTGCCCTAGACCAAGGAGACTGGCTGGTAGTGTTGGACTTGCAGGATGCGTATTTTCACATTCCCAGCCTGCCTGCCCACAGGCATTACCTGCAGTTCAAGGTAGGCCACGAGCACTTTCAGTTCACTGTGCTACCCTTTGCCTTACCAGCGCCCCTTGTGTGTTCACTAAGGTGATGGCGGTGGTCACAGCTCATCTGTAAAAGTTAGGGGTTTGTCTTCCCCTGCCTCGACGACTGGCTGTTGAAGGCGTTTTCACCCCAGACTGTCATCTCCCACCACCAGACTACGGTGGACCTCCTGCATTCGCTGTGGTTCACCTATAAACGTCCCGAATTCACACCTGACTCCTCAGATGCTCCCTTTAATCGGAGCTGTTCTGGACAAGGTGCAGTTTCGGGCTTATCCTCCTGAGCAACGGTTATACCACCGATGTTTAAGCCTCTATCCTGGAATTAGGTGAGAATGACTCTGAGGCTGCTGGGCCTCATGGCGTCCTGTATCCTGTTGGTAAATCATGCCAGATGGCGTATGCGGGCTCTGCAGTGGGACCTGAAGTTTCACTGAGTGCAGCATCAGGGGAATCTCTCCGATGTGGTTCAGATCTTGGAGGGAACTGCAAAGGATCTGTAGTGGTGGCTAACCAACCGCGATTGGGTCAGAGACAGACCCCTCTCCCTTCCCCAACCAGATCACAGATGCATCGCTCCTGGGATGGAGAGGTCACTTGAGAGAGGTGGAGATCGGAGGACTCTGGTCTCCGGCGGAATCAGGGCTCCACATCAACTTGTTCGAGCTCCGGACGATCTGACTAGCATTGAAAGCATTTCCTCCCTCTGTCAAGGGGAAGTTAGTGCAGGTGTTCCAGGACAACACCACTGCCATGTGGTACTGCAACAAGCAGGGTGGGGTGGGGTGGTGAACCCTTTGTCGGGAGGCCCTGCGTCCCTGGACATGGCTGGAAAAGCAGCGCGTAGCCCTGGTGGTTCAACACCTGGCAGGTTCTCTGAATGCCAGGACAGACAAACTCAGCCATCGATGCCTAGCTGATCACGAATGGCGTCTCCACCCAGAGGTGGCTCAAGGTCTCTTTCAGCAGTGGGGAGAGCCTTGGTTTGATCTGTTCGCCTCTGAAGAGAACGCGCAATGTTGTCAGCAGTATTGTGTGTTGGAGTTTCCAAGACGGCTATCGCTCGGAGGCGCTTTTCGTCGCGAATGGAGCTCAGGCCTCCTGTACCTCTTCCCACCCATACCACTCCTGCCCAGAGTTCTCCAGAAGATCAGGACGAACGGGCCCAAGTAATTCTTGTGGCTCCGGACTGGGCGCGGAGAGTGTGGTTTACAGAGCTTCTTCGAATGAGCATCTATCCTCTGATCAGGCTGCCCCTTAGGGAGGTTCTTCTGTCGCAGCAGCAGGAGAGTGGCCTGTCAACTCTCCACTGCCTTGCATGAACTTGGTTCAGGCTGGGTACTGTTCATAGATTAGTGACTTTTCCAAGAAAGAACGATTGGTCACGGACACTGCAACCCTGTCCGTGTGACAATCAGGCTGAGCAGTCCACCATACACATAGTTTTATTTTGTAAATTTTATATAGCGTTAAGGAAAGTGTGTATTTTTCCACTTTTAAAACAACTGGGGCTAAGGCAATGCCGCCCGGCCTTGGTCAAACTTCAGTTCTTGGAGAACGAACATGTAGCTTGGTGCATGGCAATGTTTTTGAAGAAAGTACTGCATTGTAGAAAAAGTATGATATGTTATGAATTATAATCATGATGAATTATTATGGAATGGGCAATTGCCATTTTTTAGATTGATTCTTATCACTGTTGTTTTTAACTTTTATATTGAACTTTATATTTTGTTATTTTTCTATGTGTAACATTAGGAATTGTTTGTATTTTTTATGAATGTCTCAAGCTTTTATGATTGTTAAAAAATGCAGTCGAATAAAGCTTTCCTTGACTTGAGTGGCAACAGTTGATCTGCTCTGGGCACCCTCAAGGGTTATCTTTCTGCTCTGTCCGCTTTCCTGTGGCTGCCTGCCCAACCCTCTTTGTTCACGGCCCCTATTGTTAGTAGGTTTCTGATAGGGCTTGTACATATGTTTCCCCCTACGCCTTTCATTATGCTTCAGTTGGATCTGAACCTGGTTCTCACTTACCTCATGTGTGCTCCCTTTGAGCCGCTACATAATTGTCCCCTCCAGTTGCGTGCCATCAAGACAGCATTTCTAGTGGCAGTATCATCTGCCCGGAGGGTGAGTGAGCTGAAGGCTTTATCATCCAAGCCTACCCATCTTATGATATTTCCGGATAAGGTGGTGCTTCGCACCCAAGCCTCTCTCCTACCTAAAGTGGTGACCCCATTCCAGTTGGGTCAGTCGGCCACACTGCCCACCTTTTATGTTCCTCCACATCCCTCTAAGGAAGAGGAGTGAGCAACTACATCGTCTGGACCCAAAAAGAGCATTGCCGTTCTACCTTGACCGCACAAAAGTGTTCCGCGTGGACGACCAACTCTTCATAGGATATGTGAAAGCTAAAAAAGTTTGGGCAGTTTAGAAACAACCATTTCGCGCTGGGTCTTTCTCTGTATTAAAATCTGCTACGACCTGGCTAAAAAGCAGCCTCCTGAGGGCTTACGGGCCCTTTTCACCAGGGGAAAAGCTGCGACCACAGCTTTGGCTCGTGGTGTTACAGTCCTAGATAACTGCCAGACAGCATCATGGGCCTCTCTGCACACATTTGCCAAGCACTACTGCCTGGACAGTCGGGTCCGCAGGGACAGGCATTTAACCCGTTCGGCCCTGCAGGACTTTTTAGTCTAGTAATTTGTCCGCAGCCCACCACCAGAATGGTATGGCTTGGGTATCTATTCAAATGTAAGGAATCTACAGCTAGAAGTCTCTATCAGATGAACACATTACTTACCTTCGGTAACACATAATCTGGTAGCGACAATATCTAGTTGCTGATTCCTTACAGATCCACCCATACCTCCCTGCTTTGCGGACCCATTTTATAACTAGGGTTGATCCCTTTTCTGGGCCCTAGTTTGGACACACACTGGTCAGTCTAATTCATGGCTGTGCGCTCCTGGCGTGGAAAGTCGTGAAAAGAAACTGATGTCCACGCGCCTGGGTGGCACCTGTATAGGTGTCCACAACGTCATAGCCACAACCGCCATGCGGAGCCGAACTGATCCACCTGACAGTGCACAGGGGTACTTCTCAAGCAAAAGTTTCTGGATCCAGTCCGACGCCTGGGAAATTCAAAGGTAAGGAATCTGCCTCTAGATATTGTCTCTACCAGATAATGCGTTACTGAAGTTAAGTAATTTGTTCAACAGTGCTATGATTCTCACTTGAGGACTTCTAATAGCATTTGGTAAATGACAACAAAAATATTGTGCTCCACAGTACTGAAATTAGTTATTTCCCATTAAGCGATCAGGATATGATATTTGAGTTTTCGATGTACCTTTGTGATGACAGACCTCACACACTTGAATTCTCAAAAGTGTGTCTGATTTGGTTGATCTAGCGGAGCTGAGGGAAGGAAGGTGTAAATCAGGTGTCCAACGTTGGTCCGCCAAAGCTGGATTCATACTATTATTCCAGATACCTACATTGGAATATTCGCAGAAATTGAATCTAAATGGAGATCTTGCTCATAGTCTGTTGTATCCTGAAACTAGGACATGAATCTGGCCTTTGTGAACCAGATCTGACACCACTTAGTAACCGGCTGAAAAGGTGGGGGAGGGGGCGAGTAAAACCTCTGAATTTGCACTAATAATTGAAATAAAGAGCTAAATGCATATTTTGCAATGCATTTTTTTTTTAATGAAAACAAAATATTTACAAAATAAGAAATCTATACTGTTTTAATACTTACCTGTAGAGGAACATGTGATTGTCTCTTTATATTAAAACTTCAAGCTGCTAAGGTTTATTTCACTAGATTGGAAATAAGTTGCTACAATGCAAAAATAACTTGTAATGTTTCAGCACAAAGCAGTCAGTTTGCTTAAAATATGTATGCTTTGAAATTTGCATCAAACATTACTACTGAAATGTGAACATTTTATAATATCATTATTTCTTTCCCAAAGTTCTCATCGACATCTGTTGATATCCCACTTCACGGTAAGCTACCTTATTCTAATCTGCAATTCAGTTTATAATACTGTATGTTTAAACTGAAATATATTGTTGTTTCGTACTCTATACTTCTTCTCTGTGGCATATAGTCATGTTTCTCAAAGCAAGAACTATGCAAGTAAATTTGTAGTGAGAAAGTAATCATATAAGCAATCTGCAGTTTATAGGTAAAGATCAGGGCAGGCACATTTACTCAGCCGTGCTGCTTATCCACACTGGCGCATGGTCTAACGATGGCAGTGACAATTGTGTGGACCACTAGACCAAAATTGTTGCATTTTGCTTATGCGCAGGATGGTTAGAATCTCAAGCAATTGTGCTTGCTTCTTTAGAGCACAACCTTCAGATGAAAACCAATAGGTCATGTGCTCCATACATGAAAACTGGAAACGTTTCATCACTGTCTTGAGAAATATATTTTGTGTGAATGTTTTCGCTGTGGCATGGTATTCTTCTAGAATTAGTACTTTGTGCCTCAATTTGTATTAAAGCCACAGTCTGAGGAATTCCTATCTGGTTCATCAAGAAATAGTTGTCTATTACTGAATGTAAGGTCAACAACAGACAGCTTGCCTGTGCAAAAATCAGGAAAGGCAGGATTAAGGAAATCCCCTATTAAGCTTGATGCCTCATTGATAATTCTATATTCTGATGGAGACATTTTCCCACTGGTTCCTCATTTAATGTATACTCCTTCCAGGCTTCAGACTGCCCTGCAAAACATTTCCACAGGAATGACTCCAGCACCGGCAGGTGGCACTACAGCTCTCCAACTGTGACTTCGCCCCAGATGTGATGTCACTGGAGTTTATTAGGTGCAAATCAACATGCTGGCATCAGTTCCTGTTTTTCTGTGCCTCATAGATGCAGTCCCGGAGCTCTCTGTGTGTCTGTTGCTTCAGAAGGACCTCAGGCTTCAAGCCTTGAAGATAGTGCTGCAAAAAGTTGTCCCTTTCGGACACCCACAGTGAATGCTTGTGGTTTCTGGGTGGGAACACAATGCTGTGGACTGCAACTTTTGTGTCTCCATGCACCCTAAGGCCATTTGCGAAAATGAGATCAAGTTATTTTTGACTTAGGCCTGCAGGGAGAATCCGAGCTGTCTCCCTCGCCCAAAGATAAGCCACCTTCCAGGAAGCATTCTCCCAAGAAGTCATCCCACTAAAAGTGCCAGGAAGGAAGGAAGGAAGAAGTCTTCTTCTTAGAAAAATTAGCCCCCTACTCTTGAGCGTTCAAAGTCTCTGCAACATACCCAGAAACCTGACTTTTCTTCAACTTCGGCTATCACCTGCCACCTAAAAAGTCAACACTGGAGTTTTCTGAGCATGTGGATGATCCTACGCAGGTCAAGGTCTTTTTGCTCGCAATGCTTTTCAGAAAGGCTTTGCAACCCTTTGGGCTACTCTCCAGGGGGAGGTCTGTTAGTGAGAGTCTTACTGACCTCCGCAGCTCCGACCTCCTGAAACTGCATCTCCTTGTGCTCCAGCCCTGGCACCTCATTGGAAACCGACTAGGCTACTAAACACCATTTCTTTGGGCCCTTATTCAGTGCCAAAATCTTGTAAAACATTGTGCCACCCAATGGGCAGACTTTAACACTGGCCAAGGAGTTGGTAGGAGAAAGTATTGCCTGTGTGTCAAAGGTAAAGGTCAAGGCGAATTTTATTATAAGTCATACTGTGGGCATCTACCCAGAGCATAAAGATTTGCCTGCTTGGAAGATATTTTCAGTTCAGATTCAGGTGCCTTTGCAAGAACTATGGCCACATGGAAGATGATTGCTCAGAACCTGATCACCTCTTGCCCCCTTACAATTATGATGCTGGCATTTATTTAGGTTCTTGGAATGCCAGTGACCTTGATACTTCACCAGACAGGGTCATTTCATACCCCTGTGGCTCTGCTTCTGAGGAAGTGTCATCTTTTACAACAGCCATTCGAAAGGGGATGGAGGCCTTGGAAGTGATTTTGTCTTCTGCACAAGCGAGATCTGAAATTCTGACGTAAATCTTAAAATCCTTTATAGGTTTTGCAGAGCTCTTGCTTCTGCTCATTGAGGCTTTCCTAACCCCTATAGTGGTTGCATGGGGGAACAAATTTTAGGCCCAGCAGTCCACAAACCGATCACCTTTAGGCCTGCTCTGGGTGGCTTGCGGTTTTTGCCGTACCACTTCTCACGGGAGATGAGATTGTTCAAAAATAGCTTTCTAAGAGGAAGCCTAACACTTTCCCTATGGCTCCTCCAGATGACACCTTGGGTGCAAAGTTATTGCCTTTGGCAGCTTGGCTCTCTGCACAGCTAAAAACAACAGCCTTTTCAACCAGTATGTCCATACCTAAAGGGATCTGGTCAAACCCAAGTTTGTCAGCATGCCAGATCACATGCAGATCCCATCCTCTGATCTGGTGAGTTATTGTCTTAGGTGCATTGAAACAGATTCTGAAGTGTGGCTTTGACTTCATTGACACTGTTGCTCAGTCTGTGTGTATGGCTGTAACGTCACTGGATTTTCGAGAGATTTTCAGACTACCGTCGTTCACACACCCTTTGATGAAGAGCAGTTTTTTGGAGAGAAGGCCAATGACTCCTTGGAACTTTTCAAGAACAGCAGAGTTATGGCTCACACACTAGGCGTGGCCTACTCTATGCATCAATTGCACCAAGACTATAGGAATTACCGTCGTTTATGCAGGACCTGTGCAGTCTCAATATTTTCATGTCCAAATTCTACAGCAAATGTACTGCTCCTTTCAAGGCAGGGTTGGATCTAGGAGATGCCACCAGCAGTAACTATTGCCTCAGCTACCTCCACAATCCTCTGACTACTCGCCAATATCAGGAACATTTAAAGCAGACAATGAGTCTTCTTCTTGACCTAATCAAACCTTGATCAAAGTCCAAAGGTCTCACCTCACTCCCACACAGACAGACTTTTATTGGGGTGTTACTTGACACAACTCTCACGGATATCTGAGTGATAATTCCGATGTGTCTGATTCAAGTTCAGATCCCTGTCCTACAGGTTTTATACATCCAGTAGTTGCCTCATGCCAGATGGCCGATCAGAGCCCTACAGTGGTGTCTGGGGAAGCTGTGGCTGCAGCATCAAAAAAACTCTTGGTTCGGGGGCAGATTTTCCTGTTGGTGCCTCAGAGTTTTTAATGGTGGATGGACCTGTAGGAGGCTGGCTCAGTATATAGTGTCCTCCTATGGTGAGGCACTGTGTCCAGGCAACCCTTAGTGAATACCAAAGCTCTCAAGGGGTAGCTGTGGAGAGCAGCTAAGGCTTACCCAGTAAGGTTTAAAGCAATGCATGTACCACTTTAGTCGGTCAGTTAGCTTTTCGCACCAGAAAGAACCACACCAGGTAAGTAGAAAAATACTTTATATTTATTACTACACACTAGACACTAACTTATAACACTTCCTACCTGGAGGTATCATTTACACACAAGGAATACAGGTAAATAGCATAGGAAAACACATAGGGCCCCACCGGGGGGGGGGGGACCATATACTAAAATAGTGGAATGCAGAATAGGTACCAAAACAGGACTAGGACCCAAGATTGGAGGACCCCAGGGGAAGCAAGGAACCACCCAAGGTGAGTAGCCAGGGATCCCAAGGCGCCCGGGTGCATAGTGGTTACACCGGGTCAGACATCCATAATACAACTGAGGTAAGTTGCTGTTTGGATTTTAGAGTTCTAGGACCCTTCCCAAAGGACCCCGAAGGAACCACTTGGAGGAAGGAAGGTTGGAGAGTCACCCCGCCCCTGGATACCCAGAAGAGACAGATGCATGCACCAGGGAGCCCAGGTGCATAGGGGTGAAGTGATGTTGGAAGCCTCTGTAGACGCCAGCGGAGGGCTGTGGAAGTTCTGCAGCTACAGTGTCTCGTGGACTAGGCCAGTAGAACCAGGACAAAGAATCCAGACGAGGAGAACCTGAAAGCAGAGGGGACGGAGTCCAAACCACCTGAAGGTGACCTGGAGGCACAGGAGCACAATCCCAGCACTAGTTGAATGTTCTTGCTGAGATGCGATGAGAAGAAAACAGCAGCTGTGGAGACCAGGCGACATTGCAGAAGACCAGGAGCCTCTCACGATCTGTCCCAAGCCGGTCGATGAGCGCAGGAAGGTCAGTGGCCGGCAGGATCACCAACAAGACTTGGCAAACGCAAACAACGGTTTGCGGGTGAAAATGCAAGAATGCAGACCAGCAAGGTCTGAGGGACTGACCCAGCAATGGTAAGTCAGGACCGGCCCTCAGCACGATGGAGAGCCAGAAAGAAATGGTGAAGCTCCCTTGAGGAACCCTCTAGCAGCAGACACAGGAGGTCACAAGGGAGCTCCAGAAATACGCAAAAGAAGAAGCCCCACGAGGCAAGGGCTGCAGGCCGGACGATTTGCTTGGAGCTGTTCAGTGCTGTAGGCAGGGGCTGCTTGGCGCTTGAAGATCTTCCGTGAAGAGAACCAAGACGCCTTGGCAATGACAAACAGATGCAGTACACAGGGAGGTGGTCACCATTGGCTATAGAGGGATTACAGTCTCCCAACTTGCAGGGAAGACTGGTCAGGCCCCTGGAGAACCAACAAACCACCATCTGTGTTGCAGAGCCAGAAGATTTCCATGGGACAAAAGGATCAGCAAACCGGTCGTCGATGTCGAGGTGCCTGCAGATGCAGGGGAGTGACTCATTCACTTCAAGGGAGATTCCTTCAGGCTGGGATGCAGGCTGAGTCCTTGGTGACTCGGATGATGCCTGGCCATGGAGTTGCAGATCTTGAATAAGCACAGGGACGAAGATTCTGCAGGATTCTTTGTACCGAAAGCAGTCTTGTCGTGGGTCCTGGCTTGAACAACAGACGAGTTCCAGTGTCCACCAGCAGAAGAGTCTTTGAACAATCTTCAGATGACGAGCAGTCGGTTCCAGAAGTTGTTGTCGGGACGAATCTAAGGGCCTACCCTCAGGGGAGCCCTTAAGTAACCCCGAAAAGGGGAAGACCCTCTTCTATGGCAACCTACATATTAGAGGGGGTCAGGGACGCTACTCAAATGTCCTAGCCAGTCAGATGCTCCCAGGGGCCAAGATTCAACTTAGCAGAATCAAGTGGCCTCCTGGAGGTGCTGGACAGGGGGGTGGGGTCACTCCCCTGTCCTTTGTGTAGTTTCACATTAGAGCGGGAGCCAACGGCTCCTGAACTGGTCAAAACTGGTTTATGCATGGAGGGCACCAAATGAGGCCTTCAATGCGGTCTGGTGGCGCTCCGAAGCGCCCCCACCCTACATATTTCTAAAGGACAAGTGGTCACACCTCTCCTTCAAAGGAAATTCTTTGTTAAGCTTCCCCTGCCCGAGTGGAGATAATTATCAGGGGGGCAGAACACTGTCTAGGGTCGGCAGCAGCGCGGGCTGGCAGTCAAACCCTGTAAGGCTACACAAGTAGATATTGGGGGGTCCTCTAAGGAGCCCCCCAGCACATGGCCAACACTGGAATCAGTGTAGTTTCATGATTCCAACATGTTTGATACCAAACATGACATGGTTTGGGCAGCCATTATGTAGTTAGACATCTCGACTTGCCAGTGTCCACTACATACTTTATAATGGCTGTCCCGCACTTAAAAGAGCCCAGAAAATGGAGTCTGGGGTTTGTAGGGGTACCTCTGCTATTGCATGGGTGCCCACACACTTAGAACCATGCACTCTGCCCTTGGACTGAAGGGCCTACCTTAGGGGTAACTTATAGGTTTTAGGTTCAGTGACCAGGATAGAAGGGAAACCTTATATCTGAAGTGAAGGGTGCATGCACCCTGTCACGCAGACTGCAATGGCTGCTCTACAGACACATTTTGCATGGGCTCCCAAGGGTGGCATAATACATGTTTCAGCCCATGGGGGACCCCTGATGTACCAATGCCCTAGTTACCTCAGTACCATATACTAGAGGCTTACAGTGGTACCCTAGTATGCCAATTGTGGGATGTACAAAGTACTTACCAACAAATTTAGAGGAGAGAGTACAGTCACTGGGGTCTTGATTAGTAGGATCCCAGTGAACTACAGTCAAAACACACTGACACCAGGCAAAAAGTGGGGGTATCTATGCCAGAAAGATCCTACTTTCCTACAGGATCCATCCAGCTTCTGAGTTATTGCCCTTTCAGCCCCCAGCAAGCTAAGGATAGCATGGACACAGATGCCTCCTCACTGGGCTGGGGTGCTAATCTGAGCAACATTGTGGTGGGGGGACTGTGGCCCCTGTCAAATTACCACCTACTCCTAAATGTGCTTGAGCTGCAGGTGGTCTGTCTTGCCCTGAAGGTTTTTATTCCTTCCATCTCAGTGGGCAGCGTCCAGATTCTCTTGGACAAAATGTAAGACGTTACATTTTTAAGCCCTTATTCCACAGGTTTGATACGTGAGGGGAGTGGGAGGAGGTAGTGAGTTATTACACATGTAAAGAAAATCAAACCTCTGAAAAAATTTCTTCTAGATACCTGGGCTTCCCCAATTTCCTGCCTTATGAATACTTCTTCTAAAATCCATTGTTTCAACAGACGGTGCAGGGTGCAGTGTGAGCCCTATGTTGGGAGGCAATTTGCCTATGGCAGTAGGCACAGTGAGGAGGAACTGTGCCCGCCCACCTTATGTGAGGTAGAAGAGGGTGCTAGAGAGCCTGGCTGGAAGATGGCTGCCGCTTAGCGAGGGTCTGCAGGCCGTATAATGAATCCTTAATTATCGTGGCTGTGAGGGAGTAATTTCCCCATCCTTCATCTTATTCCAGCCTCTGGTGGGGGCGGGAAGCTGCTGGGCTCCCCCTCTCCCTGATCAGGGTCTGCCACTGAGAGGAGGCTGCCACAGATCCCCTCGGGCCTTGACTGTGGCCTAGGTGGTGACGAAAAGGCACAGTGGGATCCTTTGCACAGCCCACCTAAGCGCCTGCCTTGCCGCCTACTTTCCCGCTGTGGGTCGGCCGCTGGCTGCGGGTGGTTGACTGGCCTGCAAAGGAGGGGCTCTGGCTTGGAGCTTGTTTGGGGTGGCACCGCTTCTGCATCGCTGAGCTGGTGCGGTTATTGAGCTGTGCACCGAAGAGGCACCAACGAGACAAGACGGGGAGAGTAGGAGAGTGCTGCGGGACTGGCGCAGAGGACACTAGTACATTCTGAAGCTCGATTGATGAGAAGTGGCCTCTAGAGCGTGCAATAGTGACCGTTATGGGACCACGTGGACGCGGCCCCCACCATTAAGCCCTGCGGTCCATGGCGCTCAGAGTCTTGATCCAGCCCACAGTTCATCGCAACTAGCGCGAGAGAACGCCCAGGAGGCCTATCGCATATAAGGATATTGCATTGCAAAACAGTCAGAAATACTCATATTACTGCGCACACACCTGACCCGACTGGAAACCAACATTCATGAACTAGAACTCCTCTATTCCCCAAGATGCTAGCAGAGATTAAAGAGAAATGATCAGAATATCATGAGGCAGCAGTCGGACAGACTCTATCTGGACATAGAAGCTACCGCCAGATGTTATGGGGAGGGGGACAGGTCGGCAAAAACACTGGCAGGGCTTCTTCGTAAGGCCTGGAGTAGTGAGTACATTATGGGACTTAGGGACGACCAACACTCCAACCATATGAGACCAGATGAGATCATAGGCGCCATGACAGCCTTCTACATTGATCTCTATCGCACAATACCGAC
This sequence comes from Calotriton arnoldi, assembly GCA_963921515.1. NCBI lineage: Eukaryota > Metazoa > Chordata > Amphibia > Caudata > Salamandridae > Calotriton > Calotriton arnoldi. Next base: position 789,974 of record CAWUFW010009048.1, on the reverse strand, counting down.
TCCAGATATGGATGCCTTGAATGCACTCTTTGACAATCCAACTCCTCTGGTTGGAGGATGCACACTGCCAATGCCTTGATGTACCCCTTCATGGGAGACTATATAATTCAGGTCATTCAAAGCATGCCTGGTGACAAAGCACCTGGCCTGGACGGCCTAACCGTATCCTTCTACAAGGAATATGCTGAGATCATAGCCCCTTGCCTACTGGCGATGTACAAGGGATCCCTATCGCTGGGCACACTGCTGTCCTGCTGGCAAACAGCTATGACTCCTACCGACCGCTATCGATGATCAATGTTTATTACAGAATATTGCCGAAACGGATTGTGAATCACCTCCCACCAGATATAGTCCGACCTGACCGGTCCAGCTTCTCCCCCGGCCGCTCTACAGCACATAACCTTCGAATAGTGTTTGCCGCCATGCACACTGTAGACCCCCAGCTAAGCACTGCCGGCATACAACTCAACACCACAAAGGCATTTAACTCCTTAGAGTATTCCAACTCCTCGCCCTGCTTGGGATCAGTCCTCAATTCCTGCATCTGATCAAACTCCTCTACACTTTCCCTACGACACGCTATGCATTAACGGCGCAATCACTTCCCCATTCCCAGTGTCAAGCGATACCAGACTGGGATGCCCCCTGTTGACATTTAGCACTGGAAGCCCTGCTGGCCCTGCTGCTCCAACACCACTCGCACTGAGGCCTATGCTTTACTGCTAGGAGGATTCTGATATTTCTATATGCAGATGACATCACCCTCTATGTTTGCGACCCACAGATCAACATCCCCCTGATTATATAAGAGGTTACCAGCTTCAGCAGGCATGCTGGGATCTTCATTAACTTCCTCTGTCCACTCACCTTAGTAACAGACCAATTTGAATCTGAATACCCACACCAATGGGCGATGGAGCCGGTTTGCTACCTGGGTATATAGCTCAACAATTGGTTCTATAGGGAAGTGCAATATTTCTTTATAACAAACCTTATTTATCTCCTGATAGACTAGAAATTGCCAAATGAATGGTACAACACATCTGGTTAATAAGTAGAAAATCAAACCGACACAAAATTAGAATTAGACACCTTTTGTTATCATTCATATATCGTGGAACAACACAGATTATAACATATCAGGAAAACACACAGGACTGAAATGTAACATATACAATACTGAAAGTAAATATTTGACAGTGTACAAAAAATGAAAAACATTAAATGCACAGGACATTACACAATTGAACATAAAGAACACAAATAACTCAGTTGGGTGTCCGTTAGAAATATATATGTACGTATTGCACTTCCCTACAGAACTAATTGTTGTTGCATACTACTTGAATCCCCAGGTTCTGCGGTATACTGGAACACCTCATTAGTGTTAATGGGTTTATAGCTCAGCAGAGACCTGGATGAATTCTGGAGCGCAAATTATGGCAGCGCTATAGCCTGGCTGGAGGAGCGAATCCCGGTCTGGTCTAGACTTCCCCCATTTGTGGCAGGCAAGATTGGCACTGCCAAAATAGTTGTCCCCCCTAGGTTTCTCTATTTGTTCATCAATATCCCAATCCCCCTCATGAGGCACTTTCTCAGGTGCCTCTGCTCTAATTTGGTGGTCTTGACATTGGCCGGCAAGCAGCCCAGTGCAATGTGGGAAACATTGACTCTTTCCTTTTCACAGGGCAGATTGAGTGCCCCCAACATGGAATCATATTTCTATTGGGCACAGACCCAGTTTGCCCACTTTTGGTTACATCCCACGCTATTTTAACCGCACACCTGCTATAGAGGCGGATGTGTAGACCCCTGCCCGATGGCCACCGGGTTAAATATGTCAGTCAGGTGTGAACATTATGGGCGTGGGATGGCCTACGACGACGAGCCCAGATAAGCTACCTTTATGCACCCAGTGTGCCTTTAGCCAGATACCCTACTCTCCTAGTGATGCAGGACAAGGGGGCGTGCTGTCAAACTCGTCGATTGGGGCTTGACACGCTTGCTTGGCGACCTTTATCCTGAGGAGCAATTCCTCCCTATACACAGTATAATGGAAGACCCCTCGCATGCAGCCTTGGATATTCTATTATATCAGCAACTCTGCACCTCGATATGCACCTTGCACAAGAACAGTTTCATGGCACCTGTCTCTTCAGAGACAAGGCAGACTCAGCGCTGGAGCATTTAAGGACCCGCCGGCAACGGCCAAGTCCTTGGGTCTCTCGGCTGCCCCACGTCATCCCCAGTCTGCTTTTCATGGCCACGGAAGGGGCTTCTAACCGTGCCAACCCTATTTCAGTCACCGAGTCACACAAGCTTCCCAGCCTCTGCATGGATGAGGGCATGGTTCATACCGGCCTCGTGGGCTGGGTAGCCAGCGGTCTGGTCCAACCACCACCCCCTCGGCAGCTGCAGCCTCCAAACCCTCCTAATCTTGCCCTTTTAGATCATGGGCGTCCAGTTGGTGGCAGGATCTGCCATTACCTCCACCTCTGGCAGTCCATAACATAGGACAGGTGTGTTCTGCAGATTGTCCGAAGGGGCTACTCCCTCCCCTTCGAGACTACTCCTTCCTCCATGCCTCCATCTTGCAACCGGCTGACAGAGGATAATTTATTCCTGCTCCACGAGGAAGGCATGGCTCTCCTGGCCAAGGGAGCCATGGAGAGTGTTCTGGCGCGAGAAAATCGGCTGTGGTTGTTGTTCCAGCTATTTCTGGTCCCGAAAAAGGGCAAGGGCCTTCGTCCTAATCTAGATCCCAGAGCCCTCAACTACTTCCTCAAAAAGGAGAAATTCACGATGCTCACATTGGCTCAGGTCTTGTCTGCCTTGGACCCAGGAGGCTGGATGATAGCATTAGACTTGCAGGATGCCTATTTTCACACCCCCATCCTGCCTGCCTATCGGCGTTTCCTGTGGTTTACGGTAGGCCACAAGCATTTTCAGTTCACCGTGCTCCCTTTTGGCATTACCAGCGCCCCTTGTGTGTTCATCAATTTTAGAACTGGGGGTCTCTAGTTGGCAATGGTATACACCTTTGTCCAAATAGGGACCCTTGCTTCTAAGTCAGGGAAAGGGGGTTACACTCCTGGATAACCCCTGCTCTCCCCCTTGGTAGCTTGGCACGAGCAGACAGGCTTATCTCAGAGGCAGTGTGTTAAGCATTTGTGCACACATACAGTAATACAGTGACAACACTACAGATGGACACCACACAGGTTTTATAAAAATAAGTATTTTTTATATAGACTTAACACAAGATCACAAACGACAAAAATCCACAATACTGTACTCAATATAGACTTAAAGATGGTAGAAGTAACTTAGTTCAAGATGATGATAAATGCGACACGTTTCTCACAAAAGTACCTTGGATGCGTAACGCAAAACAAACAAAGGGTCCGCAGGGAGGGCGATGCGGCGAGCAGGCGCCTCGATGCGACGATCCAGTGCGATGAGAGTGTGCCCTTGATGCGATGCGACGACGTGAAGATGATGCGTGCACGCCCGACGGCCGTGCGGCGAACTCTGTACTTTTGGAGCCGCGACAGGCCCTGCGACACGCCTCTCCGGTGATGCGACGGCAGGCAGCTGTGATGGCGACACGCTTCTCCGGTGATGCGACGGCGACCCTTGCGGTGGCTACACGCTTCCCCGGTGATGCGACGCAGGCAGTTGCGATGAATACACGCTTCTCCGGTGATGCGACGGCAGGCAGCTGCGACAAAGACACGCTTCTCTGGCGATGCGACGGCAAAAGCTGCGACACGCTTCTTCTCGTTGAGTCGCGCTTCCAGCTCCCAGCGACACGCAGGCTTCTGCAGACAGAATCCCCAGCAAGGGAATTCAGGAGGGAGCTAGTGGTGAAGTCTTGTAGCCCTGAGACTTCAGCAGGAGGCAAGCTCTAGTTCAAGCCCTTGGAGAAATATTCTGCAAGATGATGAAAGTTCTTTGAAAGTTCCTTCTCCTTACCTTGGCAATGAAGACCACTGCAGGCCAACCCAGCAAACAGCACACTGGCAAAGGGGCAGTCCAAACTCCTGCAGCTTCCTTGGTTCTTCTCCTTGGCAAAGGTTCGTCTTGTTGTTCCAGAAGTGATCTAAAGTTCTGGGTCCAACTTTTTATACCCATAAATCCTTTGTCCTCTGAAGGCAGAGGGTCCTGTACCTAGTCCAAACCAGTTCTGGGTGCATTCTGCCAGTGCACACCTTCTTCCTTTGTCAGTGTGGGCCAGGGTCATCAGACACACCACAGGAGGTGGAGCCAGCATTGTGGAAGGCAGGCACAGCCCTATTCAGGCCCAGGTGCTACTCCTCCCACCACTCCTCATGCAGATAGGTCTATTCAGCCTAGTGCTGACTCACCCTGTCTCCTGGAGTCCCCCAGCCCCTGTCACTCACAAAACCAGACATACAATACACAAGCTAGCAGAGGCAGGCTGGATGGTTAGGCAAGAAAATACCTACTTTCTAAAAGTGGTATTTTCAAACACAGAATGTTAAAACCAACTTCACTAAAAGATGTATTTTATCATTCTGAGTTCAGGCATACTAAATTCGTTTTTTAGGTCTCACCTACGCAGCGCGCATGCGCTGCTGCATAGGAAAAAGACCTTTTGAAATCGATTCAGTTTTGCAGTCAAAAATGTGCACGCATTGCATTGCTTTGAATGGCAACGCGTGCACGTTTGGCGATTCCCTTGCGGGAGCGAGCTTTCAGACCATCTGTTTGTAATTAACAGATGGTTCCTGCTCGCTTCCGCAAGGGAAACAGGCGCAGGCCCCCTCCTCTCTCCCCTCCCCCTGCTGCCTCTCGTCAAACTTTTTTTTTTTTTAACTTTGAGCGCGAGGCGCGCTTGGTTTTGTTGGCCATCCTCCTCCTCGCACAGCGCATGATGGCCCCCTCCTCCCCAGTGGGCACAAGTATACTCCGCGGCAATAAGGGAGGACACGGAAGTATGCCTCCAGTTACCGAGGGACATAAATTATTATGCCTGAGACCAGCAAAGTAGCTTTGACAAAACAAGGATCTCCCTATACCGTATGCCGGCGGCGTGGTTTCAAATGAGCACAGTGCAGGATTCTCAAACGCCGCTGCCTCTGAACATTTTAGCCCACGTGACACATAGTAGAGCGGAGCTCCGCTGTGCCTGTAAGCAGCAGGAAATCCTTGGGTACATTTAACTTTTGCGCTTGAGCTGCTGCAACAGGAAAGCACCGAGCGCGCGCACTGCTGTCTGCGTGTGTTGTAATGTCTCGCACCACACTCAGAGCTGAAGCTGGCTCTATCCGAGGAATGTCAGTCATCCCCCCAATAACAAACCATTTCTCACGACCCCGCCTGTAAACACACCTCCCTCCTCACCTCCTCCCATTCAGCCTTGATGGGTCCCTGCCACGCTTTTTCAAATTCCTCCCCGGTGAGAGTGCATCCTGTCCCCGCCTCTCTCTCTCCCTTCAGAACGTAGGGAGAAGAACTCCTTCATACCAACATCAAGTGGGCGAACTGATCCCTTCTCCTTAAATGCAGCAGTTAGACCTGTGTAGGCAACCCGATTGCTTCAGATGAAAAGCATTTGCAGCAGGGCTGGCAGTAAACATTGCAGCCCGTTTAGCTCGTTGTCTCCTAACAAGATGCTATCAGCAGGCTTCCAGAGAGCAGCATGACCTGCCTTACTTAGTGCAATAAAAGGATTTCATTTGTGTCGAGGGAAAACTGTTCCACAGCACCGCTTCGCTACGCTACACTCTTGCAGCCGGGGGAATCAAATATCGAGCAATAGCAAAGCCTTTAGTTAGACTGAAGTGTGGTGAACAGGTACGGCGACGGATCAGCAGAAGTGCAGTCAACCCTCACATAGGGGAAGTACAGCATAGACACGGGTAAAACCCTTTACAGCTTCGCTTTGTTTCACAGGATGTAAAATCCAGTAAAGTATAAAACTCCGTCAGTCAGCGAGTAAGTCTCTGGTGTCAGAAGCGCTAGAACCCTTTGATCACTGCCTCATGCCCTTCCCTCAATCCCTTTCTTAATTGAACTGTGCGTGTTTTAAATAAGGTGCTGTCTCTCTCAATTCTTAACGTTTAGCAGTATCACATGTGTACAGTATATTCTAGCTTGATCAACAATCTAACAACTGCTCTAAACTTTGTGCTTCTCTTAACAGTTCCTTCTAAAATGCTCCAGATTGTTTTTATTTGTGGAGTTTGGCTTGCTCGGAAGAGCGGTTTGCTTGCTCTGTTGACAGACACTTTTGCAACAGCCTATTGTAAATGAAGCCCTAGCTGACATACTCCTGTCAAATTCTTTGTTTCTTCTGATGGGTGACCAGGCCTTTCACTTCCTCCAGACCCCCACCACTCCCTGTTCCTTTCAGAATTTTCTTTCTAAAACACTACAAGTCCTGTCTGGCGCTCGCTTCTCCTTCCTGTTCGTGCTACTGAAGGCCAGGTGCTGATTGAAGTTTTCTTTGCATATTTGCATAAATGTTTTCAATTGGCTGCTGACTCCTGAAACTGTCGTAGAACTTCAAATGTCCTTATGTCTTTGTGTTACAGCTTACTGTGTGACGTTTCAGTTGGCTCACTACTCAAGGTTTGTTTCAGCCTGATCCAGTGAGTGAAATCTGGAATTGTGGACACCTCACCTTCTGAGACCAAAATCTCAGTTGCTTACAGTTACGGCTTTTTCCTGGTTATTACTATCTTGTTTACGTTGTTTTTCTACAGCATCATTTAAGCAGTTGGCATTAAACAAGCATTTACAATGCAATAGGTCTTGCATTACTTAAAGTTTGAGCTATTGGCGTTGCTAATAATAATGCAACACCAATAGCTTAAACTTTTAGTAATGCGAGACCTATTGCATTACAAATGCTTGTCTACCATGTTCCCTGGGTCAGTTAGGATTATAAGATGTTATAATCAAACTGCCCATTCTGGCCTATGGGGACAGGTAGCCTTGCATTAGTGAAAAACGAAATAGGCTGTAATTCACGATCGGGTCATGCCACACACATCAGGGCATGACCTACCTTTTACATACAATGCACCCTGCCCTAGGGCTTACCTTAGGGGAGTCTGATATGCAGAAAAGGGAAGGTTTAGGGACTGGCAAGTGGGTGCACTTGCCAGGTCGACATGGCAGTCACAGACTGCACACAGGCTCTGCAATGGCAGGCCCGAGACACACTTTACAAGCTGCTTCTGTGGGTGGCACAACCAGTGCTGCAAGCCCACCAGCAGCATTTAATTTACAGGCCCGGGGCACCCATGGTGCACTATACTAGGGTCTGACAAGTAAATCAAATAATCCAATCATGGAGTCACTAATCCATACATCAATTTACAATAGGGAGAGCATATGCACTTTAGCACTGATCAGCAGTGGTGAAGTGCCCAGAGTCATAAAACCAACAACAGGTCAGAAAAAATACAGGAGGAAGGCAAAAAGTTCAGGGATGACCCTGCAAAAAGGGCCAAGTCCAACACAACCCCCTTCCAGCCAAAACGCAGGGTAGACCAATCACTACCTTGATGGGATTCCCTGCTTTGGGCGATAGAACATGGACCCTGGCCCGCAACAGCTGGGGCATACTCCAGTTCTACTAGAACATGGACCCTGGCCCGCAACAGCTGGGGCATACTCCAGTTCTACGCCAATCTGAGCCTATTTGGGTCCCTCTGTCCATACTCTCAGGGCCCACCAAGCTAACCCATGGGGAACCCTTCTCCTCACCTGTGGACACCATCTGTGCAGCACCTAACCTTAGCTTGCTCACAGGTGTGTCCCAACAGACAGACAGCAAGCCACAGTGGCTACTGACAGTGGTCAGTGATGAGACCCAGGCCTTATGCCTCGCAGGGCTCTCAAACCTAGGTGGCGTTAGAGAGCGGGGGGCAGTAGCCCCAGGTGCTTGGCACCCTTTGTCCACTCTCTTTCCTGTCAGGTCAGGTATGACATCCTGGCACTGACCCACCAGCCCCGGGCCTGTACCTGGCGGCTGGACAGGAGACTGGGGTGGGCTTTCCCAAACCCGGTCCTCCTTCTCCTCGTTGGGGCTCTGTACCCTCCCACCTGGAGTGGTACCCCCTTCCAGAATTGCCAGGGCACCTGTGGCAGGTGTCCTGCACAATTCGCCCACCCGTTCAGGGGTTCTATCCTGCAACTGGGCGTCCAGGTCAGGGGGGACGCCCCGAACCTGGCCCTCCAACCTAGGGTCTAGACCCTCCAGTTGAACCGGGGTCAGAGGCGAGGACTCCCTCCCTCTGCACCCCCTTCCAGAGTGCTGTACCCTCCCACCTGGAGTGGTACCCCTAGAAGACCAACCGGTCAGGACACTGTTTACAGTTGTCCCTCCCTCCAGGTCGGACAACACCTGAACCTGGCTTCCCAACCCAGGGATCAACCCCTGCGGTTGAACACTTGCCCGGCGCACCAGGACTTCATTGGGAGCACATATGCCCCCCCGAGGGTGACACACAACTCATGTGTCGTGTGACAGTCTGCCTGGCGCAGATCTTCCGACCCCTGTCCATCTGACAGTGCGTGAAGAACCCCCAGGACAGAAGTGGTGTCACCATGGTCATTCATTGGTGACTCAGCCCTTCTGGCTGGCCCCTGACCCACTGGTTCTTCCACTGGGGACTCTTTCCCCCTCTCACCCCTCAATCTGGACTTATGCACCCTCCACTTAGGAGTGGCACTGCCAGACACCAGAACTGATGGAGGCCTGCTTACAGACACTCCCAGTTCACCAGACACTAGGGGATCCCCCTCAATGGGCGGCCCATCAGGACAGACTAGGCTCCCTACCTGGTGTTCCCTTAAAGAACCATCCAGGCCCTGAGACTGAGGTTGGGCACTATCAGGACGCATCCCAGTCTCACTCCTTCTTCTTGAAGACAGGACGTGAGGCCCTACACCCCTCCCACTACAACGGGACCTAGCTGGGCTACTCTGAACCACCTCCACCACTCTGGGTTGGAAGATACCTGAGCCACTCCCCTTAGGGTCACTCCCCAATGCCTCTTCAGACCCTCTGGAATCCACAAAAAGGTATGCCTCCCTGGTGAGCTCCCTGGGGTCAGAGAACTCACTCTCCAACAGGTGTTGGCATAGCTCTGGAAAACAGGGACTTACAATATGCTCTCCCACAATTGGATCACACAGCCCCCTACAAGGGTTAACCAAACTATCCTTCACCTCACCATCCAGTGCCTCGCACATGTACTCCACACAACTCTCCTGAGATTGGCAAGACAGTATCTGACTGTCTCTGTCACTCAACACACTCTCTTCTGGGCGGTCTTCACACTCACACACCAGGACTTCAACCATGGGGGAACCCCTCTCCCTGTACCTCTCATCTAGAGTCAGTAGAGTGTCCCTCCCACCACTAGGACTATGAACCCCTGCGTCAGTTTCCCAATCCACCTCAGGGACACTGCGCACCACTGGAGCTGCCTCACATCCTAGAACCCCCTGGTGTATGTTAACCCCCTCCTTCAAGTCAGGCGCCACATCTCTGGGTGTGTGTACTACTCCCTCAGCACTAGATAACTCAATATTGCTGCCATCATCTGAGCTGGATTCCACCTCCAACTCAGCAAAGCTCACTTCCTGAGCTACACAAAGTTCTTGTTGCTGGGCTGAGACACTCATGGCCTCAAGCCTCTCGAACTCCAAATCAAGGTCCCTCATTCTCAACTCATGTTCCAATCTCATCCTCTCTCTCTCCAAGGACAACCTGCTATTCTCTAGGTCCCTTTGACCCTCCATCTGGAGCCTGGCCATCTCCAGTTTGTGCACCCTATCTCTCTCCCTGTCTTCCAGCTCTCCTGGGGACAGGCCTTTGGAAGAGACGCTACTGCCAGGCGGGGACGGTACCCCTTCCCTGGCTGGAATCAACGGTATATTCAGCTGCCCCTCTGAATCCCCAACTGGCTTCACCACCAGTTCAGGGCTATTTTTTGCTTCCACCCAGGCCCTCAGCGCCTTTTGGTATTCATCCTTTTTGGCAATGCCTTGGGTAGCAACTTTAAATTTTTTGCAAAAGCGCTTTAGCTGTTTCACATTGTAGGTTTCCAACCTCTCTTCCTCAAAATCTAGATCCATAGATGCAACAGATGCTGGTCGGCTCATGGTAGTAAGAATTGGCAGTTCTCTGAAAAAATAACCGTCCAAGGAGAAAAAATTCTACCAAAAAAGTATGTGGTTGCGTTTGGTCTGCATTCACTAGTAGTGTACACCAATCAGTGTATATGAGTCACAAATGCAAGTCCAGAATCCTCACCGCTGACCACCAATGTTAGAACTGGGGGTCTCTAGTTGGCAATGCTATACACCTTTGTCCAAATAGGGACCCTTGCTTCTAAGTCAGTGAAAGGGGATTACACTCCTGGATAAACCCTGCTCACCCCCTTGGTAGCTTGGCACGAGCAGACAGGCTTATCTCAGAGGCAGTGTGTTAAGCATTTGTGCACACATACAGTAATACAGTGAAAACACTACAGATGGACACCACACAGGTTTTATAAAAATAAGTATTCTTTATATAGACTTAACACAAGACCACAAACGACAAAAATCCACAATACTATACTCAATATAGACTTAAAGATGGTAGAAGTAACTTAGTTCAAGATGATGATAAATGCGACACGTTTCTCACAAAAGTACCTTGGATGCGTAACGCAAAACAAACAAAGGGTCCGCAGGGAGGGCGATGCGGCGAGCAGGTGCCTCGATGCGATGATCCGGTGCGATGCGATGAAAGTGCGCCCTTGATGCGATGCGACGACGTGAAGATGATGCGTGCACGCCCGACGGCCGTGCTGCGAACTCTGTACCTTTGGAGCCGCGACAGGCCCTGCGACACGCCTCTCCGGTGATGCGACGGCAGGCAGCTGTGACGGCGACACGCTTCTCCGGTGATGCGACGGCGACCCTTGCGGTGGCGACACGCTTCCCCGGTGATGCGACGGCAGGCAGTTGCGACGAAGACACGCTTCTCCGGTGATGCGCCGGCAGGCAGCTGCGACGAAGACACGCTTCTCTGGTGATGCGGCGGCGGGCTCTACGGCGGCGACACGCTTCTCCGGCGATGCGACGGCAACAGCTGCGACAGCGACACGCTTCTTCTCGTTAAGTCGCGCTTCCAGCTCCCAGCGACACGCAGGCTTCTGCAGACAGAATCCCCAGCAAGGGAATTCAGGAAGGAGCTGGTGGTGAAGTCTTGTAGCCCTGAGACTTCAGCAGGAGGCAAGCTCTAGTTCAAGCCCTTGGAGAAATATTCTGCAAGATGATGAAAGTTCTTTGAAAGTTCCATCTCCTTTCCTTGGCAATGAAGACCACTGCAGGCCAACCCAGCAAACAGCACACTGTCAGAGGGGCAGTCCAAACTCCTGCAGCTTCCTTGGTTCTTCTCCTTGGCAAAGGTTTGTCTTGTTGTTCCAGAAGTGATCTAAAGTTCTGGGGTCTGGGCCCCCCTTTTTATACCCATAAATCCTTTGTCCTCTGAAGGCAGAGGGTCCTGTACCTAGTCCAAACCAGTTCTGGGTGCATTCTGCCAGTGCACACCTTCTTCCTTTGTCAGTGTGGGCCAGGGTCATCAGACACACCACAGGAGGTGGAGCCAGCATTGTGGAAGGCAGGCACAGCCCTATTCAGGCCCAGGTGCTACTCCTCCCACCACTCCTCATGCAGTTAGGCCTATTCAGCTTAGTGCTGACTCACCCTGTCTCCTGGAGTCCCCCAGCCCCTGTCACTCACAAAACCAGACATACAATACACAAGCTAGCAGAGGCAGGCTGGATGGTTAGGCAAGAAAATACCTACTTTCTAAAAGTGGTATTTTTAAACACAGAATGTTAAAACCAACTTCACTAAAAGATGTATTTTATCATTCTGAGTTCAGGCATACTAAATTCGTTTTTCTACCATGTTCCCTGGGTCAGTTAGGATTATAAGATGTTATAATCAAACTGCCCATTCTGGCCTATGGGGACAGGTAGCCTTGCAATAGTGAAAAACGAAATAGGCTGTAATTCACTATCAGGTCATGCCACACACATCAGGGCATGACCTACCTTTTACATACAATGCACCCTACCTTAGGGGTGTCTGATATGCAGAAAAGGGAAGGTTTAGGGACTGGCAAGTGGGTGCACTTGCCAGGTCGACATGGCAGTCACAGACTGCACACAGGCTCTGCAATGGCAGGCCCGAGACACACTTTACAAGCTGCTTCTGTGGGTGGCACAACCAGTGCTGCAAGCCCACCAGCAGCATTTGATTTACAGGCCCGGGGCACCCATGGTGCACTATACTAGGGTCTGACAAGTAAATCAAATAATCCAATCATGGAGTCACTAATCCATACATCAATTTACAATAGGGAGAGCATATGCACTTTAGCACTGATCAGCAGTGGTGAAGTGCCCAGAGTCATAAAACCAACAACAACAGGTCAGAAAAAATACAGGAGGAAGGCAAAAAGTTCAGGGATGACCCTGCAAAAAGGGCCAAGTCCAACAATCAAGGTGATAACGGTGGTTGCAGCTCATCTGCGCAGATCACGGGTGCCAGTCTTCCCTTATGTCGACGACTGGCTGCTGAAGGCTGGCTCGCTCCAGGCTGTTGTTTCCCACCTCCAGACTACGGCAGCCTCCTGCATTCGCTGGGATTCACTATCAACATGCCAAGGTCACACCTGACTTCCTCACAGATGCTCCATTTTATTGGAGCTGTTCTGGACACAGTGCAATTTCGGGCTTATCCTGCCAAGTGGCGAGTCCAGGATATTCAGGCTATGATACCCATGTTTCAACTCCTATCGTGGGTTTCGGTGAGACTGACTCTGGGGCTGCTGGGCCTCATGGCTTCCTGCGTCCTCCTAATGACACATGCCAGATAGCATATGCTGGCTCTGCAGTGGGACCTGAATTTCCATTGGGCACAACATCAGAGGAATCTCTCCAACATGGTCCAGATCTCGGATGGAACTGCACTGTAGTGGTGGCTTACGAACGGCTAATGGGTCGGATGCAGACCCCTTTCCCTTCCCAAACCAGATCTCACAGTAGTGACGGTTGCGTCACTCCTGGGATGGGGCGGCTATCTGGGAGAGGTGGAGATCAGAGGACCGTGGTCTCCAGTGGAATCCGGACTCCACATCAACACGCTGGAGCTCTGTGTGATCCGACTGGCATTGAAAGCCTTTCTACCCACCATCAAGGAAAGGCTAGTGCAGGTGTTCATGGACAACACCACCGCCATGTGTTACTGCAACAAACAGGGCGGGGTGGGGTCATTGACCCTTTGTCAAGAGGCCCTGCGTCTCTGGACATGGCTGGAACAGCAGAGAGTATACCTGATGGTTGAACACCTGGCAGGTTGCCTAAACGCCAGGGCGGACAAATTCAGCCAATGCTGCCTAGCGGATCACAAACGGCGCCTTCATCCGGAGGTGGCACCAGGTCTCTTTCAGCAGTGGGAAGAGTCTTTGCGCGTTCTCGGCAGAGGTGAACAGATCTAGCAATGTCAGCAGTTGTGCCCTCTGGTCTTTCCAAGGCGGCTCTCACTCGGAGACGCTTTTCATGTTGAGTGGAGCTCAGGCCTCCTGTATGCCTTTCTGCCCATACCACTCCTGCGCAGAGTTTTCAAGAAGATCAGGAACAACCGGGCCCAAGTCATCCTTGTGGCTCCAGACTGGGCACAAAGAGTCTGGTATCCCGAGATTCTGAACATGAGCATTGATCCTCCGATCAGGCTGCCCCTTCGGGAGGATCTTCTCTTGCAGCAGCAGGGGAGGGTACTCCACCCGAACTGGTCAACTCTTCGCCTTCTTGCGTGGAGATTGAGCGGCGGCAGTTGACATCTTTCAACCTTCCTCCCGAAGTCTGTAATGTTATTCTGGCAGCCAGGCGTCCCTCCACAAAGACAGTATACGCCTGCAGATGGAAAAAGGTTGTATCGTATTGTACAGAAAAGTCTGTTGATCCTCTTTCTGCCTCCCTTTCTGATATTTTATTTTGACCCTTGCCCAGCAGGGCTCTGCTCTGTGCACTCTAAAAGGGTACCTTTCTGCCCTGTCCTCCTCCTTGCGGCTGCCTGGCCAACCCTCCTGTAAGGAACTGTTGCGCAACCCCCTCGTAACCCGTAACTCACCTCCCGCTCCGTCCCCATGGTTTCCATGTGCCCCGCAACCCGGTGACGTTGACGAGAGCCAGGACATAAAACAAATATTGAAGAAGGACTCTCGTTTCCTTCCGCAGGGAGGAGCCACAGCGTCCCTAAGGCTGGACCAACCGCGCACTAAGGAGGTGATATGCCAGGGCCAATCAGAAGGGAGAAGGGGAGGAGAAAAAGAGGTGAGAACACTGACGAAGGACAATCAGGAAGAAGAAGACGTCGAGAGGGACGCCGTAGAGGAGAACCCTCACCAGGAAGCAGAAGCCGGGGAAGAGAACGACGCTACAGTCGTGGTGAAAGGCGCCGGTCACGGAGAGCACAACAGAACGAACGCCCAAACCGAAGACGCTGAGGACGGAGAGGATCCTGACGTCTGGACCGAGGAGTGGTGGTTCCCGGAGGAGGCGAGGAGTCCGCCGCAACTCTTCAGAGTTGCGGCATAACGTGGTACGGGAGAAGGGGTGAGGGGCGGGCAGCGGGGCAAACCAAGAGACCATGGTTTAGGAACCGCTTCTAGGACGCGCACCTACCGTATTATCCTGAGAGGTTGTGCTATTTTTTTTTTGTTTTTGTTTTTTTGTTTGCTCTCTACCTTTCTTTGTGCACCTTTTTTTTTTTTTCCCCTCACCACCTGGAGTCACACCTGTCTATTGTCCTCTCCCACCAAAAAGGGGCCTCCTAAGACGCATTAGGAGATCAATACTACAAGGAAGAAAAGACATGAGTGGGAACTGATAACCAGTGTGCATATACATGCTTTTATTTGGCTTCTTTCCTTTGTTTACTCACTTACTTCAACACACATTCCTCCACTTGGGTGTGGTGAACGGATACCGAGAGGTTCAATACCGATACTTACCGCTTCTTTTCTTTTGTCTTATCCCACTCCACGGCAAGCTACCCGGGACCCCTCCTTGAAGACGGAGACGCATCTATAAGAAACCAAGAAAAGAAAAGACAGTGAAAACGCAACTGTGGCTAACATATGGACCTTTACAACATAAGAACTCTTACAGGATTGTAGTATTAAGCCAACCCACCCCTTCCCTTTCATGCAACTGTTAAAGTGAACGACTGAATAAAGAACCACTATTAACCCTATACGGCCTCCTCGCTTCTGTTTCCGCCCATCCCTCCGACAGGTGGTGTCAGAAGTGGGATTGGGGGAAATGGAGGCCGTTGTGTACAAGATGGTGGAAGGACAGGAGAGACTGGAGAAGATCATGGGTCGGTTCCTGGAAGTAGCAGAAGCCGACCGAGCAACGCTACAAAGAACCCTCGCGGAACAAAACCAAACACAGGGGTCTGCAATAGGGAAATTGGCGGAAGCCCTAGGACAACCACGAGGACATGCTTCTTTACCCTCGGTGGTCTTACAGAAATATGTCCCAGGAGAAGACCCTGATTTTTTTTTCTCCAATTTTGAGAGGATGGCCAGGGCCGCTATGTGGCCAGAAGACAAATGGGGCCAATACCTAGGGCCTCTGTTGACTGGAGAAGTGCAAGCAGCCTACCAGGCGGCTAACCCCCTTGGCACCACCCCTTACCCGGAAATCAAAAAGAGTGTCTTGGAGCGCCTGG
This sequence comes from Calotriton arnoldi, assembly GCA_963921515.1. Classification (NCBI taxonomy): domain Eukaryota; kingdom Metazoa; phylum Chordata; class Amphibia; order Caudata; family Salamandridae; genus Calotriton; species Calotriton arnoldi. The sequence goes on along the minus strand of CAWUFW010009048.1, from coordinate 774,194 downwards.
GTATAGACGAGGAGACCTAAGGAGGGACCACAGGAAACCCCCAGGGCACTGTATTTTAGAATAAAAGACATGGCAGAGAGATGGCTCAAGCCGCTAACCTCATCTAAAGAGGAAATTTTTGGAAAAGATATATTTAGAACAGTTCCTGACGTCATTACACCCACCTATACAACGATGGGTCCGACAACACGCAGGTCTTACTCTAGAAAGAGCTGTCGAAATAGCTAATGCCTTTAATAGAGCCCAAAAACTGCAAAAGGGCAGAGAAGAGCAGTCCTGGAAACATCCCGGGGGGGTGCCACCCAGACTCCCTAAGGCACACCCACAGATCAGAAAACATGACACAGTAAACCTAAGTCCCGGAATTGTGTCTGTAGCACCCCGGTCAACACCCCAACCTGGGCCCCAATGCTATCACTGCGGAGCCTTTGGAGACCTAGCTCGCTCATGCCCGCAAAAAAGAAGAGCCCATGGAGGTGGGATATACCTGTGGTTTATATTGCAACAAAAAGGGAGATACCCACCATTTCCATAGGAGAGTGATGGTTAACGGGGAGCCGAGAGATGCTCTAGTTGACACCGGGTGTCTACAAAGCGTTATGCAACCACACGCTGTTCCAGGAGGCTGGCCTCAGACAACAGGGATGGTTAGCATACAATGCATCCATGGGGACAGTAAGATTTATCCTATGACAGACGTGGCTGTCCAACATCAACCTACCTCTTCCCCTGTCCCATTACGGGTAGGCCTAATCCCTAGACTACCCGAACCGTTAGTTCTGGGCAATGATTACCCTCACCTTGATGAACTTCTCCAGGAAACTTGGAAAGAAGGTACCGAATGGAGAGAGATGGCTCCTTTCTCCCAAGACCTAGACCCTGAACTAAACATTGGCAAAGACCGGAAAAGCCGGAAACAGAGAAGAAGAGAAAAGAAAAACTGGTCACCAGCGGTCTTAACTAACACGGGGCACGAACTATGGGACCACGATAGAAACTTCCATTCCGCCCAACGGGCGGGCGCTTCGCTTCAAGAAGCCTGGCGACAAGCTACAGACCAGGAAGACCCCCACCAAGTAGGTCCTCAATTTTTCATACAACAGGGCCTGTTGTATCGAAAAGGTGGGAAAAACATGCCAGTCCAACTGTTAGTACCACAACCCTTTAGAGAAAAGGTCTTATTTTTAGCACACAGCCATCTTTTGGGGGGCATTTTGGGACAGATAAAACAGAGAAAGCCATCCTAGACAGGTTCTATTGGCCGGGAATATTCCAACAGATCCGAAGATACTGTAAAGAATGCTCCATCTGTCAAAAGAATAGTCGCTATATACCCCCTCGAGTCCCTTTACGGCCCCTGCCTGTAATTGACGAACCCTTTTCTAGGGTGGGAATGGATATACTCTGTCCTCTCCTTCCCTCCCGTAGCGGTTACCGTTACGTATTGGTCTTAGTAGATTATGCTACGAGATATCCCGAGGCTGTTGTCTTACGACACCCCAACACGACACAAGTAGCCAAGGCCATGATCAACATCTTCTCTCAGGTTGGTTTCCCGAGAGAGATTATCACGGACCAAGGAACCCCTTTTACATCCCGATTGATGAAGCAGGTTTGTCAGCAGCTTAAGATCAAACAAATCCGCACAGCAGCATACCACCCCCAAACAGACGGGCTGGTGGAGCGCTAGAATTCCACTCTAAAAACTACCTTAAAAAAGCTCTTAAACTTAGAAGCAAGAAAATGGGAAGACATGCTTCCTTTAGCCTTGTTTGCTATACACTGCGGGCAACAGAAAAGCCTGGGCTATTCCCCCTTTGAATTATTATATGGCAGACAACCTCAGACTCTATTGGACATGGCTAGGGAAGAATGGGAAGAAGAAAAAGATGAATCAAGGCCACTCCTAGATTACGTGACTAGCTTACGAACCCATCTTAACCAAGTAAGGGCAATCGTACGGGCTAACATGGAACAAGCATCGTTCTGGCAGAAGAAACAATATGATAAGAAGGTGAAAGCGCAGACCCTGGAGGTAGGAGACATGGTCCTTATCATGATGCCTACCTCAGAGCAAAAGCTGTTGGGACAGTGGCAGGGACCGTACAAAGTTATAGAAAGGGTAACTCCGTTGACTTACAAATTAGAATTGAACCCTCAAAGGAAAAACTCAGATCTATCATATCAACCGACTAAAAAAATGGGAAGGGCCATTGCCTGTATTGATGGGGACCAGCTCCTTATCTTTATCAGAACAAAGCATTGACACAGAATTGCCTGACTCCCTAAAACAGGAATTACGGGATACCCTACAACCGTTACAAACAATATTTTCCCTACTCCCGGGTAGAACAACACTTCTAGAGCATGAAATCCATACCCTCCCCGGAAAAAAGGTCAGATTGCGTCCATACCGTATCCCAGAAGCCCGAAGGGAAGCCATAGACCAGGAAATCCAACAGATGTTAGAACTGGGGGTTATTGAACTGTCCAAGAGCGAGTGGAACTCCCCAATAGTGATAGTCCCAAAACCAGATGGGACAGTAAGATTTTGCATCGACTTCCGTGAAGTAAACAAAATCTCTCAGTTCGATGCCTACCCTCTCCATAGGGTCGATGAAATGATCGAGAGACTAGGGAAGGCGCAATATGTCAGTACGCTAGACCTCTGTAAAGGTTACTGGCAGGTGCCGTTAAGAAAACAGGACAGAGAGAAAACTGCTTTCTCCACCCCCAAAGGTCTGTTCCAGTTTAGAGTACTGCCCTTTGGGTTACATGGCGCACCCGCCACGTTTCAGAGACTAATGAATATAATACTACAACCCTACACAGATTTCGCAGCGGCCTATATAGACGATATAATAATCTATAGTGCTTCTTGGGAGGAACACCTTAAGCATCTAATGCAAATCGTCCGTGCCTTGGGTGAGAGCGGATTGACTATCAATCCTGCCAAAAGCCGGTTGGCTGCAAAAACTGTGAGATATCTAGGATACCTCTTGGGGGAAGGCTACATAAAACCACAAGAGAAAAAGGTTACCGCCATAACTCAGATACCCTTTCCTAAATCCAGAAAAGACCTCAGAGCCTTCTTAGGACTGTTGGGGTATTATAGACGCTTCATCCCCCACTTCTCACATATAGCCTCTCCTTTAACCGACCTACTAAAAAGGGATGTGCAGACCGCGAAATGTCTTCAGTGCCCCTCTCCAGAAGAAAAACAGGCTTTCCACCATCTCAAGCAAATCATTACATCAAAACCTTTTCTCTTGAGTCCCGATTATACAAAGACATTCTTATTGCAAACTGATGCCTCGGACTATGGTCTTGGGGCCGTGTTGTCTCAGACCGATGACATGGATCACGAGAGGCCAATCATATATATTAGCCGGAAGCTTTTTCCGCGAGAAACTAAGTACGCGGTGATAGAATAAGAAGCCCTAGCCATCAAATGGGCTATTGAGTCTCTTTGTTACTACATAGAGGGTAGAGAGTTCCTCCTATATACCGACCATGCCCCTTTAGAATGGCTCTCCCGAAACAAGGGGCATAACCCAAGAATCCTACGATGGTTCCTTACATTACAGCCGTTTCGTTTCACCGTTCTACATAGAAGAGGAAAAGACCAGGCTAATGTAGACTACTTATCCAGATATCCGATGGACCCCTTTCTTGTGCACAAGAAAGTTAGGGGAGGGGAATGTAAGGAACTGTTGCGCAACCCCCTCGTAACCCGTAACTCACCTCCCGCTCCGTCCCCATGGTTTCCATGTGCCCCGCAACCCGGTGACGTTGACGAGAGCCAGGACATAAAACAAATATTGCAGAAGGACTCTCGTTTCCTTCCACAGGGAGGAGCCACAGCGTCCCTAAGGCTGGACCAACCACGCACTAGGGAGGTGATACGCCAGGGCCAATCAGAAGGGAGAAGGGGAGGAGAAAAAGAGGTGAGAACACTGACGAAGGACAAGCAGGAAGAAGAAGACGTCGAGAGGGACGCCGTAGAGGAGAACACCGACCAGGAAGAAGAAGCCGGGGAAGAGAACGACGCAACAGTCGTGGTGAAAGGCGCCGGTCACGGAGAGCACAACAGAACGAATGCCCAAACCGAACACGCTGAGGACGGAGAGGATCCTGACGTCTGGACCGAGGAGTGGTGGTTCCCGGAGGAGGCGAGGAGTCCGCCGCAACTCTGGAGAGTTGCGGCATAACGTGGTACGGGAGAAGGGGCGAGGGGCGGGCAGCGGGCAAACCAAGAGAGCATGGTTTAGGAACCGCTTCTAGGACGCGCACCTACCGTATTATCCTGTGAGAGGTTGTGCTATTTTTTTTGTTATTCTTTTTTGTTTGCTCTCTACCTTTCTTTGTGCACCTTTTTTTTTTTTTTTTTCCTTCACCACCTGGAGTCACACCTGTCTATTGTCCTCTCCCACCAAAAGGGGCCTCCTAAGACGCATTTGGAGATCAATACTACAAAGAAGAAAAGACATGAGTGGGACCCGATAACCATTGTGCATATGCATGCTTTTATTTGGCTTCTTTCCTTTGTTTACTCACTTACTTCAACACACATTCCTCCACTTGGATGTGGTGAACGGATACCGAGAGGTTCAATACCGATACTTACCGCTTCTTTTCTTTTGTCTTATCCCACTCCACGGCAAGCTACCCGGGACCCCTCCTTGAAGACGGAGACGCATCTAAAGAAACCAAGAAAAGAAAAGACAGTGAAAACGCAACTGTGGATAACATATGGACCTTTACAACATAAGAACTCTTACAGGATTCTAGTATTAAGCCAACCCACCCCTTCCCTTTCATGCAACTGTTAAAGTGAACGACTGAATAAAGAACCACTATTAACCCTATACGGCCTCCTCGCTTCTGTTTCCGCCCATCCCTCCGACACCGCCTTATTTAAATCTCCCATTGTAAATAGGTTTCTAAAAGGTCTTGTACATATATTCCCACCTTCCCCTTTCATTATGCCTCAGTGGGACCTTAATTTAGTTTTCACATTTCTGATGTGTGCTCCCTTCGAGCCTTTACACAATTGTCCCCTCCCACTGCTCACCATCAAAACAGTCTTTTATGTGGCAATTAGATCAGCCAGGAGGGTGAGCAAGCTTCAGACTTTATCATCCAAGCGTCCGTTCCTATCAGTTTTTCCTGACAAACTGGTTCTTCACACTAGGGCCTTTTTTCTGCCAAAAGTGGTAACACTGTTTCATGTGGTCCAGTCTGTCACCTTGTCCACTTTCTACGCTCCTCCACATCCCTCTAAAGATGAGGAGCAACTCCACCGTCTGGACCCAAAAAGAGCATTGTCGTTCTACCTTGACCGCACACGAGAGTTCCAGGTGGACAACCAACTCTTCGTGGGGTATGTTGGTGCAAAAATAGGTTGGGCCGTACAGAAACAGACCATCTCTCAATGGGTCGTTCTCTGCAGCAAGATCTGCTATGCACTAGCAAAGAAGCAGCCTCCTGAATGCTTAAGAGCTCATTCCACCAGAGCTAAGGCTGCGACCTCTGCGTTAGCCCGTGAAGTTCCAGTCCTGGACATCTGCCAGGCAGCAATATGAGCTTCCCTGCACACATTACCAAACATTACTTCCTGGACAGTCAGGTCTGCAGGGGCGGGTGTTTCGCCCGTTCGGTCCTACAGGACTTCTTAGTCTTGTATGGTATTACTTGGGAGATATATTCACAGGTAAGAGATTTGCGGCTAGATCTCTCTATCAGAAGAAGAAGTTATTTACCTTCAGTATTGCCTTATCTGGTAGAGACAATATCTAGCCGGAGAGTCCTTACCGACCCACCCATCCTACCCGCCCTGCAGACAGATTTCTATGGTCAGGGCTGATCCCTTACAGGGCCTTAGTTTGAACACACCAGTATCTGAAAGAGTCACGTTAGTGACCGATTCCTTACCTTAGAATATCCCCAGGCGTCAGGCTGGATCCGGAAAGTTTCGCGTAGCAGTACCCCTGCGCGTCGGTAGGCGGCGTCGTGCAGCTCTGCGTCCGTCGTCGGCGTCGTGATCGCCGGGATGACGTCGCGGCCAGTACTTAGACGCCGCCCATGCGCGCTGGCGTCTTTCTTTTACCGCGCCAGTAAGCGCAGATCCTGATTGAGCAGTGCCCCAGTCATTTTTTGACTGAGTATTTTTTGAGACTTTTTGTCCAAGTTTTCGAGTCGTTTCGACTCCAAGGAGTCAGTAGGGATGCCCGGCTTCAAGCCATGCGAGGTCTGTAATCACATGATGTCGATTACGGATCCGCACCGAGAGTGTCTCTTCTGCCTGGGGCGCGGCCACGACCCCAAGTCGTGCCCCTAGCGGCGGTCCCTCGCTCCGAAGGCTTTGCGAGAGCGGTCTCGAAAGCTCCTCGAGGCCCGGCACTCGGCTCCGCGCCGATCGAGGTCCCGGGAGAGGTCGAGGGGCCGGTCGTGGAGCCGTCGTCATTCGTCGGGGTCGAAGTCTTCGTCTTCAGGTAAGGCGAAGCACAAGAGGTCTAAGAAGCGTCGCTCTAAGACCTCCCCTCGACGGTCTCTCGACTCGGCTGAGGGCCCAGTTGGTAGCGCCCCCGCGGCTCCGGGGGTTCCCGAACAGCCGACGCCGGCCTACCCGCCTCTTCCGGGTCCGACGTTGACTCCGGCCGACATCCAAGCCTTCTTGTCGGCCATGGCTCGCATCTTCGGGCCTAAGGGTTACCCCGGTGCGCCTTCGGGCCCAGTGGGAGACCTCCTTCGGCACCACCGGCGGCTCCGGCCCCGGTGTCTCCGGCGGCTCCGGCCCCGGTGTCTCCGGCGGCTCCGGCCCCGGCGCCGCAGGACCCCCACGGATCCAGGCCTGGATCCCGGTCGACGCCGGTTGACCTAATAAAACCTCCACCGGCGCCGACCTCCCCGGTACCATTCACGGCGCCGTCCGAGGCCCCGGGCGGCGCCGTTCCCAGGTTCTCCCCGGAACCGGACACGGAGCCGGATCGACGTCGCCCGACGCCGATTCCGACGCCGATGGGACTTTTCTTCCCTCATGTCCGCCCTCCATACTTTTCACCTGTTTTGGAGGACGAGGAGGACTGGGAGGGGTCGGAAGACCCTCTCACAGCTCAATGTGAGCCTTATCAGGACTGGGCTGAGGAACTGGGTGATGCCAGTGTCCTGGACACCTCTCCAGACCTTGGCATGCTGTCTCCTCCTTCCGTGGCTACGGAGGAGGGAGCAAGTTATGCAACGGTGTTGCGTAGGGCGGCCGCGGCCTTGCGCCTCGAGCTCCCTACAGTGGCTGTCAGGACTAACCTCCTGACGGAAGTGCTTCAGCCGGCAGCTACCTCTTCGGAGCCACTGCTGCCGTTCAACGACGCACTTTCTGACGTTCTTTTGGGCACCTGGTCCAGGCCCACCACAGGGGCTCCTGTGGACAGGAACGTAGCCCGACGCCATCGCCCGGCCCCGGGCGAACCCTTGTTCCTCTCCCAACACCCCACCCCGAGAGCTTGGTTGTCCAAGCCTCTACCTCTCAGAGCGCCTTCCCTACGGCTCCGCCGGACAGGGAATCCAAAAAACTGGAACAATTTGGGAAGAAGATTTTCTCTTCCTCCAGTGCTGACTTGCGGTCCGTGAACACCGCTTGCCTTTTGGGCCGTTATTCCCACTCTCTGTGGGATTCGGTGGCGCAGGTGCTGCCTAAGTGTCCTGAGGAGGTCCAGACACTGCTCTCCCGTGTTATTGCAGACGGGAGGGACGCGGCTAAGTTCACAATCCGATGTGGCCTTGACACCGCTGACTCGCTGGGCAGATCGCTTGCTACGACAGTGGCGCTGCGCCGTCACGCCTGGCTGAGGACCACTGGTTTCTCTGGTGATGTCCAAAACACCCTTATAGACATGCCCTTCGATGGTATCCGCCTTTTTGGCAATAAGGCAGACAGCGCGCTGGAGCGCTTTAAGGACTCGCAGGCTACGGCCAAGTCCTTGGGCCTCTCCGCCTCGCGCCCTCCGCAGCAGTCTGCTTTTCGCCCCTTTCGTGGCCACGGAAGGGGCGCCCAGTCACGTCCATTGCCCAGCCACCGGCCCGCGCAGCAAGCGCCTTCGCGTGGCCGAGGATGTGGCTCCCGCCGAGGCGGGTCGGGTAACCAGCGTGCGGGTCACGCCACCACCTCCGCGGCCTCCAAACCCTCCTAGTCCATCCTTTCAGGTCCACAGCACGCCAGTGGGGGGCAGGGTCCGCCATCACCTTCCCCAATGGCGCACCATCACATCGGACCGGTGGGTTTTGGACATTGTCCGAAGGGCTACTCCCTCCCCTTCGAGACTACCCCCAGCCATGCCACCTCAGCACCAACGCATGTCGGGGGACCATTTGGTACGTCTTCGAAAGGAAGTTGCGGCCCTCTTGGCCAAGGGGGCCATCGAGCGCGTTCTGACCCCAGAAGTAGGGCGTGGTTGTTATTCCCACTACTTTCTGGTGCCCAAAAAGGACAAGGAGGACATGCGTCCTATCTTGGACCTCCGGAACGTCAATCGCTTCCTCCGGAAGGAGAAGTTCAAGATGCTCACCCTAGCTCAGGTCTTGACTGCCCTCGACCCTGGAGACTGGATGGTAGCGTTGGACTTGCAGGACGCATATTTTCACATCCCTGTCCTGCCGGCCCACCGGCGTTACCTGCGGTTCACGGTAGGCCTCGAGCACTTTAAGTTCACCGTGCTTCCCTTTGACCTTACCAGCGCCCCTCGGGTGTTCACGAAAGTGATGGCGGTGGTCGCAGCTCATCTGCGCCGGGCAGGGGTTCCAGTCTTCCCCTACCTTGACGACTGGTTGCTGAAGGCGGGCTCGTCCCAGGCAGTCGTCTCCCACCTCCAGACTACGGCCGGACTCCTGCACTCGCTGGGGTTCTCCATCAACGTGCCGAAGTCGCACCTGATTCCTTCTCCACAGCTCCTTTTCATCGGAGCAGTTCTGGACACAACGCAGTTTCGGGCCTATCCTCCCGAACGGCGAGTCCAGGATATTCAGGCTATGATTCCGATCTTTCAGCCTCTATCCTGGGTTTCGGTACGGATGACCCTGAGGCTGCTGGGCCTCATGGCCTCCTGCATCCTGCTGGTCGATCATGCCAGATGGCATATGGGGGCTCTGCAGTGGGACCTGAAGTTCCAGTGGGCGCAGCATCAGGGGAACCTGTCCGATTACGTCCAGGTCTCGGAGGGAACTGCACGACAGTTGCAGTGGTGGCTCTCGAACCGGCAATGGGTCACGGGCAGATCCCTCTCCTTCCCCAGCCAGAGCACACAGTTGTGACGGATGCGTCCCTTCTGGGATGGGGCGGTCACATGGGAGAGGCGGAGATGAGAGGCCTCTGGTCTCCGGCGGAGTCCCGGCTCCATATCAACCTTCTGGAGCTCCGGGCGATCCGACTTGCACTGAAGGCATTCCTTCCCTCTGTCAAGGGGAAGGTAGTGCAGGTGTTCACAGACAACACCACCGCCATGTGGTACTGCAACAAACAAGGCGGGGTGGGGTCGTGGACCCTATGTCAGGAGGCTCTGCGTCTCTGGACATGGCTGGAACATCGGGGCATATCCCTGATGGTTCAACACCTGGCAGGTTCCCTGAACGCCAGGGCGGACGAACTCAGCCGCAGGTGCATGATGGATCACGAATGGCGTCTTCACTCGGAGGTGGCGCAAGGACTCTTTCTACAGTGGGGAGAGCCTTGGTTAGATCTATTCACCACCGAAGAGAACGCGCAATGTCAGCAGTTCTGCGTGTTGGAATTTCCAAGGCGGCACTCGCTCGGCTACGCTTTTCGTCGCGAGTGGAGTTGTGGTCTGTTGTACGCCTTTCCGCCTATACCACTTCTGCCCAGAGTGTTGAAGAAGATTCGGCGCGACCGGGCCCAAGTCATTCTTGTGGCTCCGGACTGGGCTCGAAGAGTTTGGTATCCCGAGCTACTCAGTATGAGCATCGATCCCCCGATCCGTCTGCCTCTTCGGGAGGATCTTCTGTTGCAGCAGCAGGGGACGGTCCTCCACCCGAATCTGTCCAGTCTCCACCTCCTTGCGTGTAGATTGAGCGGCGGCAGTTGATTCCTTTCGACTTGCCTCCTGAAGTTTGTGATGTGATTCTGGCAGCCAGGCGTCCCTCCACTAAGGTGGTATACGCCTGCAGGTGGAACAAGTTTGTGGCATGGTGCACAGCAAAGGCTGTGAATCCCCTTTCTGCCCCTCTTTCTGAGGTTCTTCTGTTCCTTCTTTCTCTGGCCCAACAGGGTTCTGCCCTGGGTACCATCAAGGGCTATCTTTGTGCAATCTCGGCCTTCCTCAGGCTTCCTGATCAGCCCTCCCTTTTCAAGTCCCCTGTTGTTAACAGGTTTCTTAAAGGCATTACACACCTTTTCCCTCCTGTTCCGTTTGTGATGCCTCAGTGGGACTTGAACTTGGTTCTTACTTTTTTAATGTGCGCTCCCTTTGAGCCTCTCCATAACTGTCCTCTTCGTCTTCTCACTCTGAAGACAGCCTTTCTGGTGGCTATCGCCTCCGCTCGGCGGGTGAGTGAGCTCCAGGCTCTCTCTTGCAAACCCCCCTTTCTGTCTGTCCATCCAGACAAGGTTGTTCTTAGGACGCGTCCGTCCTTCTTGCCAAAGGTGGTTACTGCCTTCCACATTGGGCAGACCATCACTTTGCCCACCTTCTTTCCGCCTCCGCATCCTTCTAGAGAGGAAGAGAGGCTCCACCGTCTGGACCTAAAACGTGCGATTTCTTTCTATCTGAAACGCACACAACAGTTCCGGGTGGACGATCAGCTCTTTGTTGGCTACGTGGGCGCCAAAAAAGGTAGGGCGGTACACAAGCGGACCATCTCCCGCTGGGTTGTCTTGTGTATCAAAGCCTGCTATTCTTTGGCTAAGAAGGAGCCCCCTGTTGGGCTACGTGCCCATTCCACCAGGGCGACGGCCGCCACCACGGCTTTGGGACGTGGTGTCCCATTGCAGGACATTTGTCAGGCAGCTACGTGGGCCTCGCTGCACACGTTTACCAAGCATTACTGCCTTGACAGCCAAGTCCGGAGAGACGGCTTCTTTGGCCGTTCTGTTCTCCGAGACTTCCTCGTCTGATCTTTGTTCGCAGACCCACCACCGGGGTTGGTATTGCTGGGGTATCTATTCTAAGGTAAGGAATCTGTCACTAACGTGTCTCTTTCAGATGCACAAGTTACTAACTTGTGTAACGATATATCTGTAAGAGACAGTAGTTGGTGACAGATTCCTTACCGCCCCACCCATCCTTCCGTTCTGCGAACTGATTTCTAGGGTTAAGGTCATCCCTTTCAGGGCCCTAGTTTTCAGACACCAGTGTCAGTTTCTTGCATGGCTCTGCGTTTCTGGCGCGGAAAGTCGTGTACAGAACTGACGCCAGCGCGCATGGGCGGCGTCTAAGTACTGGCCGCGACGTCATCCCGGCGATCACAACGCTGACGACGGACGCGGAGCCGCACGATGCCGCCTACCGACGCGCAGGGGTACTGCTACGCAAAACTTTCCGGATCCAGCCTGACGCCTGGGGATATTCTAAGGTAAGGAATCTGTCACTAACTACTGTCTCTTACAGATATATCGTTACACAAGTTAGTAACTTGTGCGTCAGTGCATTTCTAGGCTCCGCACTTCTGGCATGTAAAGTTGTGAAAAGTAACTAACTCCTGCAGGCAGAGGTGGCACCTATAAAGGTGCCACTGATGTCACTTCCGATGCGGACGCCACCACCACCCAGAACCGACCGATGCCACCTAACGCCGCACAGGGGTACTGCTCACGAAAAATCTTCCAGATCCAGTCTGACACCTAGGGAAATTCAAAGGTAAGGAATCTGCTGCTAACTATTGTCTGTACCAGATAAGGCATTACCGAAGGTAAGTAACCTGTTTTTGTATCTTGTGTTCTTTATCCTGTAATGTTGATGGACCTATGTATCCCAAGCAGTGGAATTCCTTGCCTTATTATGACTGGCAAATTAGTTATAATTTGGATTTCTGAAAAGCCCTCAAAACCTTCTACTGATCTCTGTCCACTACCTTGTGTCTATCTCCTTGCGTTTTGGCTACGGAATTTACTACTTGTGTGCTTCCTAGCGCCGTGAAGTCACTTAGTGGTGTAAAGGTGCCTAACAAATACTCTAAATCAATCGTATCCAATGAGGCTCAGAGGAAACTATATGTTTTTTAATTACTTAAAACTATGTTCAGAGAGCCGTATATCGAAAACCATGCCCCTTTGGCTCTACTCCGGTGTGCCAGATTAACTATAGTTGCTTATATCATTTTAGCATTTTGGAAATTGTACTCTTAAGCTCTATATTAAGTTAGACAACACCTACAGTACAAAGTGGAGGCATGTTTTTTGTATATGGTGTGCCAGAAAAGGGCTGAATCCTGTTTTGATACAGCCACATCCTATTCTACCACATTTGCCATAGTTAGCCAACAATTAATAAAAACAACTGGTTTGTAGCATGTGTGGCTGTAGATACACATGTTGTAAGATTGTTTTTCTCTGCCTTTGAGTGTGAACGAGTACTGATGAGGCTAACGTACTTGAAGCTTTTGACGTCAGTGCTTTGGGCTCCAGCGGCTAGGACTTTTACCTTGGTAACAGAGAGTGGCTTTTCACTGCTGACAACTAATGGAAATCATCCAGACAGGACCAGGACATTCTGACACTGGTTCTCATGACCGTAGGGGTGCCAATGTCCTGTTAGGCTCCATCTCTTCACTTTTCTATCGACTGCGGAAATTGAGAGCTTTAAGAGGTGATGGAATGTATACATTTTCTAAACTTCTGAGTGCGACTCAAAATACCCCTGGACTGACTCACACCTAGTCTGCAATCTGTGCCTTTCTCCAGATCACAGAGACACCGATTGAGGAACCATGATGATTGTGTGACTATTGGGCACACTTCTCTCCAGAGATCCCTGTGGGGCACCAGGGGTCCACTAAATAAGTAGACCCACTTCCAAGAAAGGTTATTACGGTAGTGTACAGTGTATGTGTGTGGCATCGTATGATTGATTAAATAAGTAGCCAGTCGCCCTTTCCGAAAATGGAAGTAATAGGGACATACTGATCCTGATGAAAGCCACTGGATTGGGTTGCGTGGCAGAAACTAGTTGATCACCCTTAAGGGCCAAGGAGTGATAGTAACTCCAACTAGCCAGTTTTGCCTAGTTTTTAACCTTGCCAGACCGACCCATGAATAAATACTGATTTAGGCACCAACTAGACAATTTTAAAGGTTAACCTCATGTAGATCCCTCACCCTTTTTCCTTAAAAAGTGCTCCCTTGTAAGGATAGAGGTCGCAGCATGCCCAAACCCTCAGAGGCTCAAGAAGAACTCAATGATGAAACATGTCACTGGATAACATCCAGTGAGCGAGAGTTTCTTTAAGAAAAAGGTCTTTCCCCTATATCCAGTGGGCCCACCCTAGATGACTTGAGGTTGACTCTCTCTTGTTTGTGACACTGTATACAAGGAGGGTCATTCACAACCTCCGTTTCCCTCTTCCCTTCCTCTCCTCATTTTTACACCCTTGAATCCTCACCAACAGAAGATCTGTGGGAGGATTATGATGTAGGCCAACCCCCCTCCCCAGGAGATGCAGACTTGGACCCTGTTTCACATAGAGAATTTCCCTCTGAAGACCCTGTCACATACCACTGGGTCATTCAAAGGACTGCACTCTTTCATAAAATGGACATGCATACCATTCCAGAGGAAAATTCCTTGTGAAAACACAGTCCAGGTTTGAGCACTCTGCACAGTTCCTCCCAATGCTAAAAGGGATGCCCAAATCTGCCCCAGACATTTCCAAGGAACCTGGCAGGACTCAGGTCGTTACCCCCATGTTACCCCCATGTCGTTTTAAAAGTATTGGAACTGTGAAAATCTATAAAGATCCAAAATATGGCACTTATAAATATGTATATTGCATTGAGGAGTAAATTTAGTAACGTAGAATGAATTGACAACACAGTGCCAAGTGAATTGATGGAACTTATGCTAATATTCCCGACTTTAGATAGGATCTCATTTTACTGTTATTTTTCAATTACCTATTCCAGTTTTAATTATTTTGCCTAGGTATTAGTATAATTTGCATTTCATCTGATGTTGGGTAAAAGGTAAACAGCATATGAAGAGACCTTCTCGTGACTGAAATGGATAAGTGTTATAATGGAAAGAAACATGTAAGGTGTAATATGGTAGGTGTTGTCCCTGCATACCTATTTTGAAAACTAAGATATACAGGATCCAAAATGCATGGACACTTATTTTGAATATGGAGATATTAATATATTTGAGTAATGTAATATGTGTGTGGGATATATATATTTTTGGTAAAAATGTGGATCTGTTTTAATTTTCATTCTTTAAGAAAGGTGGTTGTCCCTGAAACACGTGTTGGCTGTGGCTGTACCATAGACATTGAGAATAAAGATATATTTTTGGAAATGAACATTTCCTGTGGATGGGACTTTCTATATGATACTATTGCCACTTGGATGGTTTAAATAAAAGAATTGGTACCACGGTGAAATGGGTGGCAATGAAAGACGCTACGCGATGGTGCATCACTAACTCGTTGGCCCTGCTCTTGAAATATGGCAAGGCTCAATGAAAGGAAATGGAGGGTCTTCTACAGCACCTACCTGAACAATTTAGGAAGTGGGAGAGGAAATTGTATCCGAGGATAAGGTAATTATTAGTGCCACCAAACGATGCACCCTGAATGCCACCGATAACAGCAGCCAGGGAGGTTAACACCTCAGTCATCCTATGGAGGCATTTGTGACTGCATATCTCTGGCTTCAAACCAGAAGTGCAACATCACTCCATTGGTCTACCCTTTAATGGAGAGTACCTCTTTGCCCCACAGGAAGAACAAATGGTTAAAAAATCAAGAAATATACTAAGGTAGCCAAAAGCATTGGGTTCTTCAGGCACGATCCATTAAGGGGTCCCTTTGGAGGCAGCAGTATAGGGGTGCAGCAACAGCCACTTCCCCGGAACAGCCACAGCAGCAGTCCTATCATCAGCTAGCACGCAGGGGATAGATACGTGGTTCATACAGGAGCATCGTGCAGCCGTAAGTGGCAAGGGTATGCCCAGACATGGGTCCCGTGCTCACTATGCCACTGGAACCAAGATACAACCGACTGAAGAGCCCCAATTAGGGCAAAACTGGTTTAAATTTGTGTTTCATTTAGGGGAGGACCTGGCCTGGCAATTCGGGCTAGACTGTTCCGATCGGAGCAGGGTCAAGACTGATTTGCATATGGCTGGGTCTAAACTAAAGTGGCATGGTGGGCAAGAGAACAATGGGTTGGAATAGTACCCCAAGCGATTGCTAGTGGTTAGACTTATTGCAAGCACTCCTTCTATCACCTTTTATGTGTTTGACATACAGGGGGCAATTCCATAAGAGGCAAGGGTAGAGGTACTCCCAATAAAGAAGCCCCTGCCACAAAGCACTGACTTAGCACGCATTACCCCCTCATCACACCATACCTGTTGGGGGAAGACTACAGGGGTTTCTTCGTTGTTGGGAAGAAACCACCTTGGATTGCTGGGTTTTAAACATTATAGAACAGGGGTATTGCCTAGAATTCCTTCAAACCCCAACAAACATTCCATCCCGGGCACACCCCTAAGCGCAAAAGCACCTTCACCTTCTCCAAGAGGAAGTACAAGCGGCCCTACAAAAAGGGGCATAGAGGCGGTGTCCTTCCATTACAAGGGCAAAGGAGTGTACTTCCTTCATTTTCTAATTGCCTGAAAATGACAACTCTCTTAAGACCACCACTCAATCACTGGCCAGTCATAAGATACATTCTATTAGAATATTTCAATATGACCTCTCTTCGGGGGGCTATGACTGCTCTGGATCGGAAAGATGTTTACTTTCACATACCCATTCATCTAGCTCATCGTTGCTACCTTCGCTTCATGGTAACAGGACAACCCTTACAAGTTCAAGGTGCTACCCTTGAGGGTTCCTACAGCTCCAAGGGTATTCACAAAATGCCTAGCAATGGTACCCGCCCAGTTAAGAAGGGGAGAAACACATGTCTTCCCGTATCTTGGCGATTGGCTGATCAAAAGCTAGGGCAGACAGCAATGCCTAGCATGCACTCAAGGTTCCAGCACCATCCATCACTGGTTGTGATTTACAATAAACGTCACCAAGTCCTTCCTCCAGCCTCTACATGTTCAGCCTTTCATGGGCTCCATTCTAGATGCAGCCACTGGTAAGGCTTACCCCAACCCACAAAGCGTGCTAGCCTTCCAGCAGCAACTGTCTCTTTTTCAGCCAAATCTCTTTTTCCAGTCAAAACTGTGATGCGTCTCTTGGGAATGATGGCTTCTTGCACAGCCATTGTTCCCCATGCCAGATCGCATGTGTGTTCATTGCAGGAGTGTATCTTGACACAGTGGTCACAAGCGAAGGATCCTCTACAATAAATAGTGTTGATGAGGGGCAGTACTATCACTCCCTGCAGTGGTGGAACAGCAACATTTTGCTCCACGACAGGCTCTTTGCGAATCCCATTCCGCAAGTAACCATCACTTTGGGCACCTCCCTCTCTAGCTGGAGGGTGCAACTCCATTCCATGGCAGTTCAGGTTCTCTGGTCACCCCAGCAGCATGGGTTTCACATCAGCTACCTTGACCTTCTCGCCATCAACCTAGCCCTCAAAGCCTTCTTACAGAACATTTGTTATGTTATGTTAAGTGGGAATTTGTATAGCGCACGTACACCGACAGGTCTCTTGGCGCTGGGGAGTCTAGATGGAGGAACAGTTAAGCAGAGTAGCATCTAATTGTAGGCCAAGGTAAACAACCAGGTCTTAAGTTGTTTCCTAAACCGAAGGTAATCGACCTCAAGCCTGAGGGAGACAGGAAGAGCATTCCAGAGCTTTGGGCCCAAAAAAGAAAATCGGGTCCCACCAATGCGTTTACGTCTGATTCTGGGCACCGTCAAAAGGTTCTGATGCATAGATCTCAGAGTGCGCTTGGGTAAATGCTTACTGAGTAGCGAGACTATGAATCTAGGGCCGGTTTCTTGGATAGCTTTAAAAAGAATACAGCCAGTTTTGAACATAGCTCGCTGCTCCATTTGTGGCAAGGTGGTACTCTTCAAACTGACAACATGACTGCCATCTATTATCTGCAGAAACAGTGGGGCTCTCAACACTGGCCCTGATGATGTGGCGTTGGGCAATTCACCATCAGATACACCTCCTAGCGTAATACCTCCCAGGAGTAAATGTCGACTTTGCAGACCTGATCAGCAGGGAATTCCACCTACACGTCCTATTTCCCTACTTTTATCAATGGAGATTTCTGCAAATAGACTTATTTGTCGCTCATGAAAACGCAAACTGCCAAAACGTTGCTTCTGGGTTCCCAAGGTCTTAGAGTTTGGTTACATAAGCCTTATGCAAGAAAGTATGGATATTTTAAAGGAATCTTGTAGACCTATTACTAGGGCTTGTTACACAGCAAAGCGGAAGAGATTTGTCCACTACTTTAGCAATCTAGACTGTCTTAAACTCTTGGTACAAACCATTGTTTATTTGCTCTACCTACAGAAATATGGTTTAGCATATACTTCCACATGCATCCATCTTGCAACCATTGCCCATACTTGCAAAGTAGACAGCATTCTTTTCTTTTCAGAATTCCTGTCATTAAAGCCTTTATGGAAGGCCTTAAAAGAGTGATTAGATCCTCAGTATAGTACTCACAAGACTCATGGGTTCCCCATTTGAGCTGTTACATTCCTGCCCTTTGCAGTTTCTTTCCTAGAAAGTAGCATTCCTTATATCCATTATATCGCTAAGCAGCATACATGAGCTGCAAGCCCTCATTTTGCAAGAACCTTTTATCCAGGTTGATGCAGATAGGTTTGTTCTGAGAACTGACCTTAAATGCCTTCCCAAAGTGATTTTTCCTTCCCACCTTAATCAAACAATTAAACTACCAGCCTTTTTCCCTCGTCCAGACTCTGTGGCTGAAAGAGCTCTTCACACTCTAGACGGCTAAAGAGCCTTAATGTTCTAGATTAACAGAACCAGACCTTTTCACAAAACTCACTTTTTGTAGCTTTTGGTAAACCATGTAAAAGCCACCCTAGATCCAAAGCTGGCATAGCTAAATGGATCGTCAAATGTATCCAAACATACTATCTTAAAGCGAAGATGGTTCTGTCCACTCCCCATAGGCGACATTCTTCTAGGAAGAAGGAGGCAACCGAGGCATTTTAAGTAAATAATCCCATAACTGACATTTACAAAGAAGCTACATGGCCAACTCAACACCCTTTTACCAAGCACTACTGTGTGGATATCCTCACCCGTCCACAGGCTAGAGTTGGCCAAACAGTATTAAGAACTCTATTTCAGACATCTGCATCATCCATTTTAGGGGATTACTGCTTTGAGGTCTTTTCAGAGAATGTGCATCTACAGCCATACATGCTACGAACGGAATGCGTTAATTACCCTGAAAACATCTGTTTGTAGCATGTAGTGCTGTAGATTCACATACACCAACCCTCTTTCTGGAGTCAGTATCTTTTTTTTGCACAGCTCTGTAATATTAACTGTTACCTTTGCTTTTATACACTATTTGCATAGTCACCACATTCTCGCTACTGGCCACTCTATACTTTCAGTCACCCACTGTGTGGAAAAACAGTCTAACAATACAGTTGGTGACCATGCCCATTCCTGACTAAAGGAGTCGTCACAGGAGACATTGTGATTTAAAGAGATTTCTTTGAACAAAAACTTGCAACGTCCAAGCTCAACACTACAGCACTACAAGTTATGAACAGATGCTTGCAGGGTAATTAACTCATTCCGTTCGTAGCATAGTAAGTTTACAGGGTAAGTAACATATTCCTTCCGAGCCTTTCCACCCGTTCCAAGTTCTCAAATACTGAGGGTGCTGAACACGATCCTCAGGCAGCTGAGGTCTCTCCATTTTGAGCCTAAATATATAATCATACTTGAACTATCTTTCCTGGAAAAAACACTCCTCTTGGCCCCGACATTAGCCAGGTGAGTGGGGGAACTGCAGGCATTCACTCCGTTGTGCTTTTGTTCTTTCTTTCCTAATCCCTATATATCAGCAGAAAAAGTACTACACTCAATGGATTTTTGCAAATGTTTCAAATGTTATTTGGTGCAAGACCAAAGGCTTGAGGACTAGGGACCAACTCTTCTTTTCCTTCAGATGTCAAGGATTAGGCCATTTCTAGTCAAAAGAAAGTATTGCATGTTGGCTATCAGCCTGCATAACATTCGACTGCAACAAAGCAAAGCACCCTCTAAGGAGTAAAGTGACTGCGCTCTCCTCCAGAAGTTTGTCAGTGGCTGCAACACTCTGTGCAGGAGTGTCTCTCCCAGACATCTGCGCACAGCTAAATGGAAGAACAAGCCCATGTTCACCAAACACAGCTGTCTGGATTTGAATAGCATAGCATACTCTTCTGTTAGTAAGCAGTCCTGCCGTAATCTCCTACATCTGAAAGAGACCATTAGTTATAGATTCCTTACCTTAGAATTACCCCCAGGCGTCAGACTGGATCCGGAGAAATTGTTTCGTAGCAGTACCCCTGCGTGTCGGTAGGTGGCGTCGGTCGACTCCACGTTCGTCATCGGCGTCGTGGTCACCGGGATGACGTTGCGGTGTCTACTTAGACGCCACCCCTGCACGCTGATGTCAGTTCTTCCTTTTCCGCACCAGCCAGTGCGGATCCGGAGAGAGCGTGCCCCTAGTCACTTTTTAACTAACTCTTTTTCGACTTTTGTCGACATCTTTTTTGAGTCTAATGACTCCTGGTGCACGAGGGATGTCCAGCCGTCGTCCCGGTTTCAAGCCCTGTGACTCCTGTCACAAGTTGATGTCGGTAACCGATCCGCATCTCGTGTGCCTTTGGTGCCTGGAGCTCGACCACGACCCGAAGTCGTGCTCCGACTGTCGGGCCCTGAATCTGAAGTCTTTGCGGGAGCGGTCCTGAAAGCTTTTGGAGGCCCGGCAGTCTGCTCCGTGTCGTTCAATGTCCCGGTCGAGGGGAAGGTCTCGGACCGGTTGCGGAGCCATCACCATTCGTTGTCGAAGTCTTCGCACTCATCGGGTAAGTCGAAGCACAAGAAGAAGGCGAAGAAGCATCGTCGCTCTTCGCCTTTTCCCGGTCCGTCGGCTAACGCGATGCGGGACCCGGAGTGTCGCCGCTCCCGGGCTCCGTCTTCGGAGCTCGCTGAGAGAGCTCCACGCTTCCCTCCCTTTCCGGGAGCTGGAGCTTCCCCTGCCCAGCTTCGTGCCGTTTACGAAGCCCTCCACTTCATCTTTGGGCAGCCCGACTCTGCCGGCACGCCTTCGGGCCCCGTGGACTCGGCTGGGGGCCCTAGGCTTTTGATGCCAGCGGCTCCGGCCTCGGCACCGCAGGGCCCCCCATGGATCCAGGCCTGGATCCGGATCGGCGCCGGTTGACCTCACGGTACCTTCCCCGGTGCCGATTCCAGTGGCGATGCCGGCTGCGCCCCCAGCCGGCATCAACCCCAGCCTAACCTCCGACTTGGACACGGCGCCGAACCGACATCGGCCTGAGTGGCAGCCAGAGGAGGGTGAGGAGGACTGGGAGGGGTCTGGTGACCCTCTAGCAGACCAACTTGAGGAGCCAGACTGGCGACAGGAGTTGGGTGATGCCAGACCTTGGTAAGCTTTCTCCCCCTACCGTGGCTACAGAGGAGGGAGCCTCCTACACTGTGGTGTTGCGTAGGGCGGCTGAGGCCTTGGGCTTCCTACAGTGGCAGTCAAGACTAACCTCCTGACTGAGGTGCTTCAGCCGGCAGCGGCCTCTTTGGAGCCCTTGCTGCCTTTTAATGAGGCCCTCACTGACATCCTTCTGGGCACTTGGTCCAAGCCCAGCACAGGGGCTCCTGTGGATAGGATGATTGCCCGACGCCACCGCCCGGCCCTGGGCAACCCACTTTTCCTCTCCCAACACACTACCCCCGAGAGCTTGGTGGTCCAAGCCTCAACATCCAAAGGCGCGTTCCCTACTGCTCCCCCAAATACGGAATCCAAGAAGCTGGACCATCTTGGGAAGATGTCTTCTTCCGTCAGCTTAGGACTGCGGTTGGTGAACATCGCATGTCCCTTGGGCCGTTACACACACTCTGTGTGGGACACGGTTGCGCAACTGCTGCCACAGTACCCCGAGGAGGCCGGGGCCGTGCTCACCCGCGCTGTCGCAGAGGGTAGAGACACAGCAAAGTTCGCCATCCGGTGTGGGCTGGATACCCCCGACTCGCTGGGTAGAACGATTTCAACATCAGTAGCCCTGAGGCGCTACGCCTGGCTGAGGTCCACTGGCTTCTCTGGGGATGTTCAATCTACCCTTTTGGACATACCCTTTGATGGCCGTCGCCTATTTGGCGACAAGGCGGACAATGCGCTCAGGCGTTTCAAGGACTCTAGGGCTACGTCCAGATCCTTGGGCCTCGCTGCCACCTCTCGTCCCAGGCAGTCTGCCTTTCGCCCCTTTCGTGGCTATGGAAGGGGTGCCCCACCACGCTTCTCCCAGAGCCACAGGCCTGCGCAAGTTACCCAGTCTCTGCGCAGCCAGGGACGTGGGACCCAATGTCGTTGGTCTGGGGGCCAGTGGGCGGGCCAGTCCACCAATGCCCCCCTGCAGCAGCCTCCAACCCTTCCTAGTCTGACTTTTCAGGGACACCAGTTGCCAGTGGGCGGCGGGATCCGCCATCACCTCCCCCACTGGCACAACATCACGTCGGACAGGTGGGTTTTGCAGATAGTCCGAAGAGGCTACTCCCTCCCCTTCGAGACTACCCCTCCCTCCATGCCACCAACACTCCACCGCATGTCGGAGGATCATTTGGCCCTTCTCCGCCAGGAGGTTACGGCTCTCCTGGCCAAGGGAGCTAATGAACGCGTCCCTGTGCCAGAAGTAGGTCGTGGTTGCTACTCCCACTACTTCCTGGTACCCAAGAAGGACAAAGGCGTCCTTTCTTAGACCTCAGGGACGTCAATTGCTTCCTCCGGAAGAAGTTCAAGATGTTAACTTTGGCTCAGGTCTTGTCTGCCCTCGACCCTGGATACTGGATGGTAGCGTTGGACTTGCAGGACCCTTACTTTCACATCCCCGTCTTGCCTGCCCACCGGCGTTACCTACAGTTCACGGTAGGCCATGAGCATTTTCAGTTCACTGTGCTCCCCTTTGGCGTTACCAGCGCCCCCGGGTGCTCACGAAAGTGATGGTGGTGGTCGCAGCTCATCTGCGCAGATCAGGGGTTCCAGTCTTCCCCTATCTCGGCGACTGGCTGTTGAAGGCGGGCACGCCCCAGGCTGTCGTCTCCCACCTCCAGACTACGGTGGACCTTCTGCATTCGCTGGGGTTCACTATCAACGTGCCGAAGTCGCACCTGATTCCCTCTCAGAAGCTCCTTTTCATCGGAGCGGTTCTGGACACAGCGCAGTTTCGGGTCTATCCTCCCGAGCAGCGAGTCCGGGATATTCGGGCTATGATACCGATGTTTCAGCCTCTATCCCGGATTTCGGTGAGAATGACCCTGAGGCTGCTGGGCCTCATGGCCTCCTGCATCCTGCTGGTAGATCATGGCAGATGGCATATGCGAGCTCTGCAGTGGGACCTGAAGTTCCAGTGGGCGCAGCATCAGGGGGATCTTTCCGATGTCGTTCAGATCTCGGGGTGACTTGCAGTGGTGGCTCACGAACCAGGATTGGGTCAGCGGCAAATCCCTCTCCCTTCCCCAACCAGAGTTCACAGTAGTGACGGATGCGTCACATCTGGGATGGGGCGGCCACATGGGGGAGGCGGAGATCAGAGGCCTCTGATCTCCGGCGGAGTCCGGGCTCCACATCAACCTTCTGGAGCTCCGGCGATTCGTCTTGCACTGAAGGCATTCCTTCCCACCGCCATGTGGTACTGCAACAAACAGGGCGGGGTGGGGTCGTGGACCCTATGTCAAGAGGCTCTTTGCCTTTGGACATGGCTGGAACATCAGGGCATATCCCTGGTGGTTCAACACTTGCAGGTTCCCTGAACGCCAGGGCGGACGTACTCAGCCGCCGGTGCATGATGGATCACGAATGGCGTCTTTACTCGGAGTTGGTGCAAGGTCTCTTTCAGCAGTGGGGAGAGCCTTGGTTAGATCTATTCACCACCGAAGAGGTCGCACAATGTCAGCAGTTCTGCGCGTTGGAGTTTCCAAGGCAGCACTTGCTCGGCGACGCCTTTCGTCGCGAGTGGACTTGCGGCCTCCTGTACGCCTTTCCGCCTGTACCACTTCTACCCAGAGTGCTGAAGAAGATCAAGCGCGACCAGGCCCAAGTAATTCTTGTGGCTCCGGACTGGGCACGAAGAGTGGTACCCCGAGCTCTTGAGCATGGCCATCGATCCTCCTATCAGACGTGCTCTTCGGGAGGATCTTGTGTTGCAGCAGCAGGGGACGGTCCTCCACCCGAACCTGTCCAGTCTCCACCTCCTTGCGTGGAGATTGAATGGCGACAGTTGACAGCTTTCTACCTTCCTCCCGAAGTCTGTAATGTCATCTTGGCAGCCAGGCGTCCCTCCACTAAAACGGTATTCGCCTGTAGATGGAACAAAGTTATGGGATGGTGCACAGCAAAGGCTGTGGATCCCCTTTCAGCCCCATTCAGAGGTTCTCCTCTTCATTCTTTCTTTGGCCCAGCAGGGCTCTGCTCTGGGCACTCTGAAAGGCTATCTTTCGCCCATTTCGGCCTTTCTGATCAGCCTTCTCTTTTCAAGTCCCCTATTGTTAATAGATTTCTGAAGGGCATTACTCATCTCTTTCCTCCTTCTCCTTTCATAATGCCCCAGTGGGACTTGAGTCTTGTCCTCACTTATCTTATGTGTGCTCCCTTTGAGCCACTACATAATTGTCCTCTTTGTCTCCTTACTTTGAAGACTGCTTTCTTGCTTGCCATCACCTCTGCTCGCAGGGTGAGTGAGCTTCAAGCCTTATCTTCCAGGCCTGCCTTTCTTGCTGTCCATCCTGACAAAGTAGTCCTCCGTACTAGGCCCTCTTTTCTTCCCAAAGTGGTTACCTCTTTCCACATAGGTCAGACCATCACATTGCCCACCTTCGTCCCACCTCCGCACCCTTCCAAAGAAGAGGAGAGACTCCACCATCTGGATCCAAAACGTGCGCTGTCTTTCTACCTTGACCGCACTAAAGACTTTCAGGTGGACGATCAACTCTTCGTGGGTTATGTGGGCGCCAAGAAAGGTCAGGCAGTGCACAAACGTTCCATCTCTCGATGGGTCATCCTATGCATTAAGATCTGTTCTTCTTTGGCTAAAAAGGAACCTCCAGTAGGACTGCGCGCCCACTCTACCAGGATAACGGCAGCTACTACTGCTTTGGGACGTGAAGTTCCGCTGGTTGACATCTGCCAGGCAGCCACGTGGGCATCCCTGCACACGTTTACTAAGCATTACTGCCTGGACAGCCAAGTCCGGAGAGATGGCTTTTTCGGCTGTTCTGTTCTAAAGACTTCCTGGTGTGAACTTAGTTCGCAGACCCACCTCCGGGGTTGGTATTGCTGCGGTATCATTCTAAGGTAATGAATCTATAACTAATGGTCTCTTTCAGATGAACGAGTTACGTACCTTCGGTAACAATGTATCTGTAAGAGACATACATTAGTTATAGATGACTTACCGCCACCCCCATCCTCCCCGTTCTACGAACTGACTTGTAGGGATAGGGACTACCTTACAGGGCCCTAGTTTTGTGCCCCAGTGGTCAGTGTCTTGCATGTCTCTGCGCTTCTGGCGTGGAAAGTCGTGTCAGAACTGACGTCAGCGCGCTGGGGCGGCGTCTAAGTAGACACCGCGACGTCATCCTGGCGACCACAACGCCGACGACGCATGCGGAGTCGACTGACGCCACCTACTGACGCGCAGGCGTACTGCTATGAAAAAATTTCTCCTGATCCAGTCTGACGCCTGGGGGTAATTCTAAGGGAAGGAATCTATAACTAATGTATGTCTCTTACAGATACATCGTTACCGAAGGTAAGTAACTTGTTCATTAAAGATGAACCTGCTTACCTTTGCCAAGATTTATTTTACTTCTCACTACTCTGATTCAAGTGTGTAAATCTATGAACTATCCAATTCTGGAGAAGCAATTAGTTATTTTGCTGTACCTGAAGTTCTTCAGTGTTTGTATCTTTTATAAATTCACAGGCAACCCATCCTCTCCCTCGGTCAGAGGCTCACTTATCTTTATGGTTATATACATCAACCTGGGGCTATGAAATCTGAGCATCAATTGCTTCTGGGGAAGGCGGAGTACTCAACACATTTACCTCATTGGGTGAAGTTGGGTAATTTCAAATTAGGGGAATGTGCTGCTAAACAATTAGTTTTGTGTAGGTTTTTGGCCATTTTAACACTGTTTATTGCTGTTTAAAATTACTGGGGATTCCCAGCCTGATCACAGTAATTATTCATCTGAATATATGAAAGATGCTGTCTCTGGAGAACTGGAGTTACATATTTGTCAGGAGTCAGGGATGCTGGACAAGCATGGTCTTCTTGGCATTATCAGTTATCGGAGTGCAAATGGGGTGCAGTCACACTCTTTTAGGAGAAAGGAGGTGTTGGTGCAGTTTGGTGTATATCTGCCCACTAGAGATGTATGCTGGGTTGCTAGAAGCACAATCCCACATGCATCTTATTCATACTAGTCTCTCGTGATTTCCTACTGAATCCAGCCAAAAAATGGCTAAGAAGGTATGGGCAATCTGTTTACCTAGGCGTAAGCTGGCTGCATCTGGCTTGTTATCCTCGCTTTCTAATTGTTTATTGCTGTGGAATATGCCCCCAAAGTTGAGCATGCAAAAACTAAGGACATAAACAGCTTAAATATGTTTATACCACGCCAAGGACTATAAATGTGGCCCAGTAAAACATTATTTGACCAATGGTACTAATAAAGACCCATTCACACATTTATTACTATAGTGCAAAGGTCAAATTCCTTGAGATTATAACAGTGCAGTGCAACTGACATCATAAAACAAAGCTTTATCATATTCAGAGTAATCGTAACTCAATACATCGATTTAACTCCTACTTTCATGGTCCTTGTTAAATACCTTAGTTTATGCCTATTGCACATGACAGAACAGCATGGTATAAAACACATATAGAGGCCAGTTGAGTGTTATATGCTATTTATTATTCTTGGGTTGGGGGGGCATCATTATATCATGATTTCCCCCCAACAGAGGTAATAAACTGCTTAATACTTTCCGAGTATTTGTATATATGGGTACTGCAATGCTGTTTTTCCTGTAAAGTAGATGTAAACATAGCTATTTAATTAGGGCGAGAGCACAGTCTCATTGCGTAGGCCATAGGGCGATAGTGTAAATCAGTGAAGATCACAAGAATGATGTTTCAAGGCCACTCCCCTGTAGTGTGATGAGAACATGGGATTTGACCTTTGGTTTGTAATAATAAATGTATGAATGTGCATTATTTGATAGACGTACTCTACATAATGTGCAGTAGGGCCATGTTTATTTTCACTGCCATTGCATAATTTATAACTGTGGGTACGTGTATGTAAATATATAACATAGTGGTGGTTGCCACTGTATAGTAAAAGTTAGGTCAGAGTTTCCATAGGAAGGGCATTTTTTGTTTTGCTAATCACTTTAGCACTCACACACCCACTCAGAGAACCACTCACAGACCCACACAGGCATTCACACACCCACTTACATACCCACCTAACCACCCACTCACATACTCTAACACCTGTACAGCCACTCAGAGACTCATAAAACCACACACACCTACTCACAAACCCACACTGCCAGTAACATGCGCAGTCAAACACCCACTGACACACACACACACCCACTTACACACCCACACAACCACTCACACACCCATACAGTCACTCACAAACCCACTCAGAGGCCCAGAAAAACACTCACACACCCATACAGTAGCTCACACACCCACTCGGTGACCCAGAAAATCACTCATACACCCACTTACACACTCATACAGCCACTCGCACACCCTCTAAGAGACCCAGAGATCCACTCACAGACCCACAGAGGCGCTCACACAACCATATAGCCATTCACATACCTACTCAGACCCACACAGCCACTCACACACAGACCCACACAACCAGCTACATCCAGGTACAGAGACGTTATAGTTAAGAAATAGCATTAAACAACATAGAAATTTGCTAAGACAAAGGTTACAGGGACATTACAGTTATGAAATAGAATTAAAAAAACCTTAGAAATTCACTAAAAAAACAAAGGTTACAGGGACATTCTAGTTGGGCTCAGATTCTACACACACAAAACCATAGAAATTAAGCAGTTCTAGTTATCTCAAGTAACTATAACGCATGCCATCAGGTAACTATAACTCATGCCCTGGCCATGCACTGCTAATGACCCCACACACTAGATTACTCATGACATCTTCTGTGACATTGATAACATCACTGCAACATTTGCAGTGAAATTAATGATGAGAAAACTGAATTGTGGGAGCGCAAGCTATAGTTACCTTAGGGCATGAGTTATAGTTACTTGAGATAACTATAACTGCTAAATTTCTATGGTTTTGTGTGTGTAAAATCTGAGCCTAACTGTAGCGTCCCTGTAACCTTCGTTTTTTTTAGTTAGTAAAAAAAAAATATATATATTTGTATTTATTGTTCCCTATTCTTGTGCGTGTCAGGTGATCAAGCTCGCGAGAGCGAGCGAAACGCGTCATGGCGGGCACTAAGCCCGATTACTGCTGGATGTAATTGAATACGGAAATAAACTTTGCACTGCTCACCGCAATTAGTTTGTGGACGTCTGGATTTTATGTGGAGATCTGAAGAGGTCCGTGCCAGAAATTCCTGGTGAACGAGATAACAGGGCTGGAAAAGTTGCTTTATATATATATATATATATATATTATCTACTGGCGGTCGCCAGTAGATAGTTATAGTTACAACCTATTATCCATAGGAAATCCGCGACATTGTATTTGAAATAACGTTGGCGCCGGTTGACGAATCTTCGTGAAAGTTTCCAACTTGTTGGGGCGCTCCGCTCCGCTCCTACCCTGAAAGTCTCGGGGTGATACGTGAAGCGGGGGCCGAGAAAAAGGGGGTCCCAAAACGCGTTTTCCCCATTCATTTTTCCATAGGAACCTTTAGTCGCAGCTACAGCCCGAACTGCTGAACGGAATTACACCAAATTTGGCAAAGAGGTAGCCCTTGGTTCAGACTGGTGCCTTTTGCTTAAATGGTGTAAATCCGTTCAGTAGTTCCTGAGAAATTCACAAGTAAAGTCACATATATATCTATGGGCGCGTCGGATCCGCGTACCCTCAGCGCACCCTGCGCGCACCGTCCCGATCACGAGCTGCATGTTAATTGGCTGTCAGCTGGCTGTCAACATTCCGATTCAGGAAATGTTGGCAGCCATTTTGTCCTCGGTAGAACCGAGGGACAGAAACAAGTGCGCAAAGCGCAAGGGGGCAGGGTAGAAACACCCTGACCCCTAGGTCCTGCTCAGGGGGTCCCACAAGGACCCCTGGGCAGAAAAATATATATATTTTTTTAAATCGGCGGGATGCGCTTAGGGTGCGCGTATCCCGCCGAGAAAAAAAGAAACAAGTGCGCAAACGCACAAAGGGGGCAGGGTAGAAACACCCTAACCCCTAGGCCTGCTCAGGGGTCCCACAAGGACCCCCTGGGCAAAAAATCGGCAGGATGCGCTCAGGGTGCGCGAATCCTGCGAAAAAAAATCGAAGCGCGGTCTCCGCGCTCGATAGCACTGGCCTCCGGGTGGCCCAAGTCCCGGGGGCATGGTGGGGGGATAATTTAATGTGTGGGGGCCTCAAGGGCCCCCAAGCCCGGGACCCGCCACCCCCGGGGCTTTGTTTAAAAATGGTGCGGGAGGGCTCTGAGGCCCTCCCGGGACCACCACCTCCCCGGGGCTTTTTTAAATTGAAAATAAAACCAGTGTGGGGGGCTCCAGCCCTCCACACGCCCGGGACCGCCACCTCCCGGGGCACTAAACATTTAATATGGGGGTCCGTTACGGACCTCAGAGCCCCGGGGACCACCACCTCCCGGGGCAGAGTACTGAATGGGAGGGGGCCGCGCGGCCCCTCCTGGAGCCCTTGATGGCCCTGGGGACCACCACCCCCAGGGCCGGGTCCTGCAGTGTCCCGGGGTGCCTACCCCGGGACACTGTAGTTGCTATGGCAGGACGGGAGCCTCGCGGCTCCCGTCCTGCCATAGCAAACTGCTTGGATATTGGAAGAGAGAGCAGGAAACCTGCTCTCTCTTCCAATATCCAAAGCACATTGCTTTCCACATGGGGAGCAGCATGTCAGCTGCTCCCCATGTGGAACAGCAATGCCGGCTCCCAAGGGACGTGGGGAGCCGGCGGGACTGTGGGGGATTGGGGACCCCCACAGTCCCCAACGGAGAGGGCCAGCCCGGGGGATGGGGTCCCCGGGGCAAGTAGTGGCTCAGGAGGGGGCCACGCGGCCCCCTCCCCAAAAAAAGAAAAAAAAAATGGAAAGGCCGGCCCGGGGATGGGGTCCCCGGGGCCTTAAATGGCCTGAGGAGGGGGCCACGCAGCCCCCTCCCAAGAAAATAAAAAAAAGGCCATGCCCCGGGGGATGGGGTCCCCGGGTCCAATACAGGCCCAGGGAAGGGGGGCCACGCGGCCCCCTTCCCGTTTTTTTTTTTTTTAAATTAAATTAAAAAAAAGGGGTAAGGCCCTGGGGGATGGGGTCCCCAGGGCCCAAAAACAGGAAAAAGGAAGGGGGGCCACACAGCCCCCCTTCAGGGGACAAAAAAAAACGATCGGGCCCGCAGGCCCCGCCTTCCTTCACCACTCTGCAAACGCGCCCCTGGCGCGTTTGCAGAGGGGAACAATTCCCCTTGAATACTGGGGGTCCCTGGGGCCAACTAGCCCACCAGGAACCTCCAATATGCGCCAGGGGCTGCGTTGCAGAGACGTGTAGAGAGGCCACACCCCTTTTACACCTCTCTGCAAAGCAGCTCTGTGGCGCTTTTGGAGGTATATGGTGGGCTAGTTGGACTCCGGGACCCTCAGGATTCAAGGGGACTTAATCCCCAACTTAAAACGTGCCACGGGCGCGTTTGCACAGTGGTGAAGGAGGGGCGGGGCTTCAGGTGACATGTCTGCAAACAGGCCCCGTGGCGCGTTTTAAGATGGGGAATTAAATCCCCTTCAATCCTGAGGGTCCCTGGGGCCAACTAGCCCAACAGGTACATCCAGAAAGTGCCACAGAGCTGCGTTGCAGAGAGGTGTAAAAAGGGTGTGGCCTCTCTACACGTCTCTGCAACGCAGCCCCTGGCGCATATTGGAGGTTCCTGGTGGGCTAGTTGGCCCCTAGGGACCCTCAGAATTCAAGGGACTTAATCCCCAACTTAAAACGCGCCACGGGGCGCGTTTGCACAGATGTCACAGATACCACCCGCCCCTCCCTTCACAATTGTGCAAATATTCCTCTAAAATCAGCCGAAATACGAATTCCGATTTACTCACCTGTTATCAGGAGAGACCTCAGTGCTGTATCTTTCAGCCCAGTACTGGTCCTGAAAAGTAATTCTAACCATACTTACCAGTAACTTGAATTTCCTTCCATAGGCTAACATTGACTGGTTTCACTTGGAAATTCTTCTAAGTGTGGAGTTTTGGAACTTTAAAATATTCCTCTAAAATCAGCCGGAAATACGAATTCCAATTTACTCACCTGTTATCAGGAGAGACCTCAGTGCTGCATCTTTCAGCCCAGTACTGGTCCTGAAAAGTAATTTTAACCGTACTTACCGGTAACTTGAATTTCCTTCATAGGCTAACATTGACTGGTTTCACTTGGAAATTCTTCTAAGTGTGGAGTTTTGGAACTTTAAAATATTCCTCTAAAATCAGCCGAAATACGAATTCCGATTTACTCACCTGTTATCAGGAGAGACCTCAGTGCTGCATCTTTCAGCCCAGTACTGATCCTCAAAAGTAATTTTAACCGTACTTACCAGTAACTTGAATTTCCTTCCATAGGATATCATTGCCTGCTTTTTGCTGAAAAAGTTTCTAAGTGTTGATTTTTGAAACATACAAATATTCCTCTAAAATCAGCCGAAATCCGAATTCTGATTTACTCACCTGTTATCAGGAGAGACCTCAGTGCTGCATCTTTCAGCCCAGTACTGGTCCTGAAAAGTAATTTTAACCGTACTTACCAGTAACTTGAATTTCCTTCCATAGGCTAACATTGACTGGTTTCACTTGGAAATTCTTCTAAGTGTGGAGTTTTGGAACTTTAAAATATTCCTCTAAAATCAGCCGAAATACGAATTCCAATTTACTCACCTGTTATCAGGAGAGACCTCAGTGCTGCATCTTTCAGCCCAGTACTGGTCCTGAAAAGTAATTTTAACCGTACTTACCGGTAACTTGAATTTCCTTCATAGGCTAACATTGACTGGTTTCACTTGGAAATTCTTCTAAGTGTGGAGTTTTGGAACTTTAAAATATTCCTCTAAAATCAGCCGAAATACGAATTCCGATTTACTCACCTGTTATCAGGAGAGACCTCAGTGCTGCATCTTTCAGCCCAGTACTGATCCTCAAAAGTAATTTTAACCGTACTTACCAGTAACTTGAATTTCCTTCCATAGGATATCATTGCCTGCTTTTTGCTGAAAAAGTTTCTAAGTGTTGATTTTTGAAACATACAAATATTCCTCTAAAATCAGCCGAAATCCGAATTCTGATTTACTCACCTGTTATCAGGAGAGACCTCAGTGCTGCATCTTTCAGCCCAGTACTGGTCCTGAAAAGTAATTTTAACCGTACTTACCGGTAACTTGAATTTCCTTCATAGGCTAACATTGACTGGTTTCACTTGGAAATTCTTCTAAGTGTGGAGTTTTGGAACTTTAAAATATTCCTCTAAAATCAGCCGAAATACGAATTCCGATTTACTCACCTGTTATCAGGAGAGACCTCAGTGCTGCATCTTTCAGCCCAGTACTGATCCTCAAAAGTAATTTTAACCGTACTTACCAGTAACTTGAATTTCCTTCCATAGGATATCATTGCCTGCTTTTTGCTGAAAAAGTTTCTAAGTGTTGATTTTTGAAACATACAAATATTCCTCTAAAATCAGCCGAAATCCGAATTCTGATTTACTCACCTGTTATCAGGAGAGACCTCAGTGCTGCATCTTTCAGCCCAGTACTGGTCCTGAAAAGTAATTTTAACCGTACTTACCGGTAACTTGAATTTCCTTCATAGGCTAACATTGACTGGTTTCACTTGGAAATTCTTCTAAGTGTGGAGTTTTGGAACTTTAAAATATTCCTCTAAAATCAGCCGAAATACGAATTTCGATTTACTCACCTGTTATCAGGAGAGACCTCAGTGCTGCATCTTTCAGCCCAGTACTGATCCTCAAAAGTAATTTTAACCGTACTTACCGGTAACTTGAATTTCCTTCATAGGCTAAGATTGACTGGTTTTCAGCAAAAAAGTTTCAAAGTGTTGATTTTCACAAACTACAAATATTCCTTAAAAATCGCCTGTATGACTTAAACGCATTTTTTCAACTGTTTACAGGAGATGCACCAGTGCTGGATCCAGGATCCAACACTGAGTAAGAAAAGTAACGATAACAGTTTTTACCTGCTAAGTGAATTTCCTTCCATAGGATAACATTGGTGATTCTATGAGAAAAAGTTTCTAAGTGTCAACTTTTAAAAATACAATAATATTCCTTAAAAATCACGACTGTAAACAAAACGCTTTTACTCAACTGTTTACAGGAGATGTACCAGGACTGAATCTAGGATCCAGTCCTGTGGTTACAAAAGTAATCCATAAAGTAACTAATTGCATTTAACTAGAAATTCACATTGAGCTGAATGTTGCATTGTGTTTGAAAATGTGTTGCCCATTGCAACAACTGTAACTACTGTACTTAAAAGTCTATTGCCTATCTGCAAAGTATTTAAACTAAAGTAATTCATTCTGAGAAAGTATTTTTGTAATGTAATGTATAATGTAATTACAATGTAATTTAAAAAATAAAATATGTAAAAAAAAATTGTTTCTAAAAATGTAGTAAATCAGTATGAAAAAAATTAATATAACAATTAATACATTTAAAAATTGTCATTTACAAAACCTTTGAAATTCACTGAAAAAACCGTAGGTTTCAGGCACGTTATAGTTAGAAATTAGCATTTAAAAAACCTTTGAAATTCACTGAAAAAACCATAGGTTTCAGACACGTTATAGTTACAAATTAGCATTTAAAAACCTTTGAAATTCACTGAAAAAACCATAGGTTTCAGACACGTTATAGTTACAAATTAGCATTTAAAAAACCTTTGAAATTCACTGAAAAAACCATAGGTTTTAGGGACAGTTATAGTTACTTGGACATTGCACTCGTACAAAACCCGTGAAATTCCCCGTTATAGTTAGTTCAGCTAACTATAACTCGCGCCCCGCAATGCACTGCTGATGACGTCACATATTACATCACTCATGACATGGTCAGTGACATCACTGATGACATCACTGATGACATCTCAAATGACATCACTGATGACATCATCCACGTGATAATCTGATGCACCTCCTCACACCCTAATATAACCTTTGATACACCCACTCTAAATTACAGACTGCCATTCGCAAAACCATAGACACTCCAACACCAATAACTACATACCCACTCACGGATTCTTAGGTCTACGCACACATCCACTCACTCACCCGTACAGTCACTCATACTTACGGTCACTCAGTACAGGACTATCATATGCACTCATACTCCTTTATAGACACTCAAACACCGCCACTCATCCATAGAGGTACTCACACACCTAGTCAGTCATGCAAATAATTAAACACACTACCATTTACTCACCTATACAGTTATACACACACCAGCTCACTTACTCATACAAATACTAGCACATTCTTACACTCTTATACAATCACTGATACAAGCACACACTCATCCATACAGCCACTATCACAATCACTCACTCTCGCTTATAGCTATTTATATACTCCAACACACATATATACTGCCTTTCACATATGTAGTTACTCACACATGTACCACTGGGACATACATTCACTCACTAACACACTCTTACACACACTTACCCACCCATACAGTCTATCACAGATGCACTCTTGAAACCATCCACCCAGTGAATCACCCACTCACACATCTATGCACAGAGTCGCACACACCCCTCCCACACAAACACTCAGGCACCCATACAGATACTCAGACAAGCATTCAATAACTCATATAGACACTCATGTAGCTATTCACAAACACATGCAGCCACTTACACAGCAACAGACAGACGGATACAGACATTCACCCAGTTTAGTCACTAACCCATGCATTCAGTAAGATACGTTAAATCACTCACTTATACAGTCAGTCACGCACCTACTAAATCATCCATACAGACACTTACACACCCACTCATTCTTCAATACGTCTTTTCCTATATATATTAAAAATATTTAAACTTTACAGAAACACACAGTCACTGGATGATGTCATCAGTGATGTCATTTGAGATGTCATCAGTGATGTCATCAGTGATGTCATCAGTGATGTCACTGACCATGTCATGAGTGATGTAATATGTGACGTCATCAGCAGTGCATTGCGGGGCGCGAGTTATAGTTAGCTGAACTAACTATAACGGGGGAATTTCACGGGTTTTGTACGAGTGCAATGTCCAAGTAACTATAACTGTCCCTAAAACCTATGGTTTTTTCAGTGAATATATATATATATATATATTTCCATCCATCCATCCTACTGGCGGTCACCTGGAGGTATTTATAGTTAGGACGGAGTTTCTATCAAAAAGGTGATTTTCAGTTGCCTATATCTTTGGTGCCGGTTTATGAATTTTCCCCAAAGATTTGCCCGGTACTTCAGCAGCTGTCTGGAAAGTTTCCGAGTGGTTCGTCAAGTGGTGGCTGAGAAAAAAACAGTGGTCCCAAAATGCTTTTTCCCATGTTAATTACCATAGGACCTTTAGACACGACTACAGCCCGAACCGCTGGACGGAATTACACTCAAATTGGCAGGAAACTAGTTCTTGGTATGCAGATCGTGCTTTATTGTGATTTGGTGTAAACCCGTTCAGTAGTTTGGGAGATATTAACTGGAAAACAAATTTGTATATATAGGGACGCGGCTCCTCCTCTTATCCAACAGTCCCCGTCTTGAAATCTGATTGGCTGCCAACACTTCAACCAGGAAGTATTGGCAGCCATCTTGGGATTCTGCTTGAGCTGAGTCCCACAAACAACGTAAAAAAGAAACAAAGGGGAACAGGGTAGGACTCTGGGAACCCTAGAACTGGTGTTGGGGTCCCAGAGGGACCCCGCTGGGGGTTAAAAGCATTTTTTCGGGGGTGGTCAATTTTGCTGCAAATTCACAGGTGGATCCACAGATTTGTGGCAAAATTGAAAAAAAAAGCAAAATGGTGCAGGCTCCAGCGCATCTTTGTAAGGAAGTCCCCGGGTGGGCCAAACCCCAGGACATGCAGGCATTATAAATATAAAGGAAAGGGGCGAATGGGGCCCCCGTCCAAGGCTTCATAAAAGCCCCGGGGACCACCACCTCCCCGGGGCAATGATTTTAAATATGCAGGGAGTGCCAGCGCGGCACACCCTGGGGACTGCCACCTTCCTGGAGCTGTTTATGGAATTAAAGTGGGGGAGGCCCGTACGGCCTCCCCCGCAGCCCCAGGGACAACCACCTCCCAGGGGCTAATACTAATTAAATTGGGGGGGCCTCGCACCCCCTGTGCCCCGGGAACCACCACCTGCCCGGGGCTGTTTAATCTTGAAATGGGGGGCCTCACGGACCCCCTGGGCCTCGGGGACCAACACCTCCCCGAGGCAGGCCCTTCTACAAGAAAGGAGGGGGGGCACGGGGCCCCCCTCCTGGAGCCAATAATGGCCCTGGGGACAACCACCCCACAGGGCCGGCTCCTGCTATGTCCGGGGTGTTGGCTATTTGCTGTGGCTTGGCGGGATCTTTACCGCTTCCGCCAAGCCACAGCAAACGCTCTGCTTCCAGTACGCGAGAGCATTGAAAATGCTCTTGCTTGCTGGAAGCTGAGCAAAATTTCTTTGAGACATATGGAGCTGCCTTTTCAGCAGCTCGCTATGTCTGAAAGCAATGCCAGCTCCCCCAGGAGGCCGGTAGTTGGCAGGGGCCATGGAGACCTTCAGGCTTCCCCTGTGGTCCCAGTGGAGACTGGGTGCCCTGAGGGCACCCAGCAGACATGGCTGGGCCACGGGGGATGGGGTCCCTGGGGTTGAAATTGGCCCATGGAGGGGGGCTGCTCAGCCCCCTTCCACCATTTTTGAAAGGCTGGTTCCCGGGGATGGGGTCCTGGGGCCAAAATCGGCCTGGGGAGAGGGGGCCGCATGTCCCCCTCCCTAGTTTAGAATTTAGGACATAAAAAGCCAGGCGCCGAGGGATGGGGTCCCTGGGGCAGAAATCGGCCCAGGGAAGGGGGCCATGCAGCACCCCTCTCATATTAGAAATAGGCCAGGCCCCGGGGGATGGGGTCTATGAGGCTGAAATCGGCTTGTGTCAGGGGGGCCGCGCCGCACCTCCTGGAGCACTACTAGTTGGGGTATGAAGTCCTCTTGGATGCTGATGGTCGTTGGAGGCCAGTAACCTCTCCTGTTACCTCCAGTAAGTTCCACACAGCGGGATTGCTGTGAGCAGGTCGGAGGCCCCGCCCCCTTTTTCCACTACTCTGCAAATGGTACAACTAGTTAAAAAACCATAGAAATTCACTGGAAAAAACCAAAGGTTATAGGAACGTTCTAGTTAGGCTCAGATTTCAGTCATACAAAACCATGGAAATTCAGCAGTTCTAGTTACCTGAGCTAACTATAACTTACGCCCCCGCAATGCACTGCTTATGACCTCACATGTTACATCACTCATGATATGGTCAGTGACATCACTCATGACATCATCCACAGAACCACTCACACTCCATAGAACCTCTCGTGCGCCCACTCATACACCCACACAACCACTCACATACCCATTCATAGACCCATACCAGTACTCACACACCCATTCACTCCTACATAGAACCACTCACATACCCGTACAGCCACTCATACAACCAGTCAATCTCCCTCACACAGACATACACTTATCCATACAGCTACTCACACAGACTTATTCACCTATACGGCTTCTCACACACCCATTCATAAACCCTCTCAACACAGCCACTCAGTCACCCATACAAACTAACACACAACCACTTACATACTCATTCACACATCCATACAAGCACTCTCATATCTGCTCACTTACCCATACAGTCATTCACATAGACACTTACTCTCCAATACAACCATTCACACACTAACTCATTTAACCAAACACTCACTGAAAAAGCCACTCACTCACCCCATACAGCCACTTACACACCCAGTCTGTCACTCATACAATCATTGTCACCCACTCACGCACCCATACAGTCACTCACACAGCCACTCACTCGCCCATACAGCCACTTACACACCCAGTCACTCACTCATACAGTTATTCAGATACCCAGTTACTCACCCATACAGCCACTCACTCAGCAACATAGTCACTCACACTCCCATTCACCCACACACACAGCTACTCACATACCTACTTATACACCCATACAGTCACTCACACACCCATGCGGCCACTCATACACCCAGAAAACCACTTACTCACACACCTCTACAACCACTCAGATACCCAGCCACCCACACAACCACTAACACAACCACTTACCTATAGACCTAGTCAGAAATCCACTTACCCAAAGAGTCACTCATGCATGCACTCACACACCTATACAGTCACTCACACACCCACTCACACACAGATACAGTCACACATCCACTCAGATTACACGTTAGAGGTAGTATCACTCATTTATAGTACAGCTAGTATTCTAATTTAAATTTTGTGGTAGGATAGTATATATGTTTTACGCCCATAAACTCTTAAAAATACTTACTCTCACTGGATGATGTCATCAGTGATGTTATTTGAGATGCCATCAGTAATGTCATCAGTGATGTCACTGACAATGTCATAAGTAATGTAATATGTGAGGTCATACGCAGTGCATTGCAGGGGCATACGTTACAGTTAGCTCAGGTAATTATAACTGCTGAATTTCTATGGTTTTGTACGAGTGAAATCTGAGCCTAACTATAATGTTCCTGTAACCTTTGTTTTTTTCTGTGAATGTTTGTGGTTTTTAAACTCTATTTCCTAGCTATAGCATCCCTGTAACCTTTGTTTTTTAAGTGAATATATATATTCTCATGCTTTGTTAACTCAGTCCCACCCTCTGTGTGATTAACTACGAGCGTCCAGGTTTCAGTTTAATGTTATAGTTCCAAAAATTGTATTTTTAGGACTACAGAGAAATAGTGGAATGTTTTTATTAGTAAGGTTTGAGAGGCCCAAGGACTCAAAATGACAATTTGAATTGAATTATCTTCTTTGATTCCAAAAATACATTGTAGTTCTCTAAATAGTTTCAAGTAATGATGAAGTCACAGGCCATTCAAGTGCCATATGTTTTATTGAATGCCATCATGATATCTTGGTAAGTTTATGATGCTAATAGGATCTATAAAAAGGTAACTGTTGAACTGAGCTGAAAAGAGTATGCATTAAACTGTTGCATTTTCCATATTTCTGTACAAGGGTCATTTCTGGGAGTATACTGAATATATTTTTCCATTTTGTCTTTAGATGTCATGTTTTTGTGGGTTCATTGTGTTGGAGTGATTTTTGTATTCTTGATGTTATACCCCTTGTGTCGTAACGTAGTCTATTAACCAGGTAAATAATGGAGTTGGTTTGTTGAGTAATTCAAAGTGGATATACAACTTAAGACGTCCCGTACTTATAGGTATTGTACAAATTCCTTCAGAGTTGTTTTTGTATTGTGAGTAATGTCCACAAAGTTGATTCAGTTGTTATATTACACGTGATCATGGGGTTGATTGATGCTATACTATCCATTTCATTCTGTAACCCTTGTGCTAATTTAAATTGTGGGGTTGAGAGGGGTATACATTTTTTAGACTAATTTGCCATAGCAAAGAATATTTGTTTTTTGTAGCAATTGTTGATGAGTGCATAACATGTTTTGTATGAATATTCCTTTTGATGCAGAAGGACATCATTGGCTGGATAATTCCCTCATTCACTTAACTTGTAAGGGTCAGAACAGCAACAATAAAGATATTTGTACCCCAAACTCTATCCTATTTCTGATCACCAACCTCCCACTATTATTTCCAAACTCCTTTGAAATTACTGGAACTAGGTCAACATTTGTATGCTGTGGTTAGAAACCTAGATTTGTTCTCATAAAAGAAACTACTAAATAAATGCAATAGAGACCTCTATCTTCCAGACGTAATATCATAAACCCTTCCTTATGCGAAGAGCAGTATAATGGCCTTATATATTTTACTTTGATGGAAATATATGTGTACTATACGTTGTATGTTCTTTGCATCCTTTTTTATAAATGCAGTTATTTGATCCTGATCTATCTGCAAATTTTCTTTGCAGAGGCCTTATCTAACACATTAACTTTATGCATTGATTGCTGTCATCTAAGGAAATGTGGTTTGTGGACCAAAATTAGTGAAATGCCAGTGATGAGTAGTGGTTTTATTTTTCTGTGGATGGCCAAAGATTATGTACCAGAAATCCAGAAACAATTACAGTGTCCTGTTTCAAGCCCACCCGGTAAGAAGAAGAGACTATCTTTCATGCAGATGAATCATTAAATTTAAATGTCGTATTTTTGTTTGGCTATGTACAGAGTAATCTCACCTACCATAATTTTATAAGTAAGTTATAAAAAGGTCTTGGGGCTGTCAAAATAGTGTATGCAAACTGTCTTACATGTTTGTCAAATAAGAATAATTGTAGCAATTGTAACTCTTCTCTCTGACGGATGCTACCAACCACATATTCCTTACCTTGGGAATGCCCCCAGTTGCCTGGATCTGGAGATTTTTCTCAGTATTGCTCCTGTGTGCCAGTAGGTGGCGTTGTGCGTCTCTGCAGCGACTCAAAAGTGATACAGGAATCACATATAAATGACAGAGGAACCACATATAAGTGCCACCCATGCACGTGGACATCAGTTCCTTTCTTTCTACGACTCCTGAAGTGGATCTGGAGCTAGCTCCTCTTTTCCTAGTCAGTTGCCAAGTTCTTTTCTTTGCATTTTTCAGTGTGCAAGGGAGATGTCACCTCCTAAAACCACAAGCTTTAAACCTTGATGAGATTGTCGCAAACAGATGTCTATGACTTATCCCTACAAGGTGGGCCTCTAGTGTCTTAAGTTCAGGCAGCGAATTCAAGTTGTGCAGGGAGTGTGATGGGAATGAGTATATGGTCTACATCAAACTACAAGAGGCCAGTGGGCTAGACACTCTGTTGGTGTCCCTCACGGTCCTTCTACAGATGAGGCAGTGCCCTTCGTCATGGTTATTCGAGGGCAACCAAAGTCCTGGATCTGCAACTCCCCTCTACTGAAGTGATGACTAATGTGCTCACATCTTCCCCTAACAAAATTACTTGTTTTTTTTGCAGAATAAAAATAGGACTTTCTCAAAAGTAACCCCCAGTAGTAAGATTACATAGAAGCATACCCCGTTTCCTGATAATCGCCCAGAAAAACTTAAGCAACACAGAATCTTTGAGGCAAAGGATAACCATCTGATACCACATGTTATATGCACAAATAGAGTTAGTGTATTGGCATTAAAGGAAAGTATTGAAGGGACAGAAACGAGTTGAGAAACAGTAAGGGTGCCTATATCGCTCTGAGACCAAGGTCGATTTATTGAGGAGAGAAATTCACAAAGTGAAATATATGGTTTTAGCTCTAACAAAGAGATTAGAGGAAGCCCTTTCAACAAGCAAGTGTTAATACACAAACGTTAACCACAGTAAAATGGTAGGAGGGGTTGGTTCAGTAACACAGATGCTTTGTGACTTGCAGCAGCCACCCCCAAGAGATTCACAGCACATCACCGATAGTGCGGGAGACGGTGAAGGTGAGCTAAATAGTAATTTCCATGTCAATTGATGATCACCAAATAAACAACAAAGCTCTTAGTCCCTCCCTAAAAACGTAGATCTCAGATTTTCATTTGCTAACAGGAGGCTCAAGGACTCATGCCACAATAGACACCATTGAGTGGCACTTAGACCAAACCTACAGAGACAGCCCCCTCAACAACTTTGATACAACAGGATTATGTTGGTAGGGTAGTGGTCTACATGACAAGCATTCCAAAGCTTAGCCACCAAAAAATAGAGATCCAAAAGTCGCTTACTAATAAGGTGATCCATTGGATCAGAGAAATTCGAAAATGTTACTCCCTGGTCCAGGTGACATATTTGATGTCCTACACATGTCATTACCACAGGAAAACCATGACTATATAGAGGTAACTCTAACTAGGGCAGAGTTTGCCATGGTTTTTGTCAATCTTGATTTGCGTACCGCTCCAGCTAATGGCTCCGAGATACAGTTTAAGTTCAACCCCCCCATCGCCCTCTCTCTGTTTGTATTGTAATTGCCTACTAGAGGGAACCCAATTGACTTGCTAGACAGAAATCACCCCAAAAGGGTATATCCATCCTACATCAAGTCTCTGCTAAAAGATATAGACTGGCTTAAGACAACTAAAGACCTGGGCATGACCCATCTAATGGGAGGGCAGGGATCCTGGGCTATACTATCCAAACTGGGTTAGAACTTCCAAGGAGCCCAGGTGACCCAGATACACAAACAGCGAGCCTGACAACTGATGTTACCCAACTTATAGGACTAGGCCAAATTTTAAGTATTAAGGAAGCCCCACTGGTTAGCGGGGGTTCTAAACAAATGTGAGTCTTCTTGTGGAATTTGGCAGGCCTTAACTCTAAACTTAATGATCCATTGTGGGACTAGTTTATCGACTTGTATCATATTTCTCTCTTCCAAGAAATGCAGGTGATTGATCCCCTGCACAGAAATGCTAGTTTAACATTTTTTTGTAGAGGCTCAACCTTCACCTGCAAGTGATCAGGCGGTTTAATAATCTGGGTTAAGATTTAATTAAATTGTTCAATTCGTAAGGTTGAAATTCTGGCCCCTGATATTTTATTAATAAAACTGAAACCAGGAAAAGGATTCTCAGTATTTTTATATGTTTAGTCACTAACTTTACGTATTCCGGAAGATATTTAAAGAAGAAATACTGACAGGTGCCATACAATTATTTCTGGGGACTTCAACGTTATGTTTGAAGCCCTAGACTTTCTAAGCTCCCTGACTGATTCAGAGGGTGAGGCTTTTGGGTATCTCTGCACTAGAGGCTAAACCTAATGCAATTTGTTCAATGGCAGCAATATAGCTGGCATCTCTAACCTTACGCAGTTGATTAAGTGCATGTAATGGCAGAACACGCTCAGATTTTAGAATGGAGTATACATTTAAGAGGCGTAATTACATGAGAATCGATAACCTCATAATTTTTTATTTTTTTAAACTTTATTTGTAGATTGAAAACAAATACAAGCAGCGGCACGCTGTCTCGAGAGAGGAAACAATAAAGATACACATGGACGTAGGACTGATCATGTAGACAATCAGATACGCAGTGAACAAGCAGTGAAAGATGATAGTCCAGCAATATGTCCAAAGTTCGGTGGCATCATATATTCTTGTCAGTCCGTACATCATTCCGGAAGGCAGCGGCCGCAGATCAACAACAAGAGGAAGAAAAAGAAGATAGGGTAAAGAAAGAGGTCACAGGCGGAGATCAGCATGAGAGGGGAGCAGAAGGAGGATAAAGAGGCATGAGGAGAAAGGGAAGGAGAAGGGGGAATCTCCCATGTCAGGTTGGAAAGTGAAGCACTCCAGTGTGCGGGCGGCCCACCAGATGCACCGCGCACGACGTTCTAGCCGTCTATACCTCCACCGCTGGAGTATGTGCACGATCATCGGAATGTGCT
Source organism: Calotriton arnoldi (assembly GCA_963921515.1). Lineage (NCBI taxonomy): Eukaryota > Metazoa > Chordata > Amphibia > Caudata > Salamandridae > Calotriton > Calotriton arnoldi. The sequence continues at coordinate 730,904 of CAWUFW010009048.1, read as the reverse complement.
AGTAAAAAGCTTTGCAGTGGTTCCCAGATATCGTGGGAGCGAGCCTGCGCCGGCATGAGTTCCCAGAATTCAGTTAATTGGTTATGGCAGAAAGCGGCATCCTTAAGCCATTCATCCCTACGCGGTCTACGTTTGCGGCCCCAGCAGATAGCCACCCGCCTCTTGGCCAACAACAGCAGCATGGCAGACAGTCTCCGCACTTCTGATGGGAGGTCCTTGACATAGCCTAGCAGAGCAGTGACCGGAGAGCACTCCAGCCTACACCCCAACATTGCATCCAGCGCATTGAAGACACAATTCCAGTATTGCGCCACTTCCTCGCACTCCCAAGCCAGGTGTATGAAGGAGGCCTCAGGCGCACCACAGCGCACGCATCTCGCATCCGTGCTCAACCCCGCTCTGCGCATCCATACAGGGGTCCTATAGAGTCTGTGGAGGAATTTGAAGTGGATAAGCCTCAGTCTGTAATTGGGCGACATGTCTCTCGACTGTGTGCAGCAGTACTCCCATACACCCTCCTCCAGCGGGGTTCCCACGCTCTCCTCCCACTCGCGCTGGGCAGGGGGTTCGCAGAGTGGCGACTCACGCTGCAAGCCAGAATAGATACGTGATATGAGTTTGCGGGGTTAGTTAAAAAAACTTCTAGGACGCCGAAAGTTGGAGGCGCGATCGGGAACGTGATGTATAGCGCTCAGAGTGCTGCCCGCAATTGGAAATAAGTCAGCCTATCAAGTAGGCCGGTGTGCTCATCCCCCAATGCGGTGTCCAAATCAATAAAAACCCCATCCGGGAAAGCATGCCCCATCGTATGCAGCTGGAGCTTGCACAGATGCTGACAGACCCCTGTCTCATTTGTGAAAGGCAATGCTGGGAGTTTAATGAGCGGCACCGACGGTGCCAATACCGTGTCTAGGTGTGCCCTGCAGCGGAGTTGCTGCCACGCCCAGACTGTGCAGCCAACCGTGTCTATTCCAGATCTCGGACGAGTTTGAGGACGAAACAGTGCCATGTGTAGCGGAACTGGGGCCGCTAGGTCACTCTCAGGGGCGGTGTGCGCCATAAAGAGTCTGATATATCCAATGGAACCCAAATTGGGCCTGTGCGCAACTGTAGTATAGTTCCATGTCAGGCGATCCCAGACCACCCTGCTCGAATGGGAGCGTGAGAGTCTCCCAGGCCACGCGGGGTTGCCCCCCCGCCCATGCAAAAGAAATTAGATTAGAGCGCAGTCTCCTTTTGAACTTGGAGGTGAGGGGGAGCGGAAGGTTAACAAAAACATATAAGAATTTAGGCAGTATCACCATTTTGGCAATGGCAATCCGGACGGCCCAGGAGAGGGGAAGCGCCCCCCACCGGGGTAAGCGGCTTTCTAGCCACTCCATGAGCCTGCCGTAGTTGTATCTCCACAGTTCCTCGTGATCTCTACTGATACAAATACTGAGGCACTTTACAGGGGAGACTGCCCATTTAAGCGGGAATTACGACTGAAACACGGCCGTAGCGGCAGTGAGAGGAAAAATCACAGATTTCCCCCAGTTAACATTAACGCCTGAAAGGCCACCAAACCTAGTGATTTCTCGTATAAGGGAGACAAGATTGGTCGCCGGAACATTGACATACAGGGTGACGTCATCCACGTACATAGACTCCAGAATTACTCTGGGCGAGAAATCGAGCCCCTTTCTGGCATGATGCTGTCGCAATCTGGCCGCCAGCGGTTCCATAGCTATGGCGAAGAGGAGGGCCGAGAGCGGACACCCCTGTCTCGTGCCACGTCCCACAGCAATCCGAGGGGAGATGACCCTGTTGATTCGCAGCCTAGCCGTCGGGGAGGTATATAATAGTGCGATCTTTTTAAGGAAGGCAGGACTCATACCAATACGGGCAAGGAGCGAGAACAAATAAGGCCACTCCAGCGTATCGAACGCTTTGGTTGCGTCCAGGAATACAGCAGCAGCGGGGAGGGAAGTAGCCACCTCCTGCATCACCGCGAAGAGGGTACGAAGGTTGTGGGCTGTGCTCCTACCAGGAACAAAGCCACATTGGTCGGGCCGAAGTATCGTAGGAAGCAGTGGAAGCAGCCGCGTAGCCAGCAACTTAGCGAGGATTTTATTGTCTACATTATCATTGATAGTGGCCTATAAGAATCGCAAAGTAGCAGGTCTTTATCCGGTTTAAGGATGGTCACAATAAGTGCTTCGCGGAGGGAGGAGGGGGAAGAGCGCCCCGTTCAAGTGAGTCCTCATACATGTTGAGGAGGTGGGGTGCGAGAAGCGGCGCAAACTCCTTATAAAAGGCAGGGGTAAGGCCGTCCAACCCCGGCGCCTTGTCCCCTGGCATGGCCCGGATTACCCTAATCACCTCCTCCTCCGTATATGGCTCGTCCAGATACTTTCGGTGGGCATCGCTAAGCCACACGAGTTCAATGGAGTCGAAAAAAGGGAGCAGGTCCGGGAGCGCCTCCACCTGTCGTGCGGCATACACTGAAGAGTAATATCTGGTCATTTCGGCCTGTACGGCATCCTGCCCGACCGCTGCCAGGTCCTCGTCCGTGCGCAGCTCACAGACATAGCCACGTCCCCCGTACAGATAGTGAAGAATTTGGGGGTGAAGCTGGATGAGAACATCTCCATGCAGGCACAGATCCCAGTGACCGGTTCCTGCTTTGGCATGCTCAAAATGCTGAAACAGTTCCTGCCCCTCCTGTCTATCACCCACAGAAAAACGGTGGTCCAGGCATTAATTCTGTCCAGGCTGGACTACGTGAATGTACTTTACCTGGGGCTGCCTGAGTATCTACTGGCAAGACTGCAGGTGACTCAGAACGCCGCAGCAAGAGCGATACTCATGCTTGGCCCCAGAGCTCGCATGTCCACACAGTTGAAATCCTTACACTGGCTACCTGTCCGAAAAAGGATCCATTTCAAGGCCATGGTTTTGGCTTTTAAGGCTCTACATGGCATAGGTGCTGGGTACATTATGAAGAGAGTTCAATTTTACCATCCTCCCCGTGCACTTGGGTCTGCAGCGCTTCAGCTAGCACTGACCCTCAGATACCTACGGACACGTATCGGGGGCTGCTCCTTCCAGGTGCAAGCAGCAAAACTGTGGAACAATTTACCGGTGGATTTAAGGTTGACTCAGGATCTCCTTGCATTTCGGAAATCATTAAAAACTTGGCTCTTTCAGCTTTAACATCTAATGCGGTGATCTCACTCCTTAGCTAGGCCTCATCCTGCTTCAGCGCCGGGACACTCAATTGAGTAGCTGCGCGCTCTATAAATAGTCATTTAACATAACATAACATAACATTGGCCCATGGCTTTTTAAGGAGACCCGCAAGGGTTTTACCCGCCCTATCGCCCTCACCGTATTGGCGAGCGCGCGCTTCCCGACCTAGAAAATGTGTTTCCCTATGCGCAACCTCCTCGAATTCCGCTATCTTGGCCTTGATCTGCCCAAGGGTCGTGAGCTGATTGGACTCGAAAAATACAGATTCAAGCAAGCGAATCTCTTGCTCCAGCCACCGCAGATCGTTCCTCAATGAGCGTAAATCGCCAGATTGTTTGGCGATACATTGGCCCCTAATGACAACCTTGAACTCCTCCCATAGTGTAGACGGGGAGTCCACAGAGCTTATGTTAGTGTCAAAAAAGTCCGTTATAGCGGCTCCAATCTCCTCCCGGAACACTGGGTCACGGAGAGCACCAGTAGGAAGTCTCCAGCTGAAGGCTCTATTTGGCGCGTCTGGTAACATAAATTCTAGTAGTACTGGAGCATGGTCCGATAGGATGCGGGCAAGATGAGAGCAGTTTCTAACCCAGGTGTCCACATCACAGGATATGAGCCAGTAGTCAATCCTGGACCACGAGGGGCCTCCAGAGGAAATGCAAGTTCCCTCACGGCTGGATTGGTGCTGGCGGCGCCAGATATCTATTAGATCCTGATCTTCCATAAGGGCCTGCAACTGCGCCGCAGCTTGAGGATGAGGCCGGCGAGAGTCGCTCGACCTGTCAAACTCGGGGTTGAGAACCACATTAAAATCCCCTCCCCATAGTACCGCCCCGGGACCCAGGGAGTCCGCCAACCGCCAGACCTCACTAAAGAACTGGGGCTCGTCGGTGTTGGGGCCGTAAACCGAAATGAGTCTCATTGGACGGCCTTCGAGAACCCCCGTCACTATCACGTAACGCCCTTGGGGATCGCATAATGCGGCGCGTGTATGCCAAGGGAGGCCCTTTCTGAGGATGATGGCTGTGCCCCTGGCATAGTTGGAGTATCCCGCTACAAACCTTTCACCCATCCACCCCGCTCGCAAGCGCGAACAGCAGGCTCCCATCAGGTGTAGCTCTTGTAAAAAGCAGATATCTGCCCCATATCGATTAAGCAGCGCCGCCACTAACCGCATCTTTCTACTATCGTTCAGGCCTCTCACATTCCAGGTTACAGCTTTTAGCGTGTGTATCTTGTCAGCAGTTGCAGTCATCTCCACATTGCCATGCATCCATGCGCGTCAAGAGGGGGGGCAGAGGCCGGCAACTGCGGGCTCAAGACCAGCGAGAAGAGGGGAGAAGAAGAAGGAAGAGAAGACAGATAGAGAGAGAAACATTTCTTCCCAGGTAACTCACCCGCCACCCCAACTACCCACCCACCACCCACTGTAGCCACCCAACTTGGCTGAAGAGCAGCAACCCTACCCACAAGAGACCAAAAGTGGCCAACAACAAAAGCCAACATGGGACGCATCCCAGGGGGTGGTGCTAGGGGGCTCGGCATCGCCCAACATTTGAGTGTTGGGTGGCTGGACAGAGAACGCCCATAGGGGCCATAGAGTTAGATAGTCGGGAGGCCCAGTGCAATAACAGTTGGCACAAGTGCTCCAAAGATCTCCGAATTCAGAAGGTCCAGGGCGTATGTTAGGGCAGCCTGGCTCAGAGGTCTTCCCTGCCAAGCGTACACTACTAGGCACAGACCGGTTGGTTCAGTCGTTCTCGTTGAGGGGATCCTCTTCCATCTGGACCCTATTTGCGGGGGCCTCCGGCGCTTGAGGCTGCGTGCAAATTTGGCAGCTAGCTTGGGGTCCGTAAAGAATGACGTCTTGCCAGCATGGAATACTCGGAGCTTCGCTGGGTACAACAAAGAATATTTAATGTCTTGTTGTTGCAGCATTCTTTTGACCGGTACAATTTCACGGCGGGCGGCCTGAACAGACAGGGTAAAATCGGGGAAGAAGGAGATCAGATTGCCCTGGTACCTGATTTCTTGTTTGTCACGGGCCTTTCGTAGCACAGTATCGCGGTCCCTGTAGTTTAAGAGTCTCGCAATGATAGAGCGGGCCGGGGCCCTCAGAGGGGGCCGAGGGGCCTGTGAGCACGCTCCACAATGCACATCGCCGAGAGGGTCTCACCAAAGGGGGATCGTAGCATCTCTTCGACATAGTCTTCTACTCTGGACATCGACGTGGTTTCCGGAATTCTGAGGATGCGCAGATTATTGCGCCGGGACCTTGCTTCGAGGTCTTTGTTCTTTGTCGCGGTAGGGCTGCCGCCCCGGAACAGGCGTCGTGCCACAGCGCCGCCTCAGCCCGTCCAAAGGCACCGGAACAAACAAGGGCAGTCAGGCACAGTCAGAAATCCTGCAGGCGCTGCGTACCTTGATGCAGGAGGGAGGGGGCAGCTCCGCCGCCAGGGCCCCTGGGGGGCATCCAGTTAACAGCGCCTCAGTCTGCAAGGCCTAAGCGGGGTCTCCGATCTCTGCCAGATGTAGGACTCAGAAGGCTGCCCGGCCGAGAACCGGTGCAGTCCCAGTGATCCTGACTCAGCTGACTCAGCACTCCTCCCGGGCAGCCGATCGGCTCAAGGCGCAAGGGGCCCCACGTCCCAGCAGGCGTCGCCTCCCCAGGCCAGCAACTGGAGTTCACAGGAAGGCTTCTCGGGCCCCGCAGCTTCAGCACCTTCCTCCCCGCGGCGCCGCACCGTATACCCTCAGCGGGCCGCGTCAACCTCTTTGACAGCGGGGATTAGCGTGTTGGCCCGGCAGGGTCGCGAGCAAAATCAGCAGGCCCAGTCACCACCTCGCAGTCTCCCGGGCCAGCCGCACCCTACAGCACACTTCCCAGCAAGTTCTGTGGCACCTCCGCCGGGCGGGCTCCCGGCCGTTCACCTCTCACCTATGCGGGCTGCGCAGCGGAGGGTCCAGGCCCCCCTGCGGGTCCCTCCCACAGTGCGCTTCACACGGCCCAGAGCGAAACCCGCCGACAGGCAGCGCTATACGGATCCAGGTCCCTGGCGGGGCCCCCGCCGCGACTCCAGGTACCTCATGTCACAGCAGGGCCGCCAGGCAGTCAGTGCTTCACAGCCTCAGGGTCCGGCCCTCCAGCTCTCACACACTCAGGCCGGGGCCATTTTCTTTCCTCCTGCAATCCCGGGGTCAGCATCTCCAGTGTGCCTCAAATGTCACACACTCAGGCCGGGGCCATTTTCTTTCCTCCTGCAATCCCGGGGCCAGCATCTCCAGTGTGCCTCAAATGTCGCCGAAATGCAGCAAATTGTAGGTTGATGGCATCTGTACCTGTTAAGGAGCTCATGCACGAGTTTGCCAGCCACGATGGGCTCCCGAACTGCAGGATAATTGGTGGATTAGCAATCCAGCCTGCAGAGCCTCACTACGTGGCGGCCATCTTGCAGCCGGCACACCAGCGCCCCCCCCCCCCAATGATAACCTCATAATTGATATCAAATTGTGACCTGCACTCCTTGATATGAAAATTATTACAAGAGTGGATAGCGACCATAATGCTCTCGATTTAACCTTGAGTGATGCCATACCATGTGGCATGGTTCCAGCTGACTGCATTTGCTGTATTGACCCAGTAGTTGGACATAATGGCAATACAATCAAATGGCCAAATATTATAGGGAAACCAGAGGTCCTAGCTGAATATATATCTTTCTCTCCGTGGTCAGCTCTTGTATACATCTAGACTTGGAATTAATACCAAGAACCGATATACATTTGAAATTGTTTCCAATTCTAAAAAGACTTCTTTTACAAGACTGTTAGGTTAGGCTCTAAGAAAAAAGACAAAAACAGTTATTTGGTTTAATCCGGACTGTAAAATGGCCAGAGCTACCCTAATGGCAGCTGTCAAATCACATGGTAGACCGGTGATTGTACAAGTTCGGAAATATTGCAAACGTGTCCAGCTTAGAGCTAGGAGGACCTTGGAAGACTCCAAATTGCAGATTCTTCTCGAGACAGCAAGGAACAATAATCGTGCATTTTGGAATAGCATCGGTCACAGTAATTTGCATAACTGCAATCGTGTTGGGAATTTTATCCAACCGCATGTCTGGTTTTCAAATTTTTTCCAATCTTTACACAGTCTTCCAGCTCAAAGACAGTAATTCTCTTCCACTTTCTTCACTTGATACACCGGGCTGCAGTGACTAACCAGCCTTCGTCAATTAAAATTTCTCACTGAAACCTCAAGAGCTATAGAGTGCCTAAATTGCGGGAAGGTCCCAGAGCCAGATAAGATCCAGAGGGACCTAAATCAATCTTAGCAGGTGTAGACATACCACCAACATGGAGAGGGATAGAGCGCGTCACAATTTGCAAAAAGGATACAGGGGACAATCCAGCCATTTACAGGCCAATCACTGGATTGCTGAAGGCCAGATATAGTTCCCCTTACGAGCAGGTTTTATGTTTACATTTTCTTTATTGTTTTCCAGTGATAACAGGTATATGTAACAGGAGATAGAACCCCCGTCTGTGATAGATGCAACAATATATAAAAACGCTCAACTCCCCCCACCCAACCAACCCGGACCTGGTTGCACATACAAAATAGTGAGAAGAAAAGAAAAAGCCTACCCCCCCTAGTCTCCGTTACGAGCTAGTGATTATGTGCTGTTGCTATGGCAGACTCTGATAAGCAAAGGAGGCGTAAGTACTTGGGGCATGTCAGTTCACGAAATTCTGTCGTCAGGAGAGCTAGGAAGGGTTTCCAAAGCTTGGGAAATGATGAGCTTTGATTCGTCAGTGTGAGGGCTATGCGCTCCGCCCCATCACATACCAAAGCCTCTGTAGCCAGCCCTGGTGTGTCAGAATATTTCGGGTACCCCAGTGCATTAGTATGTTCTGCAGGGCCGCTAATTGTGCTTGACCTATCTGCCTACCTCTGCGGGATCGCAGGGGGGAAGGTAAGTGCATTTGGGAGGCCTAGGAGGATGTTTGCCGGCAATATAGGAGGGTCTGTGTCCAGGTGTGTGTCAATGTCCTTAAGAACCTGGGCCCAGTATGTAGCTAGTGTCGGGCAATCCCATAGTATATGTACTAGCATGCCTACGGAACCACATTGACGCCAGCAGTCAGGTGACTTAGATGGAGCGAATTTATGTAGTCTACTGGGGGTGATGTACCAGTATGTTATAATTTTAGTGGCCGTTTCAACACCAGGAGTGTTACGGGCTGTGTGTCGGGCACAATAGTAAATCTCATCTCATCCCATTCCTTTACAGATGACTCCCTCCCTATCTCCGACTCCCTTCGCCGCTGGCCTGGGGATTTCACGGAAGGGCGTTCAGGGGCCAGTAGCTTGTATAGGTGAGTGATGAGGCGTGTGTTTGTCGTATTAGATAGTAGCCATCGTTCGTATTGAGTGAGGAGACGTTGGGCACCCGGTCGAACCGAGGGCTGCATCACCCAGTGGCATATCTGGGTGTAATGCCACCTCTCGCATTCAGGAAGTTTGTGTTCTTGGCGAAGGGAGTCGAACGGAATGGGGCCTTCAGTGTTAAACAGGTGTCCCACCGATCTACAGCCCGCCTGGGTCCAGCGATAGAAACCAGGGTCCGACAGAGCCTGAGTGTTAGAAATGGGATCTCTAGTTGGCAAGGGCTTGCACCTTTGTCCAAGTAGGGACCCTTCTTCCTAGTCAGGGTAAGGGTGTTACACTCGTGAAGTAACCCCTGCTCACCCTCGTGGTAGCTTGGCACGAGCAGTCAGGCTTAATTCAGAGGCAGTGTGTAAAGCATTTGCACATAACCAACAGTAATACAGTGTAAGCACTACAAACGGACACCACACCAGTTTAGAAAAATAACCAATATTTTATATACTCGAGACAAGACCAATTACGACAAAAATCCACAATACTATACTTTAAAAATGAATGCTTGATACGGTAACTTCTTCTTTGCAGGAATAGCACAAAAGCAAAGTTCGTACGAGTCGGTAGCTCCGTCCGAGCCTACCGCGATGCTGAAAACCACAGAGTCTAACAGTTCCAGCCGACCGCGTCGATACGGGCCAGCAGAGTCGTGAACAGACTCGGTTACAGTACCTTTCTCGTTGTGGCTGGTACGGAGTGTACGAGCCGGTCGGCGTTCGTCGCGGTTGCGGTGCAAGACGGAGCGATGCAAGGTGCGGTGTCCCTCGATGCGGTGCAGGCAGCGGCTCGATGAGCGTCGTGCAGACGGAGTCGGTGAGTCCAAGGCGTGCGATGCAGGGTGAGACGATGCTCGATGCGGTGCTGACAGGTTGCGATGCAGGCGACCAAGCCGGAGTGCGGGAGCTGGCGTCGGACAGCGGTGCGAGTCGGAGCGGTGCGTCGCAGACGTGCGAGCGGTGCCCCAAATGCGGTGCGGTCACGACTCTTGAGCCAGTTGCAGCGACCGCGTCGGTCGGGTCCGGCTGGTTCAGTGAAGCGATGCGATGCGAACTGCGGTGCCCACAGGTCACGGTGCAAGCAGCGGCTCGGTGTTGGCGGCGTCGGACGTCGCCCACGGTGAGACCAGGGTTGCGATGCGAAGCGGGGCGATGCGGTCTGCGGTGCAAACAGGTCACCGGCCAGGGATGGATTCGGTTGACGGTTCCCTTTCTCTGTGGCAACTGAAACAGCGTTCCAGAAGCGGTACCCAGAGGCTTGTGAAGTCTTTGTAGTCCCTGAGACTTCTTAACAGGAGGCCAGCTCGGTTTCAGGCCCTTGGAGATACTCAGCACAAGTTTGTAGAAAGTTCAGTCCAGTCCTTTCACTGCCCAAGGCAGAAGCAGCAGCTGCAGGCCAACCCAACAAAGCAACAACACAGCAAAGGGGCAGTACTCCTCCTGGCAGCTCTTCCAGCTCTTCGTCTTGGCAGGTTCCTTGATTCCAGGGAGATCTAAATTCATGGGGTCAGGGCCCCAATATTTATATCCCAAATTCCTTTGTTCTCTGAAGGCAGAGAGGCCTTTGCCTAGTCCAAACCAGTTCTGGAGCACTTTGTTGACAAGTCTCCGTCCCTTCTTTCAGTGAGTAGGCCAGGGACATCAGACGCACCACAGGAGGTGGAGCCAGCATTGTGGAGGGAAGGCACTGTCCTATTCAGGGCCCAGGTGCGACCCCTCCCACCCATCTACATGTAGATCTTGCTATTCAGCCCTGTGCTGACTCACCCTGTCTCCTGGCATCCCCCAGCCCCTGTCACTCACATTCCAGACAAGGAATACACAACCTCGCAGAGGCAGGCTTGGATGGTTAGACAAGAAAATACCCACTTTCTAAAAGTGGTATTTTCAAACACAGAATGTTAAAACCAACTTCACTAAAAGATGCATTTTATCATTCTGAGTCCAGGCATACTAAACTCGCATTTCTACCACGTTCCCGGGTCAGTTAGGATTATAAGCTGTAATAATCAAAACTGCCCGTTCTGGCCTATGGGGAACAGGTAGCCTTGCAATAGTGAAAAACGAACAAGGCTGTAATTCACTATCAGGACATGCCACACACACCAGGGCATGTCCTACCTTTCGCATACAACGCACCCTGCCCACAGGGGTACCTTGGGCCTACCTTAGGGGTGTCTAACATGTAGCAAAGGGAAGGTTTAGGGACTTGCAAGTGTGTGCACTTGCCAAGTCGACATGGCAGCCCCAGGCTGCGCACAGGCTCTGCGATGGCAGGCCCGAGTTACACTTTACGGGCTGTTTGCGTGGGTGGCACAATCCAGTGCTGCAGCCCACCAACAGCATTTGGTCTATAGGCCCTGGCACTCGCAGTGCACTTTACAAGGGACTGACACATAAACCAAATAGGCCAATCATGGAAACACCAATCCATAACACATTTTATACAGGAGCACTTGCACTTTCCCACTGGACCGCAGTGAGGAAAGTGCGCAGAATCATTACACCAGCAAAAACAGAGTCAAAACCGGGAGGTCAGAAAGCAAAAAGTCAGGGGAAACACGCCAAAAGATGCCAAGTCTAACACTGAGTGAAGTCGGGGTTCCCTACTATGTGAGTCAAAGGAGAGGGAAAGGAAGTGAGAGGTCTATCGATCACCACTTTGTCCCAGGCCACTAAAGCCAGCCTGGTGATGGAAGATAGGTATAAGTTGGGGAGACGTGCGTCCTTTGGAAGAAAGGGGATCCTCCACAAAGGCTGTCCTGCAAGCTCTTTTTCCATGAATAACCAATGTTTTTCGGACTCGGCACGTGACCATTCAACAAAAGCTCTTAACTGTGTAGCCTGATAGTAACGAATAAGGTCTGGGACCCCTAGCCCACCCTCTGAGGGGAGCCTGTAAGCTAAGTCTCTGTTAAGTCTGGGACGCTCAACCACCCAGACAAAATGGTTCAGATCGCCTTGAAGTGCTCGGATGGATCCCGGGGGAGGGTCTCAGGGTAATGCTTGGAAGAGGTATAAGACCTTAGGTAGAATTGCCATTTTTACTGCGGCTATCCTCCCAAGCCAGGAGAGAGTGAGTCGCCTCCAGCGACGCAGATCGGCGCATGTCTGCTGGATTAGCGCGCGATAATTGAGGGTCACGGTCTCGGATGTTGTTGGGGCGATCTGTATTCCCAGATATTGAATATGAGAAGTGGCCCACTGGAGGGGGAAGGTATGCTGAAGTGCGGTTAACGACTGTTGTGACATTGTTAGATTTAGGGCTTGTGATTTTTGGATATTCATTTTAAAGCCAGCGGCCTGACTGAATGCCGTCAGTTCGTCGAGGAAGGCAGGCAAGGATGAGGCCGGGTTCTCCAGCGTGGCTAGGAGGTCGTCGGCGTATAGGCTAAGTGTATGGGATTCGTCGCCAAACTGGATTCCCTTGATATCTGGGTGGGAGCGCACTCTATTGGCCATGGGCTCCATGTACAGGGCAAAAAGAAGCTGTGACATCAGGCACCATTGTCTGGTGCCTCTATTAATTGTGAATGGAGTAGAGGAGTGGCCATTTATTCGGATCACTGCTATGGGGCCGTCGTATGTACTGGCTATCCTTCATCTGAATCTATCCCCCATTCCGAAGTGCTCCAATGTGGCCTCTAAATAAGGCCAGTGCACTCTGTCGGACGCTTTTTCAGCGTCGACTGATGAGAGAATCCGTTCTTGGTTGTGACTCTGGGCCTTGTCTATGAGGTGGAGGATCCTTCGTGTATTATCCCTGCACTGACGCTGTGGGATGAAACCTGCCTGATCTGGGTCGATCAGACCCGGAAGCAAGGGGTTAAGCGGAGCACTCCAGACACTTCCCAAATCAATTTTTCTCCTCACTTCACAACAAAACAGCGGGGGTAGCCATTTTAATTTCCCGACACTTTCCAGGCAAGATCATATCTAAAGAGGCCGAATTAAGGGGCAGACTTCTAGCATACTCCTTACAAATAGGCACTGAATTAATCACAATCATCTCCATATACTCGCCCAAAGAAAGACAAGAGGCATTTTTAAAGCAAGCGGTGATGGAGATTATGGGGACACAGGGATAAAGGAGAGAAAACTGCAATCGGAGAAGCCGGAGTGCCACAGAGAGGTCCTTTCCGTCAGGGTGTAGCAGGCCGGGAGGATGTGCCAGCTAGCGTATTTATGACTGCCTGTTTCTCTCTGGGTATTGTTTCGGGATCCGGTTGCAGGCTGCTCAGGGAGGCGCCGGGGCCACTCCGAGCTGAAGTACTGATTCCATCGGGTTCTACCCCGTTGTGATGTAGGGAGTCAGAAGAGTCCTCCTTCAGGTCCAACACACGACGAGCCTCCTCCAGGGATCTGATTTGATGAAGCCTTCCTGCGTGACGAAAGATAATACGGAAAGGATGCCTCCAGGAGTAACGCACTCCTGCTACTCGTAAGTGCGTGGTGATGGGATGGAATTCTTTCCGTTTTTGGGGGGTTGATGCTGCAAGGTCTTGATAGAGGGAGGGAGGGAGGTCGCGCCAGAGCAGATCACACCGCCCTCGGTCTTCGTCTCCTGCCGGCTATCCTGCCAAAACAGGGCTGCGCGATGGTCACCGGGCCAGCTCTGTGCTGGACATTCATCTCGGGCCCGCGCACCTCAGCAGCTGCCCGTACACTCAGGCCCCACAGTCAAGGCCGCTCTCCCGCTCCGCGATCCAGGTCAGGAGGGAGCTCTGGGCAGTCCGAGTGGCCCTCCTTCTTCTCCACCACTCCGGCTATTCCGCCAGAGCGATCGGTAGGCTCGATTGCTGCTCAATGCTGTATGAGTCCCCTTATACTGTATTGGGGTTTTGTCTCTGGCTTTCTGGAGGATACGCTCTTTCAAAGCAAAGTCGTGGACACACATGAGGATGTCCGGTGGCGGATCTCTAGGTGAGCGTTTGAGTCCAACTCTGTGTGTCCTGTCAAGTTGGATGGACGTCTCGGGACCCACTTCCAGGATGACTCTGAATAAACCCTGTACATACGAGGTGATATCGGGTCCCTCCATTCCGGATGGAACGCCACGAATTCGGATGTTATTCCGACGGGATCTGTTCTCTAAGTTTTCTGTATGGGCCTGGAGGTCCAGGGTTTGGTCTTTAAGTCGCAGAATCTCTTGCTGGAGTTGTTCAATTTCTTCTTCCCTGCTTGTTTCGTGATCTTCCAGCGTGGAGACTCTTTCGCCTAGCCCATCCAGATCTCGCTGTGTGTCTTTTAGCTCTTTTGCGACCTCTCTCCTAAAGGAATGAAGGTGTTCGCGCAGTGAGGTGAATAGCGATTCTAAATAGGGACGGGTAATCGGTTCCTCCGATGTCGCGGATGTCCCCACTGTCTCCTTTGTAGTCGCATCCCCCTCCGGGTCCCCCGTAGGTTTCAGCAACATGTTCTTGAGATTGCAGTACTTTTTCCCTCTTGCAGCTGCCATTGGAAGGCAGGAGGGGATCTTCTGGTAACCACACTTCCGGACTCCCAGGTCCCGCAGCCCAATTCAGAGAAACAAAATGCTCTATGTGGGGGTTGGGGCCCTTCACTGCCGCCCCAGGTCCCAGAACCCCCATCTACCCGGGTCTTGCTGCTGCAGGTAGGCGCTTTAGGTGCTGTGACACAGTCGCTGGGTGGGAGTCGCGACCGTCCACCGGCACCCCGCTGCGGTAGCTTGGTAGCCTGCGGTCAGGTTTGCAAAAGTTAATAGCCCCCTTGAAGCGAAAGTACTCAGTGGCTGGGCTTTACCGTGGTTTTGTGGCTGGGCACTGGTGTCGAGAGAGCTGTGCAGTGGGGTGATGAGCTCCCCCACGGACCGTTACTCGGGCCGTTGGAATGGGGGGGTTCGCAGATGAGCTCCAGCGCCCAAGGACGCCAGAGGAGTGCACCTGGGCGAGCAGTGTCCGGGTTTGGTTCGGTGGCCGGCCCCAGTGTGAGGACAGTTCTATTGCACTGCCTGTGGTCCGTGAGGCGTGATGTCTGGGGGAGCTGGGGGGGGGTCCCTCTTTCCGCCCTTGCTGACTGTGTGGCCCTCAGGAAGTCCACCTCCCACGGTAATAATCAGGGTCTTGCTGTCTGGGCTGTCTGGGCCGACCACGGTGCAGGTCCAGTTTCTGACCGCCCAGGCACTGGCCCGTCCCCCGGACTCCTCACCTGTTTCTTCTGACGGCCGTCAGTCAGCGGGCGGGCCGCCCTCCTCGCGCTCCTCAGGCTGTTGCATTCCCGCAGCCACAGCGGTGCATCACGCCGTCGTCGTCGTTGCTCTTAGGGGCTTGTACTGGGCTCAGGGAGGGCCGCCAGGCAGCGCTGTGTCACCCTATCTGCGGTCGTGAGCCAGCGCCCTCCGCAGGCATCCGATCCGGCAGACCCAGGAGGTAATGCCACTTTCCAGCCCCGCAGGCGGGGCAGGGAGGTCGCGGCAGATCAGATCACACCGCCCTCGGTCTTCGTCTCCTGCCGGCTATCCTGCCAAAACAGGGCTGCGCGATGATCACCGGGCCAGCTCTGTGCTGGACATTCATCTCGGGCCCGCGCACCTCAGCAGCTGCCCATACACTCAGGCCCCACAGTCAAGGCCGCTCCGCGATCCAAGCCAGGAGGGAGCTCTGGGCAGTCCGAGTGGCCCTCCTTCTTCTCCACCACTCCGGCTATTCCGCCAGAGCGATCGGTAGGCTCGATTGCTGCTCAATGCTGTATAAGGCGGCCAGGCCCAGCAGCAGGGAGCGGAGAGACTCTAAAACACGTCTCTACTGTCCGCCATCTTGGCCACGCCCCCCCTACGAGCAGGTTTTAGAAATAAAACTAGCACAATGGATTAAGTCTTCTGTTTCACAATGCTGCATTGGAAGTATGTGACCCTTCTCAGACAACATTTGTATGTGGCTTTGTTTACTTGAGGGCCGCCTTTGATCTTGTGCCAAGGTATAAGCTGTGGGCAGCTCTAAAGACCATGGGTGTCTCACACTGCTTGTTATCTATTTTAATAAGACTTCACACGGAAAACTATGCTTAGGGTTTCTGGGGGAGAATTGCGAACTGACTGACCAAATCGCCATACAAAGAGGATTCAGACAGGACTTTGTACTCCCTTTGATTTTATTTACATTGTATATTAATGATGTAATCCAACATCTAAGTGAGCAAGTGAATGATTCCTCTATTTTAGACAGTCAAAAAATCCCAGTGTTATTGTTCACAGATTGTACTTTGCTAATCTCCAAAACTCCTACGGGTCTGTAAATATTGTTGAACAAATGTTCAGATTTTTGCAAGCAGATGGGTCTGGAGATCAATACGAGGAAAACACAATACTGAAGGTGGAGAATACTGTGCTACAAAGAGTTAACAATTTTGATTATTTGGGTGTCTGAAACTCTGACAATTTATACGGTTCCTGCCACATTATAAAAAGTAATATGTATAAGTCCACTTTAGAATGGTTTCTCTGGTCTTGCAACTATATAGGTTAAAGGCCCAAGCAGCTGCTCTATATGGAACTGAAATAGGGGGAAATCAAAATGTAAATTCACTGATTATTAAGGAGAATAATTTTGAAAGATCTTTTCTCCAAATGCCCCTAGTGCTCCCTTACTTCCTCTCTTTTAGACATGGGCCTAATGAGAATAGTTCATTTAGCAAATCTAAGACCTTTAGTATATTGGCTGGGAGTATGGAACACTGAAGAATTAGTGATATACAAATAGATCGAGATCATAAAACTGGATACATCCAATGTACTATCATGGCTGAACTATGTTACAAATTGGGTTGCTGTCCTAGGTTTACACTCATTCTGGGATGATCTGAGAAGCATCAATGGTAGTTCAATCAATCTCAGGAAGGAGAAATACTGCCATTTAATAGAATAGCAATGCTCGGTGAGCTCCATTGGTGGAGGCTTAACTGATGAAGTTTTAAAGTTCAAGATCTATCCAAAATTTGAATGCTTTCTGGACGATGTAATGCCCCACCTTGCCAAAACCTTGTATATCAAATTGAGATTGGGGATCTTGCTCACGAACAGTTTTCCCTGGAAAGCGTCTATGAACCCTAAGGACACTGAGTGTTGCCCTTTTTGTATAAACTCGACTGAGAATGAGGGGCACATATTGTGCTTTTGCTCCATTTATTCAAGGCTCAGAAGAAAATTGATTCAACCAATTTGCCCGAGTCTGGGAGTATGGAACTATTAAGTGGCGTTAAGGATTTTAAAGGCAAACACTCAAAGCAATATTGTACGGACTAAGTAGATTTTTACAAGCAGCTTTGTGTCTAAGTAAGCAAAACAAGAACCGAGAAGTGTGATTGCACTTTGGCACTAGCTATTTTAAGTACTGAATTTTATTGTTTTAATGTCTCCGTGTTGTATGTTTTTAGGATTTTTAATTGTGATTTTTATAAATGTATTTGTATGTTTTATGGGGTGATCCTCCGAAATAAACATTTATGATGATGACTAACCCAGATGACACATGCAGGCTCTACAGTGGGATCTGAAGGCTCCGTTTGCTCAGCACCTAAGAAACCTGTCTGATTCCGTCTAGGTTTTGGGGAGAATGCAAAAGACCTGCAGTGGTAGCTGACAGACTGCAATTGGACCGGCGGCAGACCCCACTCCCTATCCCACCCAGAGCAGACGGTGGTGATAGGTGCCTCGCTTTTAGATTGGGGAGGTCATTTGGAAGAGGTGGAGGTCATAGGTCTCTGGTCTATGGCTGAGACCCGCTTCTACTTCAGTCTGTTGGAGTTGTGGGCCATTAGCTTTGTGTTGAAAGCCTTCCTGTTGTCCATCAAAGCGAAGCTGGTCCAGTTGCTCACAACCAACACTACTGCTATGTGGTACTGCAACAAGCAGGGCGGAATAGGGTCTTGGGTACTGTGCAAGGAGGCCCATTGCCTCTGGAAACTGACTGAGTCTGCAGGACATCTCCTTGGTTATGAACAATCTGGTAGGGTCTTTATGAGCCAGAGCGAACATACTCAGTCGGCTATGCTTAGCAAATCACGAATTGCAGTTACACCTGGAGGTGGTCCAGGGTGTCTTTCAGTGATGAGGAGAGCCCTGGCTTGACCTCCTCGCCACCACCGAGAATGTGCAGTGCCAACTCATTTGTGCATTAGAGTTCGCAAGAAGACTCTCTTATGGAGATTGTGTTCCACCTAGAGTGGAGCATGGCACTCCTGTATGCCTTCCCACTGCTGCCTCTCCTGCCCAAAGTTCTAAAGAAGATCAGGATCGACTGGGCCAAAGTGGCTCCAGGTTGGGCCAGGAGAGTGCGGTGCCCAGAAATTCTGGCCATGAGCAACTATCCTCCGATCAGGCTCCTGCTTCAGAAGGATCTTCTGTTGCAGCAGCAGGGAAGGGTCCTGCATGTGGACCTATGCAATCTACAACTCCATGCATGGAGATTTAACAGCAGCAGTTACTGTCTTAAGCCTCTCTCCTCCAGTAGTTGATGTCGTTTTAGCAGCCAGGCATCTAACTACAAAATCTGTTTACTATGCTGGATGCTGAGATAAGTTTGTGGCCTGATGTAATTCCTGTCCTGGATACCCATTACAAGCAAAGTTGTTGGTTCTTATGGTTTTTGTGCCTTCTTTAGCCCAGCAAGGACTTGCAGTGGGCTTTTTGCATTAACACCATCTGTCCTTGTTTAAATCACCTGTCGCTATGCGTTTCTTTAAAAGTCTGATTCATGTTTTCCTACTCAAACCTTATAGAATGCAACAATGGGGTCTTATTCTGATGGATACTTATAATCACAGATTTCTCACCTTGTGAATACCCTCAGATGGCATACTAGATCTGGAAATGTTTCTCAGTAATTATTTGTTCTCCAACAGGTATCATCATGCGGCTCCACATTAGGTCGCCCCTGCCCCAGAAGTGACGCCAGGGCTACAATATAACCACCACCTCTGCTCTTTGACATCAGTTTCTTTCTTTCCGTGCCTTTCATCGTATATCCAGAGCTCGCTCCCTTGCTTCTATTACCTGACAAAAACTTTATGAAATATTTTTCCAGTGTGCAAGGGACATCACCCTTTAAAACTATAGGGATTATACCCTGCAATGATTGCCATAAACAGATGCTGGTGACGGACCCTCCCAAAGTCTGTCTGGTGTCTGGGCTCCTCGCATGACTCGAAGTCGTGTGAAGCCTGCTCTCGGATGATTCCAAATGCCATCCGGGACTTTGAGGCCAAACTCTGTCACGGAGTATGGTCAAAAAGCATGCAAATCCTGATCCTGGTTGAACTAGAGAAGGTGGGTGTGTAGGAAGCTGGCTCTGTATATACTATACCAAAGTGAGGTATAGTGTGCACAGAGTCCAGTGGAACCCCAAAGGTAGGCAGAGGTAAAGTAAGATAGCACCTCACTCTCTATTTGTGTTAGTGTGGTCGAGCAGTAAGGCAGTATCAGAGGACAGTGTTAAGCTTTTGTTGTACACACTCAGTCAGCAAATGAATTCACACACTCAAAGACTGAACTTCAGCCCAATTGGTTTTGTATAAAAATATTCTTTTAGTTATTTTATTTTCTAGAACCAAGTAAGCCTGGCACAGGTAAGCAATAAATACTTTACAGTAGTAATGCAGTTTGTAAACAGTTTGAATTGTAATTGTATATGCACTTTGTTTTGACTTACAGTATGGTTGCAGAGAAATGCAATACTTTGTAAATACAGAACATGGACTTGAATGGGCTTTTCAGTAAAATACCAGGGAAGTAACTTTTTAGATTACTTTTCTTACTCAGAGTAGTATACCTGGATACTACTCTAGGACATTTCCTGTAAACAGGTAAGTAAAATCGTTTTGGTTAAATAGTACAATTTCAAAGAATTTCTTTAGGTTTTCAAATTCCACACTTGAAACTTTTCCAAGAAAAACAGTCAATGTTATCCTATGGAGGAAAATAGTGTTATCGGTTTTGAGGTAAGTATTTGGTAGTGGGAGTTGAGGTTCTGGGGGTAGACTCAGGGGTCCCCCAGGGTCAAGGATGCACTCTTGTTACACCCTCAGCAGCCCTAGGGCGGCCGGGTGCAGAGTGCTGGGGCCCAATGTTATCCAATGGGGGATAGGGGGCCTCCGTTTGGTGGCTGCTGACGAGCAGGCCACTTGGTTGTGGGAGCAAAGCTCCTGGACTTTAGCTCAGGGCAAATGGGGAAACAAAGTAGCACCAAAGGTGCACCCTCAGCGGCACTAGGGCAGCCGGGTGCAGGGTGCTGTTTCGACGTAGGGCGCCCTGTTTGCAATGGGGAACCTCCGGTTTGCAAAGGCACTGGAGGCTTGGGGACGAAGGTCTTCTAGGTGCGACCACCACTTTGAGAGGTAAGTTGGGAAGTTAGGGGTTGGTTAGGCACCGTCGGTTTGGCCACCCAAGGCCGTGGGGCGTCGGGTGCAGGGGTGGGGGTCGGATCTTCTTACCAGCTCCTAGTCGCGGTTGGGGGGACCTTCCGGATTTAGGCTGCAGGCGTCGGCTGGAGGCTTGAGGCACGTCAGGGGTCGCCGGATCTCGGGTTAAGATCACCGGGGGGACCTCCTCGTGGTGTTTGCCCACTCGAGCTTGGGCCGTGGACGGCGGGTGCAAAGTGGGGCGGATCCGCGGTGTCCGACCGGAACCAGAGGTTGCAGATGAACAAATCCGGTGTTCACGGGAGACACAGTCTTTGAGGTTGAAAGCAGGCAGGTCCTCCGGGGTTTTCGAGGTTGCTGGCTGCAGGACACACCGGGATTTCGCAGGAGCAGGTTCGAGGTGGAGACAGGCCGGTAGGGCTGGGGCCAAGTCAGTGGGTGTCTTCCTCTTGTTAGCTTCTGCACGGCTGTTCGGTCCTTCTTCTTCTTGTAGTTTCTTCTTGTCTGAGGAAGCAAGGTTCAGGGGTGCCCCTAAATACTAGATTTAGGGGCGTTACAGGTAGGTAAAAAGGTTGGGACCAATGGGTCCCTTCCCTGGGGTGGGTACAACCCCTATTATGCCACCCTCCAGTGGGAGGGGGGCATGAGCCTGTCCCTGGTTGGCTGAGTCACCCCATCTGCAAGATGGCGGGAACTGAGAGTTGTGCTTCACCTCACCTCCCCCACCTGAGGGGTGGAGTTGGCAGAGGTGGGCACACCTCTCTTCCTCACTTGTTTTTTCCGTTGGTTCTCCCGCCCAAAGTGGGGGTCAGAAACAGTGGGGACCAGTTGCTGAAAGCAGCAAGTGGCCTGTGGAAGCTCACAAAGGTGGCAAGCCTTTGAAGCTTCCCCTTCGTGAACCCTGCCCATCCTGGGGGAGGAGGCTTGGCACCTCGTCCCAGGATGTGCATTGTTTCAGGCCCCAGAGAGCAGCAGGCTCTCGACCCAGGGGTCCAGAAACATGTCTGGTGGTGGCAGCTGAAAGCAACCCTCAGCCTGGACACTAGTGGTAGGTTAGTTTTCAGGGGGCATCTCTATGATGCCCTCTGTGTGCATTTTTCATTAAATCCCACACTGGCATCAGTGTGGGTTTAATGTGATGAGAAGTTTGATACCAAACTTCTCAGTTTTCAGTGTAGCCATGATGGTGCTGTGGAGTTTGTAATGACAACCTCCCAGCACCATATACTCTTAATGGCAGCACTGCACTTACAATGTCTAAGAATGGACTTAGACACTGTAGGGGTACAGGGCTCATGCACCTGTACCCTCACCACTGGTATAGTGCACCCAGCTAGAGGGGTGACTGATCTATGCCAGGGCAGTGGGTTGTAGGCATGGCACACAGAGATGTGTTCCATGTCGACTCTTCACTTTGTTCTGCACCAAAACACGCAGCCTGCAAAGGCAGTGTGTGAGTGTAAAGGTACAGGGCCCCTAAGGGTGGCACAATAAGTGCTGCAGCCTTTAGAGGCCTTCTCTGGTCACAGTGCCCTGGGTAGCTGTGGTACCATTTACCAGGGGTTGACCTGTGGCCAGAGATGCCAATTGGGTTTAGGCTTCAATGCAGTTTTAGGGAAAGAACATAGGCCCTGGGTACCTGAGTAGCAGGAGCCCAGGGCACACTCAGTCAAAGCACATCAGCAATTCAGCAAAAAGTGGGGGAAACCATGCAGAAAGAGGGCACTTTCTCGCAGGGTGCATTCTTGATCCCCAGGTCGATCACAAGAGAGGTCTTCATCCCACTTGAAATCATCAAGCAATTCCAAAAACATAAAGAAAAACAAGAAGTCAAAACTCAATCCCTCTCTTCTTGCCACTGTCATCAGGAGAAGTCAGGCGGATGTCAGGGTATTCCTCAATCTCTGTCTCGGTCCTCTTCACAGAGCCAGTTCCTGACCTGGTCCCAATGCGGCCCAAATTCCTGGATCCATCAGCGATGCTTTCAAAGAAGCCATGCTGCTTATCTTTGGTTTTCTACTGGCTCCCTCTGGTGTGTCTCTGGGCCACACCGATCCTAGGGGACCTCCAGTCGGGTTTCCGTGTTTCGCCAGACTTGGGATGTTGGGCTGACATCTACCTGTACTCCTCACACAGAGATGAGACCTGTGCCAGTTCCCATGCTTCGATTCCGGCATCAGCGCTGCCGACTCTGGAGGAAGAACCGATAGTTCTATCAGACTCAGAAGCAAATTCACAGTGACCTTGGACAAAGTCTGCCTTCCTCGACCTCGGCCTCAATCAGATTTAGATGGAATGCTTCGTCTACCACAACAATATTCTGATGACGATAACTGGGATGATGGATCCTAAATTTATGATGATGAAAACCTGTTGAACATCCAGGAGGTCAGTGTCCATGATACATCTCCTGATACTGGTCTTAACTCTCCACCTGGTCCTTTTATGGCGGAGTCTGCTTCCTTGGCCATGGTGATCAGGAGGGCGATAGAGGTTCTTGATATACAACTACCCTCAGTAGAGGTGAAAAAAATGTCCCCACTCAAGTTCTGCAGTCAGGGCATACTTTGGTAGGGTCACTCCTGCCCTTGGATGAGTTACTCACAGACACACTCATGGGCACCTGGGATAAGACACGCCTTTGCCCTCCTGTCAACTACCAAATAGCCAGGAGACAAATACCAGTTCCGGTAAATCCATCTCTCCTACTGCACCACTCAACACCTGAGAGCCTTGTAGTTCATGCCTCCACCAGTAGACTGCTGAACCCAAATGGGTTGCAGCATGCATGAAAGCATTTGAAAAACGAATGTTCTCACTGGCCAGCCTTGCACTTAGGTCTGTTAATTCAAGTTGTCTCCTAGGGCAGTGTTCACATATGTTGTGGAATATGGTGATTGATATTTTCCCAGCTGTCCCTGATGACCTTTGTTCAAATCTTCAACTAATCTTTTAGGATGGCGAAAACGTAGCGAAATATGTAATGTGATCAGGCCTGGACACTACTGACTGTCTTGTTAGGTCAGTTGGTACCACTGTGCTGCTTTGGTGCCAATCCTGCATACGCTCCACAGGATTCTTTAGTGCTGCAGCAGTCCCAGCAATCAGTTGTGGACTTGTCCTTTGATGGCACCCTTCTCTTCGTAGACAAGGTGGACTCAGCATAAAGAGAGTAAAGCAACAGTGAACTCCCCTGGCACCCTGCACCTGCCAGCGCCCCCTCTGGTGTTCACAAAAGTGATGGTGGCATTTGCGGTCCATCTTCGGAGGTTGGGGATTGCTAGTTTTTCCATAATTTGGTGACTGGTTACTGAAGGCCGGCTCACCACAAAGAGTCGTCAACCACCTCAAGACGACAGCTAACCTGTTGACATCTCATCTGCAGTTGTGGTTGCTGGATCACAGTTGGACCGGTGGCAAACCTCTCTCTCTACCACACAGAGAACTACCGGTCCGGACAGATGTATCATTGCTTGGATGCAGAGGTTATCTGGGAGTGGTTTTGGTCAGAGGACTCTGTTCTCCAATGGAAAGCAGCCTCCAGATCATGTGTTAGTGCAACAAACAGGGTGGGTCGTGGACCTTGTGCCAAGAGGCTCTACGCTTCTTGAACTGGCTGAGTCGTTAGGGCTTCTCCCTGCTCATGCAACACCTGACAGGATCTTTAAACACCAGGCCGGACGTACTCAGTCGGCGTTGCCTAAGGGATCATGAATGGTGGCTCCACTAAGAGGTGGCACAGGGCGTCTTCCAACAATGGCAAGAACCCTGGCTTGATCTTTTCATCACTGCCGAGAATGCACAATGTCCAAACATTTGCAAATTGGAGTTCCCAAGGCAGTTCTGTCCCTGAGACACTTTTCGCCTGTATTGGAACTCAGGACTACAGTTGTGGAAATGTACCTTTTAATGAGCACGCCGGTGCAGGGGTCACCCTTCTCTGTCCACGGGTCCGTAGACCAACAAAATAGAGATTGGCACTGAAGCTGGAATTCAAATAACAAGTTTATTAATCACTCATGAGTGGGACTACGTCCACACAGCACTCTCAAGTGCTGCCTGAGGTAGTACATTGAAGTCACAGAACACAGGCCTTATATACAGCTTTTTCTGCACTTGTAAGCATGTGAACAGAAATAGGAAGGACAAGTTTCACAAATAGTTTTCAGCAAACAAGGACAGATGAAAAACCACATGGTCAGCAAAGTGGGAGGGGGAGCAGGAGTGCTTATGGCAGCAGTAAATGATTGACAGTTGAGTCTGAGACCAGGTGTTCTGGCAGCTACAAACTCTAAGCACGTACATTGCTTTTAGCTGAGTCAGGAAGTCAACTAAAATAGACTGCACAGGCAGGGAAAAAGACGAGCAGCAGAGGACGGGAGAATTACAAAGCCAACAAAATGGATGACACAACCAAGATGGCTTCAGCTCATGCTACGGAAATTATTTCAGATTTCCACAGACGACCCTTTTAGCCCATGCTGAAGACATCTTCTATGCTTTTGAGGAAGTACGGAAAACATCGTGCACATCTATCTGCATTAATTCAGTAATTTCTTGGTCCATTGCCAAGCGAGCATTTACATTTGTAACATTTCGTTTAGTCGGTATACATGAGGTACAAGTAGAAATACAAAGGGAACAGAGCATTGGGCAGCATTGAATACATAGGCAGCAAGTGAAGAGAATCGTAAAAAATATACATAGAGCTGTTAATACTTTCCATCCCCATACAGTAAATACATTCCATAGCCATCCAGTCCATGTTCCTGAATCCTGATGGATTTCAGTGGCTATTTTGTGCAACTTGGAAATTGCGTCAAAAACAGAAGGGGTGTGGTCAGGGATATAGACACAGCAGCTAATCCCTATGATGCGACATGCTCCACCACGGTCGGCCAGGATTACGTCAAGGACCATCCTATTTTGGAGCGTCACAATTCACGCAATTTGTAGTTCCTCTGTGATATTTCCAAGCGCCATTGCTGTCTGGTTTGTTACTGCCTCTACAACACGTGTCAAACGCCTGATCTTCCTACTGTTTA
The DNA here is from genome assembly GCA_963921515.1 of Calotriton arnoldi. NCBI lineage: Eukaryota > Metazoa > Chordata > Amphibia > Caudata > Salamandridae > Calotriton > Calotriton arnoldi. The sequence goes on along the minus strand of CAWUFW010009048.1, from coordinate 705,813 downwards.
AGGCCGCACCAACAAAGAAGAATAGTCCCAAATTAAAGTCGATATACTGCTGTAGTGCAGTATCAGTTTGATCCACCTCATCATTATTTATTGTCCTCTTGAATCTATTTTTGGAAATGTCATTATACAGTTTATAGTCTTTGTGGTAGGATGCAGGTGCCAAAATCAGAGGTGGAAGCAAAAAGGACACGTAGCAGCTTCCCGACCAACCAATAGGTAGATGGTAATAACCTTTACTTCCGCAAATGAAATAGGTGTTGTGTGAGGACAAAAAACTGCTATTGTTCGTTCCAGTAATATTCAATACTGTAGTACAGTCACTTTTTCCCACAGGGATACTGCCAATACTGCTCACACAGAGATCCGCTTGAGCTCTAGTAACAGCGATACCAGGAGGCCCATTACCCTTGATGGTTCGAGTGTTGGGGAAAACATAGTGTATGGAGGAATTTCCTCGGCGATACTCCTCCATTTCCCACATACAGTTCCTTTGGCTTGTGGGTCCCCTGCCTCATCAGGGTAGCAGACTTTGTTCAACTGAGCGTTAAGTCTTCCTGCATCATAGTTAGTAATATTAGCGATATGAGAAGCCCACAATAATGCAAACCAGGCTCTGCAGGAGCCATTATGTGAAAACAACAAAGGAATGAAAGGCGTTCCTCCCTTTCTCTGATGAGCTGGCATCATTCCACATACCCAGCAGTTGGTAACGTTCGTAGCATTGTGCGTGTGGTGCAACATTTGAATGAAAGTGTTATTAAAGTAGGACATTCTGTGCTTTTGCTCATGATAAGGTAGAGTAAAATAGTGATGTTCAATGGGGACAGGAGTAGTAGCAGTCAATAGATTTCGAACAGGAGCTACTTCCTCTACAACCCAAGTTATTGTAGCGATGACAACAACAGTCAAAGTGAGTCCAGTAGCAATCATAGTTTGTTTATTACAGATTCTCGCAGCAGCCGGTTTCTTCTCCTCAAGCATATTCATTCCGTCGTCAAACAACAAAGCAGATGGTGCCCTAAGGTCCTGGGCAGGCGTTGATTTCTTCACTAACATTGAGACAAGTAGTCACTAATAGACTACACCCCTTTGAAGTCAGTCTTTAACCACCCAGGACAGTGGCTCAAACAGTCTTTTTCAACGAAGTGTCTTTCTTCCTGGGTCGCAGCTGATATCGAGATGTACCAGGGATCGTGTGGTCCAGGAAGACTTCCTCAGGTCCTTCAGGTGACGTAGCTTGTCCTTTCTCTGTGACCAGGATATCACGGTGATCTGTCAGCGCAGCTGGGCTCACTAGATCCTGCAACACTTTTCGACAGTGTGTCGCATGGACCCAGTTCTTCCGATTGGTCACTCGAACTGCAGTCCTGGTAGCCAGTAGCACCTGCTCAGGGCCTCGCCATCTCGGTGCTAGGGAGCTGGTCCTCTGAAAGGATTTAATCACCACGAAGTCACCAGGGCGCAAACAATGGCCCTCACCTTGCGACCTGTCTGGAAGAGTCTCCCGAACCTGTTGATAAATAGAAGACAAACTATCAGTCAACTGTGACAAATAATCATTCATCAACACATGTGGTACATCATGAATAGGGCGTGGCTTAGGAATCCCCCAAATATTCATAGGCCTTCCGAAAACCACCTCATACGGTGTGAGGCCAGATCGTGAATGTGGTATCGATCTGATAGATAACAATGCCAGAGGCAGCGCATCAGGCCATTTCAATGACGTGGAGGCTTGTATCTTAGCTAATTTCAATTTCAGAGTGGAGTTATATCGCTCCACTAGCCCCGCTGATTGTGTGTGAAAAGCAGCATGAAACTTCTGCTTAATTCCCAACCCTTTCAAGAGATACTCAACAACTTGCCCAATAAAATGGGGTCCGTTGTCACTCCACAAAACTCGACAAATGCCGAATCGGGGAAAGAACTCCTTTAGGAGCACCTTTGCTGTCGTAAGTGCTGTATTATCTTTCGTAGCGTATGCCTCTACCCATTTACTGAAGGCACAAACCACTACCAAGACATACTTTAGGTTGTTACAGCGCTCAAGCTGGATATAATCCATTTGCAGGATCTCAAAAGGTGCAGTTGGTATTGCAAACCCTCCTGTTGGAGTTTGTGTTCCCTTTCCAGGATTATACTGGAGACAGATCAGACAGGACTGAACTATCTTTTTAGCCGTGCCGGCAATCTCTGGATGATCCCAAACTTGCATAAGTTGCTTTGTTATTGAGGATGCTCCAACATGTGCCGGCCCATGTGCCATGTGAATCATAGGGTGTAAATAGGCTGTGGGTAACTTCCATTTTGTCATTTCTTTATTCCTCCAACAGCCCTCATCATCCAATGCTCCCTCCTTGGACCATTGGTCTAATTCGTCAACAGAAGCAGATTGTTGCATGTCCAGCACCTCTTGCCTGGCATCATGCCAACGCTCAGCCTGTGACTTAACTACACACATAGATGTGGTACTTCGCTGCATTGCAGTCTCACGGGCTGTGTAATCCGCAAAGGCATTACCTACTCCTATTTTATCAGTCACTTTCTTGTGTGCACTACATTTAACAATTGCTACTTTCTTAGGATAGGTCAAAGCAGTAAGGAGATTATGTACTAATTCCCCATGCACTATTTGTGTCCCATGTGAAGTAAGAAAGCCACTTTCCATAACTGCCCGAAACTATGAGCCACACCAAAGGCATATTGGCTATCAGTGTAAATGTTAACAAGCAAATCTGTACTAAGCTCACATGCTATTGTCAGTGCTATCAACTCGGCTGCTTGAGCTGACTTCTGTGGGATGCGAGCTGTCTCAACTACTGTTTGAAGTGTTGTAATTGCATAGGCGGCAGATGTAGTGCCATCAGGTAACTTCAGGCAGGACCCATCAACCCACAATTCCCCATCAACACTAGAAAGGGTTGTATCTTGTAGGTCAACACGACCCTTTGTTTGTTCTTCAGTAAGGGATATACAGTCCTGTAACTCTTGTGACTGAGACTGAGTAGCTGGAAATGGCAATAATGTAGCAGGATTCAGAGTCAAACATCTTTTCAACGTAATATGAGGGGCCAAAAGTGTCAATTCAAATCCTGTCAAGCAGGCACTCTTCAAATGCTGTGTTTTTGTTTGATTGAGCAAGGCATCGACTGAATGGGGTACTAACACAAGCAATCTATGTGACAAGACTATTCCCTCACTCTGACGTATAGACACAGCTGTTGCCGCCACCACTCGAAAACAACCAGGCAGCGCGCGGGCAACTGGATCAAGGACAGCCGAAAAATATGCACAAGGACATTGTTTATCATCGTGTGTCTGTGTTAAAACCGAGAGGGCACAACCTTCCCTCTCGTGTACATAGAGTGTGAAAGTCTTGGTGTAGTCTGGAGTTCCTAATACAGGTGCAGAACAAAGAGCTTGACGTAACTGTTGGAAGGCATTCTGGCATTCAGTAGTCCATGGGAGGGGCATCGGAGTGTCTTTAGTCAAAAGGGACAACAAGGGTTTAATAATGTGTGAAAAGCTAGGGATCCACTGCCTACAAAAAGAAGTAAGGCCAATCAGTGCACAGCCATCCTTCTGAGTACGGGGCACAGGAGTGTCTAAAATAGTTTGAATGCGATCTGATGTGAGTGCACATCCCTCCTTAGACAGGAGGTGACCTAAATAGGTAACCTGCTGTCTACAAAATTGCAATTTCTTCCGAGAGACTTTGTGATGATGAGAGGCAAGAAATGATAATAATGACAGTGTTCCTTCTTCACACTGTTCAGGGGTATCGGCAGCCAACAAGATGTCATCGACATATTGAATAAGAGCCACCCCTTTTGGTACAGGAAAAGAATCAAGCTGCCTTTTCAATGCCTGACTATAAATGCTAGGACTCTCTGTATACCCTTGCGGAGCTCTACAGAATCTGAATGATCTATTATTCAAAGTGAAGCCAAACAAATAACGGCTGTCAGGGTGAATAGGTATCGAAAAGAATGCATTCTTCAAATTTATTACACTAAATGTAGTGGCAGTAGGAGGAACCATAGTAAGAAGTGTCGTAATGTCAGAGACTACCGGATATTGGGGCACCACGATTTTGTTAACCTCTCGTAAATCAATAATGAATCTGTAAATTTTAGTATCCGTGTCTTTTTTCAAAATAGGAAGGATAGGACTATTACAGGTATTATAAGGTACTTCTTCTACAACCCCCACCTTGATCAAATCCTGAACAATGTGCGTCAATGCTTCTTCGCCTTCCCGAGATATTTTATATTGGGGCAATCGAGGCAATGAAGCACCTTCCTTCACTTGAATATGCACTGGTGGAATAACCATTTGACCCACATCGGTATCTGATTTAGCCCACAAAGTACTAGGTAAAGATACCAGAGCGATATCCTCTTTAATGAGACAAGACCTCTCAACCATTGGATAATTATCATTTAAGATAACACGCACACTTTCTGGGGAACAACGTATTGTAGCACGAAAATATTTAAGCATATCGATACCCACAATGTTATCCGGCGTGTTAGGGGAAAGCAGAAAAGGACATACTGCAGTGAATTTATCAAGACTAAATGTAAGCGGCTGTGACAGTGGGCTAGGTGTAGGTGTCCCATCGAATCCTATTGATGTTATCATTGCGCCAGACAGGGGAGCCCTAGGAACCAATTTTTTAGACAGAGCACTACGAGTAGCTCCTGATCAACCAGAAACCGATCAGTAGAGCCCAAGACATTTGCATCAACATAAGGACCTTTCTGATCTACTGGGACCTCAACCGGTTCCTTACCCCATCCTAGGCATTCCTATGCGTAATCAGAATCCCCAAGACCATCAGCCGAATAATCTGACATTTGATATTGATTCCGTCTATCAAAGGTATCAGAATAATTTGGTCCGTGTTCAACTGCCTCAAATCTGGGACGATTGCCCATGCCTCCCCTATTTCCTGAATTCCCTGGGCGCCCTCTCATATTTACTCTACCTCGTTGGTACTGCTGACCTCGCAAAAGGGGGCACTCAGAACGCCAATTTCTAATTTCTTTACAATAAGCACACTGATCAGAGGACAAAGTTGCTCGAGGGAAAGGGGGTACACCAGGTGTATATACTGCACGTCCGTCTCTTCCACCACCTCTGAATGGTGGACCATATACTTGAGCCAACATAACTTTTGTCTTTAAATCCTTAACCTTCTTATCCTCCTTGCCTTTTGCTTCCAATTCCTGACGCTCATAATACTGGGCCATAGTCAAAAGGGAGACTGGGGAAGACGTAGTCCACGAACTCTCGCTGGCCTTGAGGCGACTAGCTATTTCTGGCAACATGTTAGTGACAAATTTGTCGACCAACAGATGCTTACCCGTGTCATCTGTCAAGGACTGCCCACTAAAATCATGGAATGTCTCTTCAAGTCGTGTAAAGAAATCGGAAACTGACTCATCCGCTTTCTGTTTACAAGACGCTAATGTAGTCCAATCTATTTTCTTAGGGTGTATGAGAGTTTTCAACTTAGTCACAATAGCTTTAGGAAGATCTAATATCACCTGTTGCGGTTTCTGCGCAGGCTCTCTAGCCACATCTATTTCTTCTAAATGCACCCAAGTATCACCATATGCTACATTATCTATTTTCCGAATTGTTCTCCACATGTCAGGGGGCAAAATAAGTCCAAAAAACATATCAATATCTGGCAAGGTCATAGTGCAGGAGCTAATAGCTCCTTCTACTTCTTCATAAAAAGCGGCAGGATTTTTTCGCGGATCGGGCAAAGCAGCCTTAAGAGCCATAACATCTGCTCTACTCCAAGGAGTATAGACCCAATTATAAATAAAATATCCCTTTGCATCATCTGAAGTTTTATCGTCATTTGTTCCCGCACCCTTCGGGGGAACATACAGAGGCGCAGCTTCACGCATTGGTTTTACAGTAACCACAGTATCACTAGGGTCATTGTCTATCCCCAAAACTTCTTCTTTTTGCACTGGGGTCTGAACTGTTTGTGCAGTTTTAACTTTACTAGCTGATTTTTGCTCCGCTTTTAAACGTAGTGTATCATGTCTTAATTTAACCACTCGCCTAATTAGATCAGGTATATTTGAAAAAAGGAAAGTTCCATCATTTGTTTATAATCAGAATTGATATCAGTGGGCTCTAAGTTTTTAGAAACGTTTCTAAAACCAAGTATTACCTCCCAAGTGAACTTCTCTGCAAAATATAACTGCTCTAAATCCTTCCACTGCTGAACCATTGCTACAAGGTCTGGAGCAGAAGTAGTCCCACGAGCTTCTTTGCGAGCAGTGGATCTAATAGTGGCTTTTTCGTCAGTAGTCAAAGTAGAGCGAGTCTGCCGCCCATCTTGCTTATCTAAGTCTTTATCGTCTGAGGAAAAATGTTCTTCTTCAGAAAGATCATTCTCAGGGGCAGAGGGAAATTTATATGGGGGCGGATCTAACAAAATGGAGTCATCCTGAGATTTATTAAGAATGGGATAAATGGGGTGCCTAATAGGGTACTGGCCAGTTACCTCTAAACGACGCTCCCTTTCCTCAATTTCTTTTATTGCCTTCATCTCTTTATTTTTTAATTCCAACGCTTTTTGATATATCGTTTTTCGCTGTTCTTTTTCTGCTATAGCTTCTTCTTTCCTCACTCTCTTGCACTTCTTTCTCCCACATTCGTACACAATCAAACATATCTTGTCGACTTTTCCTTTTAAACAAACACTGTTCTACATATTGAATCTTCTTAAAGTCAAATGACCCATTCACTGGCCATTGTAGATCAGGATCCTTTTTCGTATATTTGTTCCACAATGTACTATACATTATGGAAGAAATACCATATTTGACATACATATGTCTATTAGGTGTCGCCTCTGGGGGAGCCGGCTGACTTCTTTCTAAATCCTTTTTGGTACCACCAAGACAGCAACAAAACCTACGGAGTGTGCTGGAAACAGGCATGCTACCAATTTTTTTTTAAATATTACTTTTCCAAAATATTAAAAGGAGACAAAAATCTCCACATTACCTGCCTTTATCTTTTGCAAAAAATAAATCAAACAAACAAAACCAGAATCTTGGCCAAGCAAATCAAGAGTGCCGCTTCAGCGACCTTACCAAACAAGAGTCTCCAACTTCCACCTGCCGATCTCTTAGTCGACCTAATGGTCACTGCAAATTTTAAGCCAAAGGATGCCTCAGTCGGGACCGCCCACCACCCGGAGGGTCAAATCGTAAAACCGGAAAAGTCACTTTGGCTGCAAAGATAAGGGTCTCCTCATGCAGGACGTCTCCTCAGTAATATTCCACTCTTCCGTCAAGACCACTCCTTCAGACGGCCGCGTCCTCGATGAGGCCCCACGTATCGGGCGCCAATTGTGGAAATGTGCCTTTTAATGAGCACACCGGTGCAGGGGTCACCCTTCTCTGTCCACGGGTCCGTAGACCAACAAAATGGAGATTGGCACTGAAGCTGGAATTCAAATAACAAGTTTATTAATAACTCATGAGTGGGACTACGTCCACACAGCACTCTCAAGTGCTGCCTGAGGTAGTACATTGAAGTCACAGAACACAGGCTTTATATACAGCTTTTTCTGCACTTGTAAGCATGTGAACAGAAATAGGAAGGACAAGTTTCACAAATAGTTTTCAGCAAACAAGGACAGATGAAAAACCACATGGTCAGCAAAGTGGGAGGGGGAGCAGGAGTGCTTATGGCAGCAGTAAATGATTGACAGTTGAGTCTGAGACCAGGTGTTCTGGCAGCTACAAACTCTTAGCACGTACATTGCTTTTAGCTGAGTCAGGAAGTCAACTAAAATAGACAGCACAGGCAGGGAAAAAGACGAGCAGCAGAGGACTGGAGAATTACAAAGCCAACAAAATGGATGCCACAACCAAGATGGCTTCAGCTCATGCTAACGGAAATTATTTCAGATTTCCACACAGTAACCTTGCTGCTTCTACCTCTCCCGCTCAAAGTTCTGAAGAAGATCAGGAACGACCGGGCCCAGGTCATCCTAGTGACTCTGGATTGGGTCAGGAGAGTGTGGTACCCAGAATGTCTGGCCATTAGCATCTGCCCTCCAATTCGGCTGCCTCTTCTAGAGGATCTCCTGTCGCAGCAATAGGGCAGGGTTCTACACCTGAGTCTACACAACTTACACCTTCATGCTTGGAGATTGAGTGGCAACAGTTGGCGACCTTAGATCTCCCTTCCGAAGTCATGAATGTGATTTTGGCAGCTGGGCGACCATTTATTAAGACTATATGTGCAGGGAAGTGTCCGTTTGGTGATCTTCTCAGCACATCCAACCCTTACATGTCCAGTTATCGGGTGTTCTTTTTTTCTTTGCCTCTAGCCCAGTAAGGCCCTGCTGTGGAAACAGCTAAAGATTTGTTATCATCCTTATCGGCCTTTCTACGGTTGCTTGATCAGACATCTCTGTTTAAGTCACTGTGATGCTGATTTTTGAAGGGATGGGTCCCTATGTTCCTGCCAAACCCTTGCGATGCCCCAGTGGGACCTCAATCTGGTTCTAACTTTCTTGATATGCATCCCATTTGAGCCAATGCACATTTGTCCTCTAAGACTGCCTACCTTAAAAACAGTGTTCATCATAGCGATCATGTCACCTTGTCATGTAAGTGACCTGCAAGCACTCTGTCCAACAAATGTACATCACCTTCTTCGTGGACAGATTGGTGCCAAGGACTAAGACCGTGTTCATTCCAAAAGTTGTGATGCCTTTCCACCATGGGCAGTCCATTACTCCATCGCCTAGAGAATTCTCATTTTCCTCATCAACCGCACTGGATGATCAACTCTGTGGGTTTCTCTTGGGCAAAGAAAGGAAGAGCAGTGCAGAAACAGACCATCCCTAGATGGATTGTTCTTTGTATAAAGATCTGATATGATCTAGCCCAGGGTTCTCCAAAGTCAGTCCTGGTGGGCCAGATCCATGCCAGATTTTTAGAAAATCCCTATTTAGATAAATTTAGTTATCTTAAAAATCTGGCATGGATTCGGCCCTCCAGGACCGACTTTGGAGAACCCTGATCTAGCCAAATAACAGCCCCCAGAAGGCCTGTGGGTCATTCCACCAGAGCCAACGCTGCTACTACTGTGCTGGCACTTGCAGTGCCTGTTTTGGACATCTACCAGGATGTGACATGGGTGCCAGTCCACATGTTCATGAAGCACTATTGCCTGGATAAATAGGTCCGGTGATAGGCGAACCTTGGATGATCTGTCCTGCGGGACTTTCTGGTCTGAGCTATTCCACAGACACACCACCTAGGGAGGTACTGCTTTGGCATCTGTTCACAAGAGCAAGTTACCTACCTTTGGAAACGCAATGTTTGAGGCATGTGTGGCTGTAGATACACATGCTTAGCATAACCCTGCCATCTAGTGTCTGGCACCGATGTGGGCAAGTGTTTTTTCCCGAAGAAAGTCTTTCGAGTAACGAGGTAGTGCGGCGACTCGTCTTGCTTGTAATGCACATGCTCATTGACTCCATTGTTGGATTGTTTTTTCCACCGTCTGGTTCGACCGTGTGCTCTTCTGCTCCAGTTCGACACCGTTGTGCTGTACTTCCTTGGTTCATAGCTGTTTTCGTCGGTATTGTTATTGATCGCGGTCCTCTCTCTTTCATCTGTTCAGTTCGACGATATTAATATCGTTGGGGCGACCCTCATCGACTGCTGCCCCGCGTGGGCCTTACTCTGATCCTTTGGCGTTCCTCCTATACCCTGTCTACTCAGTGATGGAACGAACGCCCTTTCCGTTCTGTCCTCGGTGTCACACTAAGTATCCGCGCACAGATCTACACCTGTTGTGCAACCTATGCCTCTCTCCCGAAAATGACAAGGCCAGCTGCCAGACTTGTTGGTCCTTCAGGTCGAAGAAACTTTATGCGACCGTCGGGCCCGACATCTTGAAATGTCTAAGGAGTGCGGACGATACACCAGACCCGCAAATCATTGGCTCCGGATGAAGGGACCTTCTCCCCCGATGATAGTTCCAGCTCTGAAATTGAGATGCAAGATCTACTTTCTGCTAAACCAGCCGTGAGTACTATGCCCCCACCACCTCTGCATTGACCCCAGCAAACTACCACAAAGGGTCGATCTCCATGTCCATACTGACCTAAACAAATTGCCGGGCCACCACTGCCTTCTGACATGGTTGGCGCCGACCGTCCTTTTCGGACGCGCCCAGCCCTAGCTCGGCGCTGAAGAAGCCATGAAAGCCACATGGTTTGGAGCAGACCACTCCCGCTTCAGACTCGAGTCGAGCTTTGGAGCTAAATATTTCGGCAATGAAACACAGACCACTGTCAGCACTGAAACCTACCCCATCGGAGCCAAAATCATCGGAGCCGAAAACATCAGCGTTGAAGCTGAGAACATCGGCGTCCTGCAAAACTGGCCATGGATCCAGGGTCCGCTGAACTCCTGTTTCAGAGACTGCAGGAGGAAATAGACACTCAGCAAAAGCATATCATAATCCATCCAGCTACAGGCCAGATAATAACTCAACCTCCACACACTGGTACTAAACCCTCCAAAAAGCAGCTCACGTTTGAAGAGGCTTCACACTTTTTACCTCCGCCAAAGCAGAGAAAGAAAATGGACAAGGCCACAAGTCCTAAGCGCATAGGCCCACCACCTATACCAGTGGTACACCATTCATCCTCACCACCTGCTTCACCAGCCCCCTCTGCACTATATTCACCAGAAGGGTCAATATATTCTATCATAGGGGGGAGAGATCAGGGGGGCACTTTTGATATCCCACCACAAGATGACCCATGAGATCTGTAGGACACTGATCCAGCAGATAATACAGACCCTGATCTGTACCTAGCAAAACCATCACCTCCAGATGACACTACTATTTACCATGACTTGATTGGTAGGGCTGCCAACTTTCATAAGGTGCAACTCCATACAGAGCACTGGTTTAGCCATTACATCTATAAGACTACCCCTAGCACCGGTAGCCGCATACCTACAAAATAGTCAACACACATCCCTATTCAGAATCCAAGTTATCAAAGCGTTCCTGAAAGGAGTCATTCCTCCTAGGGTGCCTCCAGTTCCCACATGTAATCTCAACACTGTGTTAACAAGGTTAATGAGCCCTCCATTTGAGCCCCTCAACTCCTGCCCCCTTCAGTTCTTATACCGGAAGGCAACATTCCTCGTCGCTATCACTTCGCTTAGGCGTGCCAGTGAGTTTTAGGCACTAACATTGGAAGAACCTTTCTTCCAAGTACATAAGGACAGGGATGCACTTTGCACCAACCCCAAATTTCTTCTAAAAGTGGTCTTACGATTCCATTGTAATCAATCTATTGAACTGCCTGCCTTTTTCCCCAGCCTGACTCAGTTGCAGAAAGGGCTTTACACACTATAAACGAGCTCTCGTGTATTACATTGACAGGACTAAGTCATTTAGAAAGACACAACATCTATTTGTTGCTTTCTCAAAACCTCACAAAGGAAAAGCATTCTAAAGCAGGCTTTGCACAATAGATTGTTACATGCATCCAAACATGCTATGCTAAAGCTAAAATAACTTTTCCTATTCCTCTTAGAGCTCACTCCACTCATAAAAAAAAGAGCTTCAATGGCCTTCCGAGGGAATATACCTATAGCTGACTTATGTAAAGCAGCTACATGGTCTACATCACTTACATTTACAAAACATTACTGTTTAGATTTGCTGGCCTGTCAACAAGCTAACGTGGGTCAAGCAGTTCTACTTACACGATTTCAAACAGCTGTAACTCCCACAGGCTAGTCACAGCTTATGGGGGAGGACTGCTTTACAGTCTGTGATAAGCATGTATATCTACAGCCACACATGCCTCAAATGGAAAATGTTACTTAGTAAGCATCTGTTCATGGCATGCTGTAGATTCACATGTACCCACCTTCCTCCCGGACGCCTGTGCTTGTTACAGTTACTGGCACTATTTCTCACAAATTACTTTCGCATGGACATCTCTATATACTATTTTTTGCTTCATGTTTCATCCTCACCCTCCATGCGGGAAAACAATCTAACAATGGAGTCGATGACCATGCGTATTACCAGCAAGAGGAGTCACACTACCTCGTGACTCTAAAGACTCTTCGAAGAAAAACAACTTACATCATCCGAGCCCAACACTAGATGGCAGGATTATGCTAAGCATGTGATTCTACAGCACTGCATGCTACGAACAGATGCCTACTGGGTAAGTAACATTTTCCTTCTGGTGGCTACTGTATCTAACTGCAGATTCCTCACCGACTCACCCTCCTCACCATTCTGTGGAATGGACTCCCCTGGTCCTTACTAACACTATTCCAACATAGAGATCTTCATACTAGTACAATCTGATAACAAGGGCTTCATGTCCAATGGCGCAAACAAATATGAGGAAGATACTGACATTGACACGCAGAGGTGGTGGTTATATTCTGGGCTCAACGCTACTTCTGGGACAGGATGGGCCTGCCTGGTTGTACGACGGTACCTCGCATGCAATTACTTCGCATGCCTTTTACACGCATTTTTTAGCGCACATGGTTTTTACAGCGAAAATGCATTTAAAATGCATGCCAATACCACACCTTGTTTTTATATTTAAAAACAATGTATTTGTGGGGGAGACCCCCCCCAACTTACCTTAAATGCGTTGTATTGGCATGCGTTTTAAATGCATATTCGGGGTAAAAATATCCGCGCTAAAAAATGCGTTGTAAAGGCTTAACGAGGTAAAAACCTCATCGTAAAAGCTGTTTCCCGCCTGACTTAGAGCTGCACAATGCCACCTACCAGTTCACAAAGGAATTGCTGAGAAAAATGTCTGGATCCAGTCTGGCGCTTGGGGTATTCACAAGGTGAGGAATCTGCTGTCCGCTAGAGTATCTATTAGAAAAAAGCGTTACCGAAGGAAAGTAATGTATTTGTTTGGCTTTCACTTTTGTTATGTGTACCCCGTTTTAGCCAATAAACAGCTGTCCTTTGCGTCTACTGACTCTCAAAACAGTCTTTCTCATAGCAATAACTTCAGCTTATTGTGTGAGTGGCTACAAATTCTGACCATTCATCCTCCAAACACCACCTTCTTCCCAGACAAACTGCTTTTAGGGACTAGAGTGACATTTCTGTTGAAGATTGTGGCACCTTTTCGTTTCGAACAATCCATCACCCTTCTGGCTCTGTTTGCTACACCTCACTCTCGAAAGAAGAGGAGAGACTTCATCGTCTGAACCCCAAAAGAGCCTTGAGCTTTTACATCGATCATACCAAGGACCATTGAGTGGTCGATGAGCTATTTGTGGGGTACGCTGGGGCAAATAAGGGTAAAGTAGTGCAGAAAATAACCATATAGAGTTGGATAGTCCTTTAGATTAAGATTTTGATGCATTGGCCAAGAAGCAGCCCACAGAGAGTTTGAGGCATCATTCGACCAGAGCCAAGCTTGCTGCCACTGCGTTGGCACACAGAATGCATGTTCTAGATATCTGTCAGGCCGCAATGCGGGCATCAATCCACATGTTCACGAAGCACTGCTGCTTTGATAGTCTGATCCGGCGGAAGGGTCACTTTGCCGCTTGGTCCTACAGAACTTTTTGGTTTGAGCCCTTCCACAAACCTACCACTTTGGGAGGTATTGCTTTGATATTTATTCACAAGGTGAGGATTATGCGGTTGGAAGTATCCATCAGAAGAACAAGTTACTTACCTTTGGTAACACTCTTTCTGGTGGATACTCTAACCATAGATTCCTCAGTGCCCTTCCACCTCCCTATTCTCTTAAATTGACTTTTTAGTCATCTGTAAAAATGTAGCGATGCACACATTATCACATCTGGTTACTTGTTGAGATCTGGGTCCGGCTGGGCAGATAGAGTCCAGAAAGAAATTGATGCCTGTGTGCTGAGGTGGTGCATATTTGTGGCTGCCACCTCACTTCGGGAGCGGGACGAAGCCAACTCGGAGCTGCACGATGCCACTTACTAGCATGCAGGAGCAATCAGTGGCGTAGCTGAGAGGGCGGTCAGCCCCAGGCTGCATTATTTTGGGCGTGGTGGGTGAGGGGAGCAATTTCGCAGAGCGCCTCACCCAATGCTCTTGCCTGCACCGGCTGTCACTCGGCGGCAAACTCGGGGACCGCCCCGGGCTGCAAAAGCTCCAGCTACGCCACTGGGAGAAATGCTGAGAAAAATCTCTTGATCCTGTCTGGGGCCTGGGGGTTTTCACATGGGGAGGAATCTGCGGTTAGATAGAGTATCCACCAGAAAGAGCATTAACGAAGGTATATGTATGTCAACTTAAGTGTCTTTCTACAATTTTGACATCTTGAAAGCCCGTTTGACAGCATTTGTTACTGGTTCTAAATATGGAGGTAAGAGCTGCTGTTCTAGTCTGTTGCATTTGCTTGTATTATAAATACTGGAAAGCGACAGATTCTACTAATGTCAGAAAATGTAGTGTGCATTTGGTTTGTTCTGGAGAGAATTTCAGTTTGTTTAGAAGAATGAATTTAATTACAGGTTAAAAAGAAATGGAAAGCCGGAAAAGGAGAATACATTAAACAGGCACAGGTGTAGGTGAGATGTAGTGCCAGCACACCTAAAGATAAAGTTACAGTTTTCGTTACTTGTACATTTTGGAAGTTTTAAGGGCTTTTATTCTCCTGCATTGAGTCTTTAATTGAATAACACACATTCTAACATGTATATTCCATTCAAAAGACCACAAAAACATGTCATCCTAAAGAATGTAGTAGTCCCACTTCAGTGGCTGTTGCTTTATATTGAGCCTTTTTGCATTCTTCTTCCAGACATCTTTAGTTTCAGCTGTCTGTTGCATACTTCGACGGGGATTTGGGTGTAACCCTCAGTTCCTTACTCCTTATTCAGTGGCTTTCCACCCCATTCTCATGTTTGTCTTATTCCTGGAGCATTTAGCTTTAGCCCTAGATGAGTGTATGTCCCCATCCTCTCCCCGCACCTCTCTCTCACAATATCTCTCTTTGTCTCTCTCTCTGTCTCTCTCTCCGCATCTTGCTACACCAATGCCTCCCTAGTCATCTTCTGATCCCTCTTCCACGCTGCATCCATATCTCCTTGTCGTTGTCTACACTCAACGTGATGACCATCTTGGAAGTAGATAAAATAAGAATTCAAAATGGCTGCACACTGCTATTGGCTTTGTTAGTGCTTGTGCCTCAATTATTCAAGCTTTGGCAAAGCCAAGACTGATTACAAGCGAGAGTCTACAAAGTGAAATAGGTTGGCTTTTCCAGTGTTTGTTTTCAATGAGCTAGTAAATATACAAACATGTAATCGGTGTGCCTGAGGTCATATCAGTGTCTTTTACTTTCCTCAGGGAAAGAGGCAAACTTTTTCAGCACTTTTAAAGCAAGAAAGTTCAGAAAACTTCAAAGGAAAACCGCATCAGGAAAGTAACTTTCATCATTAAGGACATAGCAAATTGGAGTTTTCTAGCTTACAAACAAAGCGAAAATTTCAAAACCTGAATATTATCTTTTCCAAGGAAACCTATCCATGGATACAGATAACGTTAGAAAATGTTAGTTTTGGGGGCGGAGCTTGCGGACGGCAAGATGGCAGCTTAGAAACTCTGCTCCGTGAAGCCGTCACATTATCCGACCATTATCCTTCCTTCTAAGCCTTCGACGTCCTTTAATCACAGCTGTGCTTGACGCTAAGAAAGGCTGGCGCCGGATCGTGCTGTTTGGGACCTTCCAGATCCCGTGTAGATTACTGCTGCTGCGGAGCGCACGGCCGAGGCCTGCACGCCGCGCTGATCCCCCGGCCTAAAGTGAAAGTGCTGAGCGCGTCGCAGCACGGATCGGACGCGCACCACACGGCGTCCCTTTGATCATCGATAGAGGGACGGGTGACTGTGGCCGGGCCCTGGCTGCCGCGCACTGCCCCAGAGAGCTGCTGCGGTCGGCTCTTCTGGACCTGCCGCCCCTTCTGACCGCGGCTCTTCTATCCTCCGAGTGGCGTCTTCCTCCGACTTGCTGGCGCGGTGGAGGGCAGCGCGGAAACCTACGCAGTGTGCTACAGCCCGGACCACGGTAGGGGGCACTGGGTGCAACTTGGAGCGCAGTGCTCGCCAGCGAGAATTAGTCTACTGGGCCACCGGGGGGGCTGTACACGACCTGGGACGAACTCCATACCCCGGGCTCGGATCCAGCGCTCTGCCGGGATTTGCCGCTTAGACCCCCGGCATTGATGACTGCTGGCGGGGTGCTGCGCTACGGATCCGGCCGCTATCAGACCCTTATGACTGCTGCGACTGCGGAGGCGTGGTGAGTGCATACTTGGGGAGGAAAATGGAGGGGCACCGGTGACTACAGCGTACCACCAGGGAGCGTGAATAAGCAGCCTGTTACTATCGAGGGGTGCTCCAGCCCGGAGAGGAGGCCGTGGTCGCAACTTTACTGTTAGTCAGTGCACGAGTACAGAGCTTGGGGGTGACTAACACGTCTCTTCACACTACTTTACAAAATACCTGTCCCTCCCACTGAGCCATAACGCACTGTACAACATTTGTCTGGCATTATTGAGCTGCCCGGCTACCGCAGTGAGGCACTGAGAGCAACTGGAGACTTGGAGAGGCCTGCGGGAGGCAACGGTGAAGAACTAGTGAACGACCCTCATATCCTGCTGTAGCTCCCTTCCTACAACTAAGCCGAGATACTATTGGCAAGCATGTATTGGCCTGTACACCGCCACGCACAATGGGCAGGGTGGACAGGAATCAACCTAAGCTCACGTTCGACCAGAGAAAGTCAAGAAACCGTGATTCTACCGTGGTGATGCAGATCCCGCCCCGGACCACTCACCTGACATGGGGGAGGGTGATATCCGTTCCATGTTGATAACAATGGAAAAAAATCTTCAAGGGAGCCTGGCAGGACTGGGCAATAAAATTGACGCTCTCACTTACCGCATGGACAGAATGTCCGAAAGAGTCGACAAACATGTGGAGAGAATAGACCTGGCGGAGCGCAGGATCAACGAGGTGGAAGAGGCGCAAACTTCACTGGACACTGGCCACCTGAAAATGGAGAGAGCCTTCCAAACCCTCCAAGACAAGGCCAAAGATTTGGAAGCGCGCTCGCGCCGAAATAACCTGCGTATCACGGGGGTCCCGGAATCGACCCCAACGGGCAATATGGAAAAGTTTGTTGAGGCGTTGCTGACCACTCTACTGGGCACAGAAGTCTTCTCTAACATTTTTGTGGTGGAGAGCGCGCATAGATCGTTGGGCCCGCGCCCCCCTCCTGGGGCACAGCCTCGGCCCATAATAGCACGATTGCTGAACTATAGAGACCGCGACTCGGCGTTAGCTGCTGCGCGATCCAAGGAATCTCTACACTATGAGGGGTCCAGCATTTCCTTGTATCCAGACTTCACGGCGCGGGTGCAAGAAGCGCATAGACAATTTGCTCCGTACAAGTGCCAGATGAGAGAGCTAAATATAGACTACGCCATGGTATACCCCGCCAAACTTCGAGTTAATAGAAATGGCTCTTCACGGATTTTCACTAATCCCAAATCTCTACAAGAGGCGCTGAAGGAGTGGGCCAAGGAGTCTCAGAGAAGCCCGGCGCGAGAAGTGCTGGAGGGAGCGGTCGGCGGTAGCCTAGCTGAACAGGACTGAGTTGGACTTTGCGGTATTTGCTATAAATGTTGTCTGGGGTGGTGGGGGCTGCTTGGTCTCGGGTGGGGGGTGCAGGCCTGGCCTCTGAGAGATTACCCTATCTGGTGACTGGTTATTGGTTATAGTGGTCTTGATATAAGGTTGCACGCTGGGAAAGTTGGGCGCTGCATGGGTTGTACCCTTGGAAGCCTCATTGCATTTCATAACATATGAAAATGGGAGGGATATCTTGGACATGAAGGCTAATTCATAATGACGGTGGAGGGCGCTGTTCTCTAGGATAGCTCATTGTTTATGAGTTTTGGGTGTGCGCAACATCTGCCCTCGAGTGAAAAACACTGTTTTTGTTTATGCTGGGACGGGGAACGCGGGTATTTTGCAACCTGTTGGAGCGAAAATGCACCAGTTCTTTTGTCTTTGGTTGGGAATGGGTGGGGAACACATTGTCGATCAGGCGCAGTTGGGAATAGCCTGACGTGGGTGGTGGGTGGGTACGTATTGAGACTTTTGTTGACACTGATTTTTGCTGTGGCACTTTGCAATGAGTTGTGCCATAAATATATTAGACTGATGATACTAGCAGTAAGGCACCTATGCTTAGCACAAACACATGACGAATACGACTAGGCCCTGTAGGGATGATTGTCCGGACACTGTTACCGTGCTCACATGGAACGTCCATGGCTTAAATGACTATAGGAAAGTTCGCAAGATTTTAAGCTATTAGTACAGGCACAACATTGATGTCGCACTCTTGCAGGGAACGCACCTCCCGCGAGACAGCCCTATACTGCGCACTAGAGGTTTGCAGGGCAACACTCACGCGGATGGCTTTACCACACATGCTAGGGGGGTCCTTACGTGGGTGAACCCTAGAAAGGCATTCAAGCTGGAGCCTTTAGAGACTGATGGGGAGGGTAGATATGTGATCACTGGGTGTAGAGGGAAGGGGATGGATTTGCTTCTGGTGAATGTTTATGGCCCGAATTTTGACAACCCAGACTTTTACTTTTGGCAACTCTTATGGGGAGGAGATTTTAGTTTTGGCATAGATCCTGCTCTTGACAGGTCTAGGGGTCCGGATAGACGCATTACAGCTTCTGCTAAAATTATGGACGCTACTTTGGTCAGGTTGGACATGTGCGATGTCTGGCGCCAGCGACATTCGGGACAAGGGGGATACACACACTACTCTGCGTATCATGATGTCCACACTAGGATTGACTACTGGTTTGCGACTAAACACCTACTTACACAGATTAAGACTTGTACGATTCTTCCTCGTACTTATTCTGACCATTCCCCCCCTCTTACTGGTGCTTGACTCTCCTGTGAGACGTATTCCCCCCTTTACCTGGCGATTTCCCCCCTACTCCCTACTGGACGCTGTCTTTAAGGAAGAAATGGCTGTGGCTATTGAACTGTTCTTTGAGGAAAATGTGGGTTCAGTCGAGTCCTTCCAAACTGTATGGGAAGCGTTCAAGGTGTATATAAGAGGAGTGGCGAGATCCAAACATGCAGGTGTCCTTAAGTCAATACGTAATAAACTGGCTGATCTAGTACGCAAGCTCATGACATTGGAACAATCCCTACTGGCTGGCCCTGATGAAGCACTCACCCTAGCATTGAAAGAGACTCTAGAGGAATATTACGCGGAGGCGGATACAGAGATTAAACACGGGCAAATATGCCACTGCCAGAACCTATGGTGAAGGCGAACGCCCGGGGGCGGTGCTTGCGCAGCTACTCAAGCAGCGTAGAGACAAGACGGTGTCCCAGCACTAAGAACTCCAGACGGAGACACACTAATGACGGAAGCGGAAGTTGCGGAGCAATTCCGACAATACTATTCGGAATTACATGCCTCGAGAGGCAGTAGTTCGGACGAACACATACTTGACTATTTGACCCATATCAAGTTACCGTGGCTAACCAACACGCATCGGGAATTTTTGATGCGGCCCATTGAAAGGGAGGAGATACTGCTTGCCCTGTCTAACATGAGGGTGGGAAGTGCGCCTGGAGGGGATGGCCTAACAGTAGCCTTCTACAAGGCGTTCCTCGACCTTTTGTTACCACAATTGACAGCGCTCTTTGAAGATATGTGTGTTACTGCCACGATGCCGCCCACAATGAGAGAAGCGGTTATAGTTGCTATCCTTAAACCGGGTAAGCCGCCGGATGACTGTGCCTCGTATCGACCATTATCCCTAATGAACGTTGATACAAAAATCTTTGCGAAATTACTAGCCAATCGATTAATCCCACTTGTGCCGACTCTAGTGGCCCCGGAGCAGGCAGGATTTGTCCCGGGTAGAAACCTGATGTACAATTTGCGCACGGTCTTTGCCGCTTTGCAGCACACTAGACCGAAGATACCCACCTTAGCAGTCTTCTTAGATATGGAAAAGGCGTTCGACTCCGTCGAATGGCCCTTCATGCGACAGGTTCTCCTTAGAATGGGAGTAGGCATGGTGTTTATCCAACTGCTAGCAGTGTTATATAATTCTCCTATGGCCCGTATAAAAATCGGCTCCTTGGTCACTAACACTATCCAAATAACCAGAGGCACGCGACAGGGCTGCCCCCTGTCCCCAATTTTATATGCCCTGGTGGCCGAGCCCCTGGCTTGTGCTCTTAGGGAATATCATAGTCACAGAGGCATACGTTTCCCGAACTACAATTTGATCGTCTCCACTTATGCAGACGACACATTATTGTATGTCCGCAATCCTGAGACCAACCTGTCCCCGATACTGCGGGAGGTTGTGCTCTTTGGTTCCCTGTCTGGCCTACGTGTTAACTGGAATAAGTCTCTTATGTTCCCCCTAACGCCTGTTACGACGGTTTTTGAACCCGAATACCCATTGCAGTGGTCCACTGAGGCGGTGCGCTATTTGGGGGTTCACTTGCACACTGACTCTGAGGTGGTTTTCAGGGCCAATTATGGGGTGGCAATTAGTAAGCTTGAGGATGACATTGACCGTTGGGTTAGCCTCCCACTGTCCTTGATGGGTAGAGTGTCCCTTATGAAAATGATCATACTACCACGTTTTCTTTTTCTTTTCACGAACATACCTATGGTATTACCGCAAGTGTTTTTTGAACGACTTAAGTCCCTTATGACCCACCTGGCCTGGGCGGGCAAACAAGCTTGTGTCACTTGGAAAATACTTACGCTGCCGTATTCAATGGGGGGGGGGCTGGGGGCACCTGACCTGGACCTATACTATAGAGCTGCGCAGAGCACTCCGGCATACCATTGGATACACGGACGTTTGACATACCGCACGTCAGGATGGAAACAATAGTGGCAGCTCCTAAGTCTCTTCCATCCTTGCTGTTTGCACCCCCTGATAGGCGTACGGGGATAATTGACTAGCTTAACACAGTTACACACGCCTGGCATTACCTATTGAAGTTACAGGCAGGGAATATACTGTATTCCCCGGTGGCCCGCCTCAACTGGTGCCGTTGGCTCACGCCATGTAGAGAGAAAGGGGTTATAACAGCTCTACAGACGCTCGATGCTCATCACATCGGTGACCTCTTCATTGATGGTGTTGCTCCGAGATGGGGAGACATGGTAGAGAACGAGGACGCACCGACACTTCTCGCTAAATTTCAATTCCACAGAGTGAGGCATGCACTTAGTGAGCTATTAGGGGAAGACATGGCTGAGCCCCCTGAGGTACTAGCCTTGACCACACTCATTAAAGCGCACACACCTGCTAGGATGGTGTCTAGGATTTATCAAATCTCGATATCTAGTAGAAGATACGAATACACTAAAGCTAGACTGGCCTGGCAGCGAGACTTACAGACCGAGATTACGGACAAAATATGGACATACTGCTGCATGAGCACAAAGCGCATATCCTTAAACGGAAGACATGGATTAATACATTTCAAATTTCTTAATAGAGTTTATTACACTCCAGAACGATTGTACCGATACGGCTTAAGAGAAGCGTCCACATGTGATAGATGCAATGTCCACTCTGCTGATTTTTTTCACTTAGCCTGGGTGTGCCCAGGGATCGCTCATTTCTGGGGACTGATTTATGGTGAATTGAATAGAGTTACGGAGCTGTCGTTAATACCGGATCCTAAGCTTGCCTTGCTTGGGTACTCCAAACCTATCCCTAAGGCGAAGAGAAGGCTGATAGATATGGGCTTATTAATAGCAAGAAGATGTGTAGCAATGTGTTGGATGCGTGGACCCCCTCCTACATTGACTCAATGGTCAAGAGATATGATGTATTGTTGCACCCAGACTGAAAACTATAATGACATGATGCCGCCCCGTAGTAGGCCTAAACATTTCTGGGCTTTGTATAAGACATTTGTAGCGAGCAAGGATGTTGCCGAGGAGAACGCCGGTACCGTGGTGCATGTTGCCGCCTCCTCCGACCTCCAGAGTGACTTGTAGTACTGAGATTGTATTGTATGTATTATGTGCTGCAATGTTGTGCCTTCAGGAAGCAACGAAGATAGGTACGAGAAACGGTGTGCCTCCAAGATGTAAAAGTTTGTCATGTAGCCGATACAACCTTTTATTGGTTCATGTATGGTGCTGTATCATTTAGAAGAGAACTGCCACTGTTGATGACGAAATTAATGTAGGTGTCTCATGTTTAGTTTGTATAAAATCAATAAACATAATAATAAATAATAATAAAAAAAAATGTTAGTTTTCAGAGTACCTGGCTGGTTCGGAAATATATATGACATTAGAAGAATCATGCAATTAATTAATTATTTGTTTGCCATGACTTTCTATCGTGCTTATGACTTTAAAGGTTATGCTCCACAACAAAGGAAAATAATGTAGCCATGCTTTATCTTAAAATGAACGGGAGGAAACCACAAATGGGATGCTGTGTTCCGAGAAATATAAACAGACCTGTAGAAAGATACTCCCGTGGTTTGAAAAGTGCCATGGGAGAATGACAGTTCCCAATTAGGGACACATGTCTCCTCATCACTTTCTTATACATAGAGAAAAATCTCATAAGAGGTCAGAACACCTTTTGCCTGATAATTAAAACCTTATTCAAGACCTTTCGTCTATGGTTTCTCCTGTGCAGAAGTGTGCTTCCTAGTTCTGTCCCTCAAGTGCTTGCCCAAAGTGACATGTCATCGACAGCAAAATGATCCTGATTCACCACAGCTTTGTCATTAAGGCGCATAATCTCTTCAGTGCTATTGTTTTTTAAAAGAAATCTTTTTATTGTATTTTGATGGAACAAACAACAACAAATTGAGATTTTCCTATCCTTGGTGTCAGAAAGGCTAGATTTTATTAAAGACACGAAGGCGAGTATTATGCAGTCTTTTTTTGCTTTTATTCAACAGCAGCCAAGCAAGATAAAAACTACATTTCCCAGAAAAAAACTGATAACCGGATTACAAACTGTGACATCACAATAGAACAGCCAATGGAGCGTCGAGTAACCCAGTAACTGTCTAGACTGAGAGCAACAAATCCTCTTTTCTTGTAGCGAGTTAATCAATAAAAGGCAGGGAAAGAAACTATAGTACTGAATAGAAGGTAACCAACATAGTCAATAAGTCTGTGAAGCAGTCCAAAAGGACCCAGGAGGAGCGACCCATGGAATGATTCGGCAAATTGCATCCGAGACTATAGTCCAGCAGAATTAGGTGTGGGCAGCAGAAGCAGAAAAGGGTGTTGGCACTGCAGAAAAATAAACCAGGGAGGGTTAATAAAACAGTGGTGAGATAATACTCGCCTCCGCTCCGTATCTAATAAAATCTAGCCTTTGTGACAACAAGGCTAGGAAAATCTCAATTCTATTACAAAACTGGACGCTCATATTATGCATGTTCAAAGCATTGCAATAGTAGAATCAGAGACATGAGAAATGGGCTTTCAATAGAAAGTTCTAAAAGTATTAACGTTTGACCAATCTGCAGATTTGAGAATGTCGTGCAAACTAGCACCTGCCTAGGAGGCCCTAGAGTCCATAGCCCCTCTAGCCGAATGGACGCCAAACAAATCAATATCAACCAAGGTCATGATCCATTTTACCCAGCTTGAGGGACGAAACAGGTTTCTGGGGTTTCTGGAAGGAAATAAGCAGTTGAGTAGAAGAGGGAGATCTCAAATCTGCAGTAAGTGAAACATAAATTTTTAAACAATTTCCTATACATAGTTTTTGGTTGAGATGGGAAAAAGGGATGTTGAATTGTCGATAAGTTGCTTTTGGTACGTCTGTGTACTTGAAAGGAAACACCAAGGGGTGAATAGTGAAACAATGACACATCTAAAGCTTTAACATCTGAAACATGTTTCAATTAAACAAAAAAGCATTGACATCTTTGCAGATAGATAACTGTTTCAGAGAAAGAAACTCATTATCTTGCCATGAAAAAACATTTTAGCACCAAATTGACATTCCACATTGCATTAAATTTGGGAACCGGAGGTTTAACATATCTGACTCCCTTTAATAGTCGACAGGCCAAGGGGTGTTCTCCAATGGGTCTTCCATCCACCCGGAGATGTTCAGCTGAAATGGGCGATCTATAAGTATTGATTGTATGATAGGCCTTCCCCTGAGAAGGTAGCCAGGCTAAAAAATTAACAACAAGATTTGTATCTACTGAAAAAGGATCAGAATTCCTGTCCGTCACTAGCTACACCAGGCTGACTTTTAGAGCGTTGAAGTGCCAGGGGCCCAAGATTGTTGAATGAGGTTGATAGCCTACTCTGAAATTCCTGGGGTTTTCCAGGAAGACCCGAAACCCTCCAAACGTCCAGAAATAGAGATCCTTCTAGAACCATGTTGTGTCGAAGTCCCTGAGGGTTGAGAAGCAAGTCGGGAAAGTGAGAAATCCAGACAGGGAAGTCCTAGGCCAGCTCCAACAGAGTTGGGTACCAAAGGTGAGCTTGCCAAAAGGCAGTGATTAGAACCAGAGATGAGCATTGTCTGCGAGCCTGCGCTAGGGCTCTTGCGATCAATGGAAATGGGGAGAAGTGTAGAGAAGAGTCTGCGGCTAAGATTGGAGGAAAGCGTCTGTAGCCAAAGGTTGAGGGTATGGTCTCCAACTGAAAAAGGAAGGAAGTTGGGTATTGAGTCGAGAGGCAAAAAGATCGATTGACTTAGTCAAAGACTATTGAACACTGAAGAATGCAGCTGCCAATCGCTTGAGTCCTGAAGGTACCTGGAGTACCAGTCTGCTACAACATTCAAGTTTCCTGGGAGATAAACTGCTCTGACTGAGAGATTCTGTTGAAGACAATACTCCCAAAGATGTTTGGCGAGATCCACCAGAAGTTTGGATCTTATACCCGCAATATTATTTATATATCTGACCACTGTTATGTTGTCCACTCGTAACAGAATGGTGAATTTTGCTTTGTATTTTTTAAAGGATGTTGATGGCAAAGGAACCTGTAAGCATCTCTAAACTGTTTATATGCAAGAGTGACTCCTGAAGAGACCATGTATCTCCAGTTGAGTACTGGCCACATCTTGCGCCCCTTCCTGTCCGACTTGCATCAGATTCTAAGACAAGATCTGGGGCGAGAGAGAAAATTCTTCTCCATTTCCAGGTGTCTAAGTGAGTCAGCCACCAGAGGTGTTCTTCTTTGGACTCTGGATCTAAAGAAATGGGTTCTGAATAAGCGAGGCCTCTGCAGAGATGTCAGATTTTTAATCTTTGAAGTGCTCGTAAATGAAGTGGGACCGGAAAGATTGCTTGAATCGAGGAGGCCAGAAGGCCGTACAAGACGGTCTAGGGATCTGAGAGAAAAATGAGTCGGAGTTAAGGAATGACGGATTCCCTTTTTTATAAGAGTGACTTTGTGTTTAGGGAGTTGCAGAATAGAACATGTGGTATCTATAAGGAAACCTAGGAATTCTAGTTGTTGAGAAGGAATTAAAGCAGACTTTAGAACATTGATTAGAAAACCTAACCGAAGAAGAAGATTTTGACAAAGTTGTAAATGAGAAAAAAGAACCGTCTTATCCTGGGCCATAATCAGAAAATTGTTGAGATATACGTTTAATCTGATTCCCTGAGCTCTGAGAAAGGCTACAACTGGTTTATGAATCTTGGTGAAACACCAAAGATCAGATGAAAGGCCAGAAGGAAGAGCTTTGAAGTGGAAAAGGAAGGCCCCCACTGAAACTGGAAATATTTCCGTTAGAGGGATACACTGGAATTGAAAGTTAAGCATCTTGTAAATCTAGTCAGACTAGCCAGGAGTCTTGAAGTAAAATATCTCTGAGGTGGAGAATCGTCTCAATCTTGAAGTGGTGCTACACTAAGAAGTTGTTGAAAACTTTGAGGTTTAGTACAAGTTGGAATTTCTTGTTCTTTTTCCTTACCAAAAAGATGGTGCTGAAGAAATCAGTAGTATCGAACTGGATTTGTTTGATAGACTGTTTGGAAAGAAGAGATTTAGTCTTGAATCAGAAGGGGTTTGACCCTGAGAAAACGGAAGAGGACGAGGAAGATGCAATTGTACTAGGGTTTGATAAAGCTTTATGTGATATCCTTCAACCATTTGTAATATCCAGTGATCTGTGGTGAGAGAAAGCCATGCATTTAGACAAAGCTCTAATCTGCCTTCTACAGGAGGAGGGCCAGAACTGGAAACTCTTACCCGAGTATTGTTCTCCTTTGTTCCTATATCCCCTGGAGCGGTAGCCTCTGGAACGACGGGAAAAGAACTGGGGTTCGTAACCTGTATAGATGTCGACTTGGGATTGCTGATCGAAGGCGCCTCTGTTGAGGGATTGTCCCCTTGTGGGATAATGGCAAGCAAAGTGATTCCTACCTTTGCCGGCCCTGGCAAAAACCAGAGACAAGAAGATTTTTTAAGGGAGAGTTGGGCCTTATCCATAGTGGCAAAGCTGGAGACAATTTTACCAAGTTCTTTAATAAAAGAATCTCCAAATAAAAACAAGAGTTCCTTCTTCCTTAGTGGCGAGACTACTCAATTTTGGGTCTATTTTCAGAAGCAAACTTTTCTGTCTTTCTTGTGAAATGTGGACGTTGGCATTGCCCAAAATGCATGTAGCCCATTGGGCCCAGTTGGAAAGTGTATCTAGATTTTCTTGTGTACCCTCGATCTTTGCCTCTTCGGCCAAGTCCAATATTCTGGTTAGAGGACCAACCAAGTCTAGAATTATGTCTTGACAGTTGGACCAGGCCCTGTCAACTCCCTTCTTACGTTCTTAGGGTCTTTTCCATATTTAGTAAAAAACATTAATATGTTTGGATCAATGACAGGAGTGGCCATGATATTATTGGGAAGGGAGGGGACATTCTAATTTTAATTCATTTCGGGAAGATTTATCAAGAGCATGGCGAAGGTAGAAGGAAACTTATTCGGTCACATGCTCTGAAGGGAACCATTCAGTAGAATTGGGATGGTGAATAAGGGAGGGATCAAATATAGTTTCCCCAGTATGATCAACACGTTCATTAGACACTGGGTGAGAAGCACCACCATCATTAGGAGGCCCATAATTAATAGGATCAGAAGATCTATCAAAGTTAAGCGCGTCATCCAAGACATCATCATCATCGTCAGTGTCTTTAAATGGGCAACTTGGAGAGGGGAAGAGGGGAGCCCCGAAAAAAAACCTCTTGGATGGGAGGACTAATATTTACTGAAATGTCTTTGAAGGACCCGACAGGGATTGACACACATTTCTTGCCCTTTTTTTAAGGGAACTTCATTAGAGGAAGAAAGTGTTTTTTACAGGGAAGCTTCTAGGTTTTTTGAAACATCCAGCATTAAAAACAGCAACAGCCTGCTTGACTGAATCCTTAATAAAGGATTTAAAATTATCTTTAAAACTCTGAGTTTCCTCCTCCTCAGACATAATGGGGTAAAATATCCTTACTATAATAAATACGGGTAAAAACCCCAGGAAATACAATTAAAGAATGGTAATTTTAAATATTACTTGAAAAATGCTAGGAAAGGGTTAATTGAGGCAGGCTTAAAGGGAATAGAGCCTTTAAGGGGGCGCTGCAATGGAGAGAAGGGGGCGTGCGGAAAGGGAGGAATCGCCCAATAGGAAGGGCTACAATGAGGGATGAGCAAGGCAGGGAATAGTGTACCGCTAGCGGTTGAGAAGAAAAAAGGCCTTTGGATATGGCAGGGCGCTGCTTGAGGCGGCATGAGGAAGATGACATGAAGCGGCGAGCTGAGGAGCGCAGAACGTTTAAAACGGAAATGCTCGAGAATAAACAAGCGAGGCAGGAAGCACGTGCGCTTGTGAAAGCTAAGTCAAAACCTAATAACAAAACAGCAAAACTTACATATAAATACAAAATAAGTATGCAATAACTAGCAATATTAATGAAAGGTGAATGTTCTACTTATCTTGACTGCGAGCAGCAAGAAAAGAGGATCTGTTGCTCTTAGTCAAGATAGTTACTGGGTTACTCAACGGCCCATTGGCTGTTCTATTGTGATGTCACAGTTTGTAGTCCTGTTATCAGTTTTTTTCCGGGAAATGTAGTTTTTATCTTGCTTGGCTGCTGTTGAATAAAAACAAGAAAAGACTGCATAATGTGACCTGCCGGTCTTGTAATAAAATCTCTCCTAAACCAAAGGCTTGTGGACAGGTTTTCTTGCAACGATGTACAATGCACTCTAAAGTGACCACATTGGAGTCCTGTTTGCAGCCATAGCCCCAGAGTCTATCCGACGTATTCTACTCCCTTGGCCTTCCAAGCCAGTTTCCTGATAGGCTCCCCTCCCTGCGAATCTCAACCCTCCCCATGTGTTTTACCCATTCAGTGCTATTGTTCATGTCTGTCATGGACAAGAAGTACTGGAGATAACACCTTTTTGACTGCCTCATTAACAACAACTGCTTGTCAGGGCCATTGTTGTCTAAAATTAAACACACACGCTTTATAGTTTGAAATCTCTACTAGATTCACAAGCTGTGCATAATCCTGCCATGTAGTTGGTGGGTCCAGAAGTGTTTATAGTTATATATTTTTCCCCCTTGGCATCAACATGGGTGGGGCCTTATGACTCTCTGACATTGACTGCCCTTGTATGGAACTTCCAATTTAGATGCTTTTTTTTTTTGCTGTTTGGTTTAGGGGTGTACAGACAGAGCTCCCAAAAAAACAGAGCATTTAACTGAGAAATTCAACACCGACTTTGAAGATTTGGTGGACAAACATCACTTGAACAAGGGGACAGCTTTTGGATTGTCAGGCTTAGACTTTGTCAGCGAACGTGTAAAGGGATGGTTGTTGATTCTGGGACTACCCAATGCCATTCTGTATTATGAGCATGCTGTATGAAATCTGTCCTACCAGCAACCAAAAGTATGCCATAAATCACGCAACACATGCACTGCATGTGAGACTATAAGTCTCATGCGAATATAACGCCTGCGCGTCTTTCAAGCTAGAGATGCTTTTGTCACATTGAGAAAAAATAGATGAGGCTTAATTAGTGTTAGAAATGCAGGGGAAGCGAGGCAATCTATGAAGTGGATTGGTTTCCCAGAGAAAGAAGGTATTTCAGAGGAGGCTCTGGGGAACATCACTTGGATTCTGACCTTGAAATAGTTTTGTCAGAAATAGGCTCGAAACCAAATCCAATTCCTGAAAGGTTTATTACTAAATCAAAAAACCCTAAGTCTACAGTGCCACCACTGACAGACTTTAAGTCTTCGAATAAAGAGAGGCTAGTCACAGTGCCTAAACCAAACTTAAAGATTAATATATAAAAACAAAGATATCATAAAATCATATCAAAAAGATTCATAAAAAGAATACTTTATGACCCAATGCGAAGGTTGCCATAGAGGAATTGCCCATATACTCGACTTTTGATATTGATTCAGGTTGAAAGAGAAAAGAGAGCTACTCTGGCTCGACATCAGATCTTGATCAAAGCTGGAGGCATAAACACATCTCATCAGGCTCCTTTTTGGAGCACAATCAAGTCTGGAGAGCCAAAAAGCCAGATAAGACATTGGACTCGACTTCAAGCACGATCAAGTTCAAAAACATTAAAAAACACTTCAGTGCTGGGAAACACTAGAGCCCCAGAATCAGATGAAATTATAAAATCTAGGGAAATTAATATAGCTCTTTATCCTAAAAAAGCAGAATTAAAGAAAAAGAAGCAGGCCTTTGAAGAAGCATTATCTTATCATAGATTCTCCCCCTCCCCAGGCATTAGGAGGTTCTGACCCTCATTACGTGTGGCCCGTTGTGTGGTGCAATATTTATTGCACTGAATAACATCCGACTCAGCGGGGGTCAGACTTTATCAGCTATGATAAATAGCATTTATTAGAAGTGCAATATATAACATGCAAATTTTGATGTTAAAGTTTGCATGTACCGGTAATTAATGGGCATTTTCCTCAGTAAATTTCAGCAGGTTTACCATGCCAGAATTAACATAATGACAATTGCAGGAATGCGGTGTTAGCCACAAAACGTACAATTCCTGCATCTGTAAAGCAAAAGTTAACGCACTTACGGGAATTTAACGGCCACTCATAATGAGTGCGCTAGAGAATATACAGAAGGCCCAAGATAAAGTGAAGAGGTTATACTGCCTGTGCCACTATAGGTTCAGGAAGAGAAACACCCAGATGGAGAACATCCTGCTGAGGAAGACATAGGTGTAGATTGAAGTGCAGGTGATCCAGATTTACAGTGTGACTCACAGGATGAAGAGGACATAATTTGACAAGACGTGGCGACAGACTCACCATAAGGGGAAGTTGAACTTTATCCATGTAGACCATTCCTGCAGATGACATTGCTTGTTCTCTTAGCATCATCAAATAGGCAGCTGACACCTTTGGAGGTCTAAGTGGATACAGAGCAAGAGAAGGCGAAGTTTGCAGTGAAGATACTAAGTCCACAACATAGAAAACATCCCTACTTGCCTATGTTGCCAACAATATTAGGGAAAGGGAGTATTCCTTAAACCAGACAAGAAATATAAGGCATCGGTCTAAGATCAACAACATGTCAAGCTCCATACAAGACCAGACTCTTAATAACAGATATAGCTAGAAAGAGGGCACAATCCATAGCCACACATGGTTACTCACCTGACAAAGACAGCAAAAGACTCAAGACGTTTGGGAGAACGATGAAGTCACCAGGAACTAAGTGGTACATAGCAAATTCCCATGTGCTCTTAAACAGGGATACTCACCAACAATGGGATGAAGTGGAGGAATTAATGAAACATGTTCCAGAACAATTTAAAAAAGAGAGAAAACAGGTGTCGAAGAGGGTAAGAGCATTGCTAGTACCTGCCTAAAATCTGCATTAAATAAAGATAAATGAAAAAGGAATTTATAAAGCGTGTTAAGCGCTATGCCCAAAAACACAGAGCTCCTAAGCACAGATAATCCAGAGAGCCTATGATGAGAAAAGCCATGCTTTTAACAATTTCTTGAACAAGGCAAAGGAGTCAAGTCTAGTGATGTTGGTGGGCATGGAATCCATAACTTGGCAGCAGCCCCGGTGATGGACTGACCGCTTCATCTGACTTTCTCGAACCCGGTCATGGAGACTTTCCTAGCTGAAGAGAACTGTTACCATCAAGAACAGTCTTTTGCACACATGCATTGTCCAAACCTGAAGTTCAGGTCAATATCATAGATATGCCCTTCAAAGGAGACAAACCGTTAGTAGCTCGGATTGATGAATCCCTGAAGCATATGAAAAATGCAACAATGACACAGCCAATGCTGTCGGAGCATTACTGATGGGTAGATCCTTTAAAAGAGGGATGCCTTTGGATAGTAAGACAGCCGTGTGTGAATAATTTTCAGAGGCAACAACAAGGCACTTTATTTTATCTAACCGGGTCATGGGAACAGACTTCTCACTTAAAAGAAATGTGAAGGAAGGGCAAAGGTAGAGAGCAAGCCTCAAGAGGTGTAGAAGTAACAAATAAGCGTTTAATTACTTTTGTCTGCAAAACATTAAACACTAGTGGAGGTGGAGAATACAACTTTATTACTGACAATGGCAAGAAATAAAAAACAAGCGGATCTTAAATGTAATAAAATAGGAATATTGTACTGAGTTTTTATAGAAACCTATTCAGTAGAATCAAAAGTCAAAACCAAACATCTACAAATCGTGCAACAATAGGTACTAGAACTACTCTTGAAAGATGTAATAGAAACAGAACTGTTGCAAGTTCAGGACACTGGCATGTATTCAGTACACTTCCTAAATTCCGTACAAGATTCAACCCTAGCACCGGTACTGTACTTGCAATTGCAAACAGGTTCATCAAGATGCAGAAGTTCTAAATGAACCCTCCTCAAGAGGCAATTCCTCTACTAGAAGAGCACGACTCCTAGCAATAATGGACCACAAGAATGTGTATTTTAACATCCGAATGTATCCATCTACTACTAGCCCAGGACCCAGAACCAGACACCCACCAGGCCGGAACTCTGGCTACCCCTTCGACGTAAATATTGTGGATGCACCGATGTTTTATCTCCTGAGTCATATTGCACCCCTCTATACCGGGAGTTAACAGGCTTTGTATAATAATGCTATGATGTAGCAGAGTGTACCCTAATTTGTAATGTAAAATATGCAAACAGACTGTATTGCTTCCCTTTGGTTTGTTGTTAAGTTTGATGTTATTTAACCAAATGGCAATAATATGATACATGTTGTCACATATATGACTGCTGGAACTATGTAATTTGTTCAAATGCCAATAAACAAATAAAAAAAAAAAACACATCCTAATGTATCCAGCATACAGGAAATATCTGAGGCTTATAATGAAGAGGGTACATTATCTATTCAAAGCCCTTTTGCAACAAATCTGATCTGACGGTGTTAACAAAAACTGTTACAGTAGTAGCAGCACATCTAAGAAATCAGACAGTTCGTGCATTCATATCAAGACGACTGGCTTTAAAGGCAAGTTCAGCAGTGCCAAAAAGCGCATACAGACAACGGTGGACATTATTGTGTAATTGGGGTTCATAATAAGCATAAGGAAATTGTCGCCTACTCCAGAGAAAATAAAAACCTTCCTGGGTGCAACATTACATATCATGGTGTGTATTGCCAAACCAGTCATGAGGAGAAAAAGTGTTTTGCGGATCTTGATTCCTCTTTATCAGCTGTCTGAATCTCTGACTGCGAGACATATAATGAATTTATTGTGGATGATAGCAACATATATTCACCTTTTTCCAGATGCATGACTGCATATGAGACGGATTCAGGTGCACTTAAACTGTCATTGCCGAAAAAAGGTCAGAAGGTGATACAATTGTTCAAAACAAAGAGGATGACAAAGGGACGACAATTCCACTGTACTTAGCACATTTGGTAGAGGATAGACTTAGATACCCATCAATAAATATTCACTTCTCTGCCATTGAAGCATATACCAAAGGAGGATGCAGAAAATATTTTGCATTACCCGCTATTACAAGATTTGTAGAGGGGCTAAAAGGTTATATCTCCCACATTGAGTTCTACTACCTCTGTTGAATTTGAATCAGGTGTTAACAGAATTAATGAACCTGCCCTTTGAACATATGTACAAGGTAACTTCAAAATATCTTTCCTTAAAGACCGTTTTTTTAATGGCAATTACATATTTAAGAAGAGTTAGGGAATTACAGGCTCGCACTCAAGACAAACCATACTTGAGTATCCACAAGGACAAAGTCGTGATGATGACTCAATCTACACCAAAGCTAGTATTACCGTATCATGTCAATAAATCAATACACCAACCTTCTGCTGTTTTTTCAAAATCCAAATAACGCAGCAGAATAGTTTTGTAAACAGCCCACATGTATTGGGAGCACCTGTAACCAATGGCACTGCTTTGAGATGAAGTGTACAAACAATCAAGGTGTGCTATCAACTTGACATTAGACCAAGAGCACATGCTACAAGAGAAAAGGGTGCTGCATTACCTTTTATTGCCAGTGTGTCAATATGACATTTGTAATGCTGCAACATTGTCAAGTAAACATACTTTTACCAAACATTACTATGTAGAGATTCAAATAAAAAAAATATATAGTAGGTCTAATCTTCTGTTAGAGATTTCTAACCACAGATTTCTCACCTTGTGTATTCCCCAAGGCGCCAGACTGAATTTGGAAGATTTCCATAGCAACTCCCCTGCATGCCAGTAGGTGACGTTGTGTGACTCCATATTTGGGGCTGTCCCACCCCGGGTATGACGTTGAGGCTACTTTATCTGCTCCACAATTCCTTTCTTTCCATGCCTTCTGATGCAGATCTGGAGCTCGCTTCCTCATTCTGTCAGATTCCTGACAGAGTTATTCTTAAAACTCTACTAATGTGCTAGGGACTTGTACCCACCTAAAACAACAGGGTTCAAAACGTGCAAGGATTGCCAGAAGCAGGTGTCAGTGATAGACCCACACAAGGTATGTCTCTGGTGTCTTGGCTCCAAGCATAACTCAGCGTCCTATGATCGATGCATGAAAATGGACCTGAAAGCCTTCCATGACAGCAAAACCAAGCTCTATGTCGCAGAATACCCAAAGAAGTCAAAAACAGGATGGTCTTGGTCGAAATCAAGGGCGCACACTCGCTCCTGATGCTACTCTCATGACCGGCCATCTTCGAAGTCCCAGTCTTCAGTTAAGTCTAAGAAACACACATGGTCCAAACATGGCTCCACTTTGTACCTCCACTCCTGCCATTTGGAGTCGCTGGACAAGCTGGGTACCTCTAGGCTGGGAACTTGAACTCCGACCCCAGAACCGATTCCAACCTTGATTCCATTGTGTTCTGACTTCCCTGGCCCCAGTGCAACGCACAACAAATCAGGGAATTCCAAGAGTCCATCGACTGAATATTTGTTACCAATGTCATACTGAATCAACCCTTATCCAAAGTCTTATCTGGAGTCGCTTCACACTGCCTGTATGAATATGATGATGATGATGATGATCAATCACCTGTCGTCGATGAAAACCTATTTTATGACCTGAGGGATGCCAGCGGCCTCAATGACCTTGCCTAATGCTAGCCTCTGCTCTCTCCTACCTGCTGTGGCTACTGAACAATCTGCCTCCTTTGTTACTCTGATTAGGAGAGCAGCTGAAGTCATGGATTTGTCTCACCCCTCGACTAAAGTTAAGACTAATGTTCTTACTGAGGTGCTACACCCAGGGCAAACCATGCAAGAGCCTTTCCTCCTATTCAACAAGGCATTGACAGACACACGGTTGGGCACCTGGTCAAAATGAGGATCTTACCCGCCACTCAAGAGACAGATTGCAAGGTGGCTCAGGCCTGTGCCGGGGGACCCGGCCTGCCTTTTGCAAAACCCCTCTCACGAGCGTTTATTGATTCAAGCATCCACCAGCAGATTAAACCTCAATCCGTTTCCGACCAGCCTGCCAGGTATAGTTGAAACGTACGGAGATCTTTGCAAATAGAATATTCACCTGATTTAGTCTTACACTAAGGTCAGTCAACACTAGCTGCTTCTGCGGAGATACTCGCACGCGCTGTGGGACAGGGTGACCGACATCTTGCCAGCAGAAGACGTTCTGCCAAACCGTGAATGCCTTATTTAAGATGGCAAAGATGCTGTAAAGTAGTCCATAAGATTGTGGCTGGTCACAACCGAGTAGAGCAGTCAGCACCAGCGTGTTGCTTAGGCACCATGCTTGAATCTGCTCTAAGGGATTCTCCAGCGCTGTTCAACAGTCTCTGATGGACATGCCCTTAAATGGGACCCGGGCGAATTCAACCATAGAGCATTTTATGGACAGATAAGTAGTGGCTCACTTTCTTGGGCTTGCTCTGCTAGTGCACCAGTCCCCCAACAATTTCGCCCCTTTCGTGGCTTCAGAAGGGCATACCAACAGATGCAATGCCAGAACGTGCCTCAGCAACAAAGGGCCTCTCTGTCTTTTTGAGGCAGGGGTTCAGGCTACCTGCGCCGAGGCTCCCAGGGGCAATGTTCTATCCACCCCCCGATCCCCCTCACACATCTGCTGCAAAACAACTTTAAGTTATCCTTGACAGCACTTGATCGCCTCGAGGGATGTCATGTCACCTTTCACCTTCCTGGGTGGAGGAGCATTTCATCTGACCAATTGGTGCTCACGGTTACTCCCTACCCTTCCCGTCACATCCCTTGGATATACCTCCTGCATTTTAACCCCTCCCTGAGGACAACATGTCGAAATTCTGAGAAGTTCAAGCTCTCATGGGCAAGGGAGCTATAGAGCGGGTGCAGCCATCACATATTGGACTGGCTGTTACTCTTGTTATATCCTGGTGCGAAAACCCTCCACCCCATCGAAGATCTTCACCCTCTGAATGTCATCCTCTGGATGGGCAATTTCGAAATGCTCACCCTGGCCCAAGGTCTGTCTGCCCTGGATCCAGGAGACTGGATGGGGGCGTTGGATTTAAATAATGCCTATTTCCACATCCTCGTCCTGCAATCCCAGTGGCGTTACCTGTAGTTTCAGGTAGGCCAACGGCACTTTCAGTTGTCAGTGTTTCCTATTGACCTTACTAGTGCATCCCTGGTGTTCACAAAGGTCATGGTGGTGATCGCAGAACATCTGCGGAGTTTGGGAATACCAGCCTTCCCATACCTTGATGACTAGTTGCTGAAGATGGGTTCCCCTCAGACAGTCGTTGGCTGACCTGTTGACATTGGTGGGATTTTCCATCAATGTGGCAAAGTCACTCCTGACTCCTTCACAACTGCCCGCGCCTTCCCTTGCCCAAACAAACCCAGAACATTTGAGATGTGATCCTGATATTTCAATCTTTGTCTTGGGTCTCAGTGAGAGTAGCTCTGAGTCTTCTTGGCCTCTTGGCCTCCTGCAGCATCCTGCTTATAGATCATGCCAGGTGGCACATACTGGCTACTCAGTTGGAACTGAAGTCTGAGTGTGCTCAGCACCAAGGGAACCGTTTGGTCTCCATCCAGGTCTCAGAGAAGTCTATAAAAGATCTGCAGTGGTGGCTGCTCGACCGCAGTTGAACCGACAGCAGACCTCTCTTTCTATCCCACTCAGAACGGTCAGTCTCTGACAGAGGCCCATTCTCCACATCGACTTGTTGGAGTAATGGCCGAGTCACTGCCACTGAAGGTGGTCCTTCTGTCCATCAGGGAGAATGGCTACAGGTTCTCAGACAACATGATCACCATGACGTACGGCATCAAAAATGGCGGCGTGGGGTCATGTCCCTTGTATCAGGAGTCTCTGCGTCTCTGAATGTGGCTGAAAACTTAGGGCATCTCCCTGATCGTCCAGCGCCTGACAGGATTTTTAACTGCCAGGGAGACAAACTCAGTCAATGTTGCCTAGTGGATCACAAATAGCAGTTACCCTAGACGTGGCACAGGGCATTATCCAGCAATGATCAGAACCCGGCTCGATCTATTTGCCACCACAGAGAACATGCAGTGTCCAAGCTTTTGAAGATTGGAGTTCCCAAGGCGGTTCTCCCTCGGAGATGCCTTTCACCTGAACTGTGATTTGAGGCTCCTGCACGCCTTTCGACCACATCTCTTCTTCCCAGAATATTTGAAAATATCAAGAGAGACAGGGCGCAAGTCATCCTAATGGCTCCGGACTGGGCAAGGAGAGTGTGGTATTCAGTACTTATGAGCATATGTTCTCCAATTCGGCTGACCCTTCGGGAGGACCTCCTGTCATGACAGCAGAGCCCTGTCCTGCACCTGACCCTGCACAACCTACACCTCCATGTATGGAGATTGAACGGCAGCAGTTGACTGCCATCGATCTTCTTCCTGAAGTAGTTGATGTCATCCTGACATCCCTCCCCTAAAATGTGTATGCGGGACACTGGGAGAAGTTTGTTGTCTGATGTCCTCCCGTGACATTTAGCCTTTACAGGCAAAGTTGTCTGATATTCTATTGATTTGTACCGCTCTAGCCCAGCAAGGCCTTGCTGTGGCAATAGTTAAGGGTTATCTTTTGGCCGTTTCTGCCTTTATCGGTTGCCTGATCAACCATTCATTTTTAAATCACCTGTTGAGATGCATATTTTAAAGGGGCTGATTCACATGTTCCCACCAACATCTTTTGTAATACTGCAGTAGGTCCTTCATTTGCTTCTCACTTACTTGATGTGCACTCCTTTTAAACCAATACAATTGTTCTCTGTGCCTGCTAACCATAAAATCTTTGTTATTCATCGCAATCACCTCTGCGCATGAGTGAACTTGGGCCTTGACATATCTTTATTAACTCAGAGTTAATAAAGATATTGCCACTTTTTAACCCTTTATTTATATCTATTGATTAAAAGTGATGTGTTACATATTGTTTCATTTTTTAAATGTTTTGTAGAAATATCATTTGTTTACACTATATGAGAAGAAATTATTAAAATGGTAACAACTTTGAACATATTTTTTCTGTCTTCCTTGGTTTTCTTTATGTTATAGATACTGTGTATATTGTTTGCTTTATTGACATTGCCTAGGAGTTTTTGTTACTACTATTTAAGTCCCTGTCCTAGGAATTGAACTATCCAGTGTTCAGGGGGTCCTTGTTGTTTCTCATTTGAACTTGGGCCTTGTTCATCTAGCAGCCGTAAGCTTCTTTCTTTCTGGACAAACTGGCCCTTTGGGCAAAAGCGGTTTCTAGCTAAAGGTAGGCACAATTATTCCACATAGGACAGTCCACCTTGCCCTGTTTCAACACTCCACCTCATTCCCCCAACAAAGAGGAGCAGCTCCACCGTCTTGATACTAAGAGGGTGCTCTGTTTCACATGGATTGGACTAGAGACCATTGATTGCACGACCAACTTTTTGTGGGCTTTTCTGGAGCCAAAAAGGGGAAAGCAGTACAATTGAGAATCCTCTCCTAATGCATTGTCTTATGCATAAAGATCTGTTATGAGCTAGCCAAGAAGCAGTCCCCAGAAGGTTTGCACACTCATTCCACCAGAGCAAATACTGTTACCACTGCACTGGCATGCGGTGTGCCAGTCCTGGGCATCTGCCAGGCTGTTACATGGGCATTCCTCTGTATGTTCACGATGCACTATTGACTGGACAGCTAGGTCCGGCGGTACGGGCACTTCACTTGTTTTGTCCTGCAGGATATCCTGATATGAGTCATTCCACAGACCCACCACCTGGGGAGGTACTGCTTTGGTATCGATTTACAAGGTGAGAAGTCTGCGGTTAGAAGTCTCTAGCAGGGAAACAAGTTACTTACCTTGGGTAAAGCTTTTTCTGGAATAGACTTATCTAACCACAGATTCCTCACCCACCCACTTTCCTCTTTGTTCTGTGGAAACGGCTCATACAGTACATTATAAGAATCCAATATAGAGATCTACACACTGGCATATTCTGAATTCTGTAGGCTGTGTGTCTGATGGCACGGACAGAGAGCAGAAGGAAAGTGACGTTAAGGCGCAGAGGTGACGCAGATATAATGGACCCAACATCATATCTGGGGTGGGACGGACCCAAAGTGACATGGAGCCACATGACGCCATGTACCAGTGTGCAGGGGAGCTGCTATGAAAATCTTCTGCGTCCAGATAAGTAACTTGCTCATTTGGCACAAGTCCCTTATCAAGGCCTCCTCCACAGGGTGGCAATACCACTACATAATCTATGCACAGCATGTGAAATTAGAAGAGATTTAGTGCTTCAAAATACACCTGTAAGTACACTTTTGCAGCTTGAAACTCTTTTGGATTCATATGTGGCTCTCCCATCTCCCTGATGATGGGCAAGTAGATGATTGAAAAGAGTCTAAAATGGAAATCATGTACGGGTGCATTGCGAGCTAAAGATCGATGTCATAGTAGGACATAAGGCTCCACACATGTTGACGCTAAGGGTGGGCGGAACTTGCGGAGTTTCACTCTGCAGAATTCCGCGGAGTTAGATAAAAACTCTAAGATTCTGCCGCACATCACGCTACTCAAGCTGATTTTTCATGCCGGGAGCTTGTTCCGTACTGTAAAATCAGCGTGAACGGCACCACTCGGGGCGCCTGACGGTGCTTCTTTTTTCTGCCTCTTGAGTAGATTTTCTTCTCGAGTGGCATCTTTCTCAGCAACAATGGTCACAACTTTCTGTGACCGCCCTCGATGAGAAATCTTGGCAGGAGGCATTCTAGCACCTGAGAATAGCGCTATGGGGCGTAAATTCTCACTTGCGCTTGCCAACTTAATGTTGGCAAGCTGCATGTGAGAAAAAACTCCGCCACGTGGCGGTGGGTGGAGTATTTCTGGAACTCCGCGGAATGGGCAAAACTCTGCGATCTCCGCCGGCGGAACGGAAGTTTTCTCCCAACCCTAGTTGATGCCCAGAGTAGGAAATCTATTACTGCAAACACTTCTGGACCTAATCACTAGATGGTGGAATTATGCACAGTATGTGAATCTAGAAGTTTCAAACCATAGCTACAGGTAAGTAAGTGGTATCTAATATACATCAACAGCTGTGTCCTATCTGACCACTGCAGCAATTTCAGTGACAACGACCATTTTGAATTCTTTACAGAATACTATTAAAGCAATGTGCCATAAGAAATACAAATGAAGATAATCTTATTTATAGATGGCCAGAACAGATTTCTAGGGGGAAGTCCAGCTCTAATGCTCATACCAGGGTACAATCAATTAGATAATGAAGATGACAGTGGTGACTTTATTCTCTTTACATTGACATCATGGTGGTGCTTAGTGATGAATTGAGCTCTTAGAGTGATATATAGGGACAATCTGCTTCTACTAGGGAGACCTTTGCTTTTATGTCACTTATTTCAAAAGTGTCTGCAATGTTTGATTTGTCTTTTTGGGAAGCAAAGTAACAAACTTCCTTTTTGAAACACTAGAATGTCAAAACAGATTTACTGAAGGATTGCCCTCGTTAGACCCTATCTGAGAATTCAGTGGTAGCATTCTAAAAAGTAAAAACGTCCCAGGATACTCTGCAAACGAAATATGTCTGTTGAGTGATCCTATTTCCCATAGCTTGGGTGGTCGTCATGATAATGAAACCTTCTTTATTTGCCTGCTAACCACATCGAAGTCTAGCCGTTTTTTCAGCATTTTTCCTCATCAGAAGGTGCAGGGAGCATATCCTATACCACAGACCAGGATGCTGAACATGCATCGGGGTCACCCTAATGGACCTAAAACAGTCTTGCATTCTTTTCCCTACCTTTTTCTAAAAGTGAAACTTTTTTATGGATATACACAAATGGAGAAAAAGAGGAGAATCACCCGGCCATATCCTTCCCATCTTAACATAAACACACAGAGAATGGCCAGGTCACTGAAACGTAGTGATCCAGCGGTATACCAACAACAGATACTTCGCTACCATATACTCACCTGGGCCCATATACATTTTATTTCATACACACAAGTTGAGTAAACCGCTGGAGTGGTTTAAAGTTTTATATTTCTCAGGATTAGTTATTTAACTTTTCTAACTAACCTTTCACTGATCAAAAAGTTCTTTCCTCTGGTCGATGGACCATTAGTTGAACTAATTGATGGTGATAATTAACATAACCTTTAATTATTCTTTTATTTTGAAATAAAAGATCACAGACTCAGGAAGTTTTAAAATCTTTATCTAAATTAAATGCATGTGAACCATCTCAAAAATTACAGTGCAGTCACCATCATTCTTAGGAGAGAAAAATTTAATTGATTAAACATCAAGCATATACTTCGGACTCATACGATAACAAATGCTCAGAAAGGGAGAGGACAGAGAGAAAAGAACATCTATAAATACATGAAAATATATTTACCAAGAATGGTGTGAAAGACCAACCCCCTGTCCAAAGGGCTGGTGAAGGGTCCCCAGGATAGGTCAGGAGACAAAGACTTCAGGACAGGATTCAGGACAGGATAGTTGACCTCTCTAGAATACCGACGATTGCGCCGCACCCCTCTCTGACACTCTCTTCCTATTCGAGATTCTTCCGCGATCTTCTGATCTAACCCAATTAATTAGGATAGTAAGTTCTGCTTCAGATTCTGCATTCAGTTCTTCATCAGCATCTCGCAGCATCTCTCCCAGCAACAGCATCCCGACTCCCAGACAGCATCCCGAGCTCTGCTGCTAAATAACTAACTAAAGCTACCTTAGTTATACCATCGTTTCTTCACGTTCCACCCACTAAAGTTTCAATATCGTAAAAATACGAAATCTAATTGGTCAGGCAAGGGGGAATGATCATCACACCATGCTTACATGTCACTTTATTCTGTTAAACCATCGTTCGCAAACCCATCCCCTTAATTTTTATTCAAAACTTTATTCCCATCCACTACATGTATCTATTTTGAAACATTAATAACACTACGAAGAATAGAACATCTCATTGCTGAACTTTTCACCATCCGTTCCCAGGGTATGACACTCCAATTTGGCTTTCGTTTAAGTGTTCTGTCATTGACCTTCATGGCTTCATTCAGTGAGCATGCGCAGGCATTGCGTCATTTCATCCAGTCCGGTTATACAAAAGAGGCCCAAATGCGCACTAATAATAAAGTCAAAAGACAAATGTTGCTTTCACAAAATAAATGGTCTCACTGTATACCACCCACCTCTACTCTGTTTCCCTTTTCTTATTAATACTTTCCCCGCATTAGCATTAGTAAAATAGCCTGTTTTCGTTTCAGCTAAGCAGATGCCATGCACGCGAGTCTTCAAGACTCCATTTTAGTGTCTTCTGCTCATGCGCTAGAATTTCCCTCCAAGTATTACCTCGTCATACTGCGTAGATGCAGTTGACGCATGCGCCCAACAGTTTTTCCCGTTTAAAGCAGTATTAGTCCGTCTTCATTGTTATCCGCATTAGTACACACATAAGCAAGCTTCGCTAACCCGCGTGTTCATGTGGTGCGTATTAATTATTCACAAAACATGGTTAGTAATTTGTTAATGAGTTAAACGAGAGGATTGCTTCCGAGCAAGTCTCTTTCTTACGAGACCTTGCTCCATCAATCCCCTCTCTGATGGCATTTTGAGCCATCACAAAATTACCCATCCCTTCCCATATGCCAACT
Source organism: Calotriton arnoldi (assembly GCA_963921515.1). Classification (NCBI taxonomy): domain Eukaryota; kingdom Metazoa; phylum Chordata; class Amphibia; order Caudata; family Salamandridae; genus Calotriton; species Calotriton arnoldi. The sequence goes on along the minus strand of CAWUFW010009048.1, from coordinate 663,019 downwards.
TTAGCACATCTCAGTTTTCTCTTTTCTCTTTCATCAATTCGTCAGTTACTTCTTTTCCTTCCAAATCTTTCATCTTTTTGTATAGCTTTCCTTTCATCTCTTCTAGCTGAATTTCTTCATATTCTCTCTTTCGTTTCTTTCCCTTTCCTTCCCTTTCTACATGTATCCTTCTCTTTCCCTTGCTTCTGCAACATTTGCATGTGATCATTACTATCATAACTATTGTCATTATCACAACTACTGGTAATATTATTTGACCTAGAAAACTTTTTCCAAAATCAGTAAACCAATTCCCTATCGATGTTATACTCTTTGTTAGTTTTCCCCATACACAGTCAACCTCCAGTTGGGTCAAGCCATTATGCATTCTTGTAATATTTCCAATATACCCTTTAATTTCCTTGCTTTTGTCCGGAATATAAGTGCAGCAATGTTGAATTTTCAACATACCACAGACTCCGCCCTCTTTTGCCAATAAAATATCAAGAGCAAGACGATTTTGTAAAACCATAGACCTTATTGCAACCATCTCTATGTTAATCATTAAGAATCCTCCTGCAGTATCTGTAGAAAGACGATCAACTATGGTTGATAATTTGCAAAGTTTACGCGAATTTAGAATGACTCCAACTGAGGGTATCAATGCACTAAATATATCACCTACTATTTCAGAAAAACTAGCTCTTCTTCTCCGTGTTAGTCCATTAGATTTTCCATTGATTCCTTTGATTCTGTCCACATGGTAGATTTTTGGAAAAACTATTCCAAAATAACCGCTCCCGTACCATCTTGCAGGCAACCTATAATAGGCATTATTCCCGCATACATAATAAACTCCTGGAAATACAGGATGAGTTCCCCCTTTTAGTCCCCACCCTCCTAGAATTAGGAAGTTGTGTTCACACTCACTGGAACCAATGAAATTGTTATTATAATCTGTCTTTAACCTATGGAGGCAGAATTTTCCCCTTTTCACAAAGTCTAGGGACATCGCAGCATGAGCTTCGCCCTTTGCATAAATTCCCTCTTTCTCAGCCCATGGAGGTACATGGGATTTCTGTTCAGAAGCTTTCTTTGTTAAATCCTGTCTCCTTTCCTCTACTAAATTCAAAAATTATTTTTCTTCTTCACGTAATATACATGTTAAATTATCCTTGTGTGCCTGAGCTATATCTATTGAACTCATTGTTAAAAAGAATTCACCCATGAACTGTGCATTTTTACTACTAATCACTGGATTCATATTCTTTCTAATAGGCAATTCTGAAAATACTACATCTAAGTTTGAATAAAAATACTGAAGTTTCCCTGTTATGTGAAATAAACTTGATAAAACACTACATGATACACCATATGTTAAAGGTATATGGTGATACGTCACCCCTTCTGACACTGATGAGGGTAACTTCATACAACCATAACAATTACTAATCTCCATTGTATTAACGTACTGAAATAACAATTTAGTAAACACATTTAAAGACGAATCATTGTCTGATTCATTATGATAATTTATCTCATCTTCTACTCCTATTTCTATTTTAGTTTCTTTTATTCTATCTACTTGCCCATTAGTAATTGGATTATTCTTGTTACTTGTTTCATCAATAAAGGTACTCCTATTGTTAAAAATAACCATACTAATACTACTAATAAAATACTACATAAGCAAAATCTTAAACATTTTCTTTTAAAACTTCGTTTCGGTCTTTGTGTCTTCAACTTCTGCCATTTTAATCTGAGAAAATTTCTTTTCTCTTTTTCTTTCTTTGTCTTGTCTAAATTTTATTTTATTTTAAGGAGGTCTTAATTTGCTTTCATCAATCTGTGCAACATGAACTCTTTCTGATTCTTCACGTAAATCTAAGTTTTCAAATTCTTCTAGTATAACTTGGGTCCACTCAGGGGCCTTGTATTTTCTGTTCAGAATTCTCAATCTTGGGCTTCTTCGTGTAAGTTTTACTAAGGTTTGTTTAGATTGCGTCTGACTTGTAACTTCATTTACTTGCTCTGGTTTATTTTCTGATTTTCTTAGGTAATATCTCAGTTTCTTCACTCCTTCTGGCCAATTGTCTCCTTTTCTAACTCTTTTGACCTGAACTGCACTTTCACCTTCTCTGTCTCTTTCTAAAGTTCTTTTATTTTCATTTAATCTGGGCACAATCTGTTCTTGTTCTTCTTCCCTTTCTAATTGTCTTTGTTCTGTATTTTCTGTATTCGGATCTTCTTCTACTCGTACCTTTTCAGGTCTTATTATAGTTTGTTCTTCTGCCTGAACTTGTTCTTCTAGTTCTATCTGTTCCTGTTCAGGTCTTATTTTAGTTGGTTCTTCTTCTGCCTGAACTTGTTCTTCTAGATCTATCTTTCCCTGCTCAGGTTTCTGAATGTCTTTGTTTGTTTTTACCTGAGTGTGTTCTTCTTTCCCTGTTTTCTCTCTCTACCTTCCTGTCTCTTTAATTCAGTTCTTCTTCTTGTTACGACAGCATCATCAGGTATTTCAATTACTGGTATCCACTCTTCCTGACTTGTACTTGGCTGTTCGTCATATAGCTGTCTTTCAGAATCTATCACTCTAGATTCTTCAGCTTCACAGCTTTCAACTTCTGACGTTTCAGCTTGTTCAGTCAGTGGCTACTCTTGTTGTTCAGATGGGCTCGGAACTCTTCTGGTATGACTAGCATGAATCCAATTGGGTAAACCTGCACACTTCACTGCTGTGGTAGTGACTAGTATGACTTCACGTGGTTTATCCCACCTGGGTGCTACGCACGACTTCCTTGCGTGTTTCTTCACTAACACCCAATCTCCAGGATTCAAATCATGTGCTTGGTCTGGCTGTCTTTCAACTGCGTCTTCTCCAACCTGGTGAGAGACAGAACGCACCATTTCAGCCAATCCTTTGCAATAGTCCAATACCAGATCATCAGTTATATTCATTAATTTATTTCCAGGAATAAATGCTTGTCTCATTGCCCTTCCCATGAGTACCTCATGTGGACTCAATCCTGTTTTTCTGTCAGGAATACTTCTGAGACCCATCAGTACAAGAGGCAATGCATCTGGCCATTTCAGCATTGTGGATGCACACACCTTCCCTAATCTTGACTTGATTGTGCCATTTAGCTGTTCAACTATTCCAGAAGCCTCTGGACGATAAGCACAGTGCAGTTTTTGTTCAATGTTAAATGCAGCACAGATTAATCGAATTATCTCATTGTTAAAATGAGGTCCTCTGTCTGATTCCAAAGTGACTGGAAAACCGAAGCGAGGTATCAACTCCCTCAATAGTAGTTTAGCAACTGTAAGACTGTCGTTTCTTCTAGTGGGGTATGCCTCTACCCATCTCGAGAACAGGCACACTATGACAAGTACATACTTCAATCCATTGCAAGGAGGCAACTCAATGAAGTCGAACTGCAATCTGGTGAAGGGTCCTTCTGCCTTTCCAATCTTTCCCCAACTGACCACTGTCTTCCTGCCTGGGTTTTGCTGCTGACAGATTAAGCATCTTTGGCAAAGGCTCTCTGCGACTACCCTAAACTTTGGATTGTACCAACTTTGTCTGAATAATCTGATCATCGAATCCCTACCAATGTGAGTTGTCCCATGGTATACTCTTGCCATTTGAGAGAGCAAACAATCTGGCTTGACTGGTCGACCATCTAAATACACCCACACTTCATCTTCTGTTCTTTTTGTACTACTTGATTTTATCCAGATCTCTTTTTCTTTTTCCTCAACTTCTTCCTGTAACTGTCTGACCTCATCCCATGTTTCTGGAACTAAGAAAAACATAAGTTGGCAGCTGGTTTCACCCGTTTCAATTTTTCTGTTAATTGACATTGTATTTCTTGCACAGTATCGGGCAATTTGGTCTGCATATCTATTACCAGCCGTCACATAGTCATTTCCTGACTGATGTGCAGCGCATTTAACAACTGCTACTTCTTTTGGCAATTGTATTGCTTCCAACAAATCCTTTACATTTTTACTGTTTCTGATAGGAGATCCTGAAGAAGTCAGAAATCCCCTCTACATCCAGAGTTTGCCAAAATCATGCACAACCCCGAAACCATATTGACTGTCCGTAAATATGGTTATTCTCCAATTTTTCCCTTTTTTGCATGCCTTTGTTAAGGCCACCAATTCGGCTACTTGTGCAGACTTGACTCCCGGTAAACAGGATGCTTCAACCACCCCCGTTATTTTACATACAGCATATGCAGCACTTAATCCTCCCACTTCAGTTCTCAGACAACACCCATCCACAAACAATTCATGATCAGCTTCCTTCAATGGTGTTTATTTTATGTCTGGGCGGGGCTTAGTACACAATCCAGTCACATTCAGACAATCATGATCAATCTCATCTTTCACTTCCACACAACATGGTTCTGGCAATAATGTGGCAGGATTCATTATCGTACATCTTATCACTGTCACATTTTCTGCTCCCAAAATCACCCTTTCATACTTAGTCAGCCGACTAGGAGTGAGATGTTGTGTTCTCGTTCTTGAAGAAAGAATCTCAACTGAGTGTGGAACGTAAACTTTTACAGGATGTCCCATCACTATTGACTCACTTTGCTCCAGACTCATACAAGTAGCAGCTACTGCTTTTAAGCAGCCAGGTAAGGCTGAAGCCACTGGATCCAAGGTGGCAGAAAAATGCGCCACTGGACGTCGGCTCAGTCCATGTCTCTGTGTTAAAACTGAAAATGCACAGTTTTTTCTCTCGCAACAAAACAATGCAAATTCTTTTGAAAAATCAGGCATGCCCAAGGCAGGGGCCTCACATAGACAATTTCGTAATTTCGCAAAGGCTTCCAAACATTCATCATTCCAATCGATGGGATCTTTCGCTCTTTTCCGAGTTAATTGTATCAATGGCTTTGCTAGCATGGAGAAGCTATTAATCCACTGCCTACAGTACCCAACCACTCCCAGAAACATTCTCATCTCCTTTTGTGTCTGAGGTAGCTGCATTTCTTTGATTATTTTTATTCTTTCCGGTGTCACTTTTCTAACTCCTCTTTCTATTTGGCAGAACTGCAATTTTTCTGGAGACATCTTGTGTCCTCCTTCGGCCAAATGGTTCAGTAATGCAGTTGTATCAGTGACACAATCTTCTCGTGTTTTTGATGCCACTAATAGGTCATCAATGTACTGAACCAGAACTGATTTCCCGGCCATAACTAATGACTCCAGACACTTTTTCAGTATCTGATTGAAAATTGAGGGACTCTCTGTGTACCCTTGAGGAACTCGGCACCATGCCAAAATACGATCCTCAAACCGGAAGGCGAAAAGATACTGGCTATCTGGGTGCAAAGGAATAGAAAAGAATGCCTGGCAGAAATCAATTACTGTAAACCAACCTGCATTCCAGGGTATCTGATAAAGGATCACCGCTGGGTTTGGCACTACTGGGCAACAAGGCACTACTATTTTGTTAATCTTTCTCAAATCCTGCACTATCCTGTATTTTCCGCTAGGCTTTTTAAGTCCCATTATTGGCGAATTACAAGGACTACCCATTATTTCTTTTAAAATGCCTTGTTTAATCATTCGGTCAATTTCTGGGGTAATTCCCGCTTTCACTTCTGGACTCATCGTGTGTTTGGATAAACTGCACCTTCTTTCACCGTCACTTTAACTGGATCTACATCTGACATCAACCCAATGTCCTTTCCTGTAAAATCCCACACTTCTGGGTTCACTGTGGTTCTCAACTCTTCCGGCAATTCACTTTCAGTCATCAATGAAAACATCTCATCTACTTCTGTACCTTGCTTAGCTAGCATCATTTTATATATTACATCTTCATCAGGGGTTTGGAAAGCGACACCATCTGGTGTACAATAGATCGTACAATTCATTTTGCACGTAGATCTCTTCCCAACAGATTTACTGGACTGGAATCACAAACTACAAACCGATGCATTTCTTTAAAATTTCCGATATTTACCTCCATTGGTCCCGGGACTACGGGGTCCAAAAGAGGTTCACAGCGGACTACTCGCCACCACCAAATTGGACACTTGGACGAGCGTCCCACCCCGAGCCTCGTTATCTGCCTTAAAATCTATCTGCATTGAATTTTTTGTTTTTAAAGTATCAGTGAGTACTTTGATCCTTTCACCACACACTTTAGTACGTGTGTAGGTATCGCACTGGTTATCACGTGGCACCAATTATTTTTGCCACTCACCTATCATTCACCTGGTCCTGAAGAAAGCCCCATTCACTTTCTCTTAAGGGGCTGAAACATGTAGACCTATCACACATAGTCAACTCATTGGTAATAACCCATGGATAGTTGCACCACACATTTATTTTTAGACATATCCTGAGCCGCCAATATTAAAATTAAAGGCAAGGATTCTCAGAGATATTTTTAACCTAAAAAATCCTCCTCACACCACACTTTATGCACTAACACCAGCTCCACTGTAATCAGGCGTCGTAGCACAACCGGGTGGCACTCGGCCGCCCGGTTGGGACCCCTATGATGAAGCATGACACCAACTAGGTTGGTGTGTGAGGGGTCTTTTAAGAACACCTAATGGGTCCAAATTTGTACTACATTTAGTGACTGATCTACACACACATAGTGGGTTCATCCTCACTGAAAGTGGTGTCATAACTTGCATGTGGAGTAGTACATTACACTCCCTGCGTTATTTTGTCAACCACATGCATCTAAAGAGGATCAGAGGCTACACTGGTTGGAACTTCATTGTGCCTTTCACTTCTGTGTTGATTGGAAAAAGGAGTACTGTGATGGTGAGGAACTTTTTAACATACCTATTAAGGTTCTCCAGCATTGTTATATTTTACAAATTCATTTGTGACTCTCCCCAAAATGGTGTATAAGTTGAAGTACATTTAACACATTTAATATTTTTAAGAGATATAAAAGAATACAGACGCTCAGGATAGCGCATAGAAGTCTAACGTGTGTGTGTAATGCAAAAATAGCTATCAGGATTCAAAATAAACAAGGTAATTGCCAAATCAACAGACCAGTGCTTCCCTCTGATCAGTCAGAGCATGTAATGGTAAAATCCGTACATTTTGTGTGCTAGGTTTTCTGGTTCAAAGAAAGGAAATGTAGTTCCAAACGTTACCTGATTGAGATAGACTGCCTTCCATATCAAACTGTGTTATGCCTTAGCCAAAAAAGGACCTTGCTGAGGGCCTTAGTGTTCAATCCACCAGGCGGAAAGCCACTAGCACTACAGTCTTGACACTGGATGTTCTTGTTTTGGACATCTGCCAGTTAGCTACTTGGACATCTGTCCTCTCTACTGGGCAGTACTGCATTGAATCTGTAATCTGCAGAAAGGGTAATTCTGCTTGCCCGTTCCTACAGGACTCTCTAGTGTAAGTCCAGTCCTCAGATCCACCTCCTTGGAGGGGGCATTGCTTTGCTACTGATTCAGAAGGTGAGAAGTCTGTGATTAGACGTAGCCATCAAAAGAATTACTTACTCTTTGCTAATGCTCTTTCTGGTTGCTACGCTATCTAGCTGCAAAGGCCTCTCCAGCAGCCTGCCTTCCGTTTGTGTGGAGTTGACTTTTGGAAATAATAAGATCCCAAGTTCGTTTTTGCACACAGCCAGTATAAACTCAATTTGGTCAGCCACGTTCTGAATCTGACAGGTTATGTTAGAAGACAGGGAATGCACCCAGATGTGGCTCTGGGTCATCAGGTCCGGAACCTGTAACAAACTTTCATGACCGATGCTGATGGCACCATCTGCCAGCATGCAGAAGTTGTTGCTAAAGTTTTCAGATCCAGTCTGAAACCTGGGTAGATTAACAAGGTAAAGAAAATGAGTTAGACAGACTGTCTCCAAGAAAATGTTACAGAAGGTAAGTCATGTTTTTTTCATTGAACAGGTATGAATTCCATAGATTTGTATCGAGGGAGCACAATGTGAATTAACGTATCCAGTTAGAAAAGGTCTCAACAGAATACGTGGGTGTTGGAAACAATGGTTGCTAAATAATAGTCACCCAGGGAACAGATTAGTGTCCATTCTCCGCCCCATGAGGCGGCTTTCTTTAGCAAATCAAGGAGAGATACTATTAAAAGCAACCCAAGAGAAAAAGAGATCAGAAATCTAGCTATGCCCACTGGTTATCATGCACCTTTCCAAGGATGTGAGGGAGTAAATACAATAGAAGGACCCCAGACACAGGGAAGTGCTTTTGAGGGGCAGCAATTAAATATCATCTCATGGAATATTGCGGGGATTAAGTCTAAATTAAATAACCCGGAATGGGGCAAGCTCGTGGACAGCAGTCATATATGTCTGCTCCAAGAGACCTGGGCTACCGAGCAGCATTACAGGGTGGGGTACACCACATTCAGCATTGAAGCTAGACATTCGACATCTGGGAGACCTGCTGCAGGACTGATCATCTGGGTTAAGACAAGGCTGGGTTGTAAAATAAAATGGCTAAATATAGAATCACAGGAGATTCTTGGTTTAGGCTTAATTTCACCGAAAGGGAATTCTCATTTGTGGATAATTAAGCTATATAATCGGTTTAGTAGTCCCCATAAGGACTCTGACACTATATCAACACTGATTAACTGCCTTGATAATTCAAGCAAAGAATACTATCTTATTGTAGCCGGTGATTTTAATATGACCCACGAACCCATAGACTATGTACAAGAACTAGTACAGGAGGAAGAACAAGCCTAAGGTATAAAAAGGCTCCAGATACCAGCCCTGAAAAGAAGCACAAAGGTCGGACAGCAAGTACTGTCATTTACCCTTGCTTATGGGGTTCGCGCCTGTAATGGGCGGACACCCTCAGATGTGGAGACCAAATTTACGTTTAAAAGGGGTAGTGTCAAGAGCAGGATCGATTTTATCATGGTAGACCTTGACCTTTGCTTACACATTAATGACATGATTGTCTTAGATAGAGAGGACAGTGACCATAATGCATTGCTTCTGAAACTATCTGGTATTATCATCCCGCAGCTTCAAACAAATCTAGTGACGGCCCCTATTATTACAACCAATAATAATAGAATAATAAAATGGCCTCAGATAATTGCTGATGAGATGCTGCTACCGAACATCTATAAAGAGGTGGCACATACTCTAAATGTTTTGGGTACTCAGGATATAAATAATGAAAGCATTAGGTCTACTTTCCTACATCTATCCACTAACATTAAGGCTTTCTTTAGTAGACAGTGCAACCCAAAAATAGCAACTCATAACGTTGCTCAATGGTACAATGAGGACTGTAAGCACACCAGAATTGCTCTATCTCTGGCAGTTAAAAAAAGGAATAAGGGCTGACATAATAATCGTAAGAAGAGCCTATAAGAGAGTACAGGGTGAGGCAAAAAGTGCTTGGGAGGCAGAAAACTGGCACACACTAGTGGAGGCGTCTAGATTGAAGGATTCCCAGCTATTTTGGCATCTACTTTCTAAAGGGGCAAAACAGCCAGCTAGTGAAACAGATTTTTATTCACAACCCTAAGTGTGGGAAGAGTATTTTCAGAGACTGTACTCGGGAGGGGGGGGGGGGGGTAGTAGTGCCCGAGCTGGAGGGTGAGGCAGTTGTGATAGGCAGGGATATCAACACAGAGTCTTCAGTAGAAGAAGTAAACTTCTCACTAGAAGAAACTGTAAACATGATTAACTCATTGCAGTCTGGAAAAGCGCCACGGCTAGATAGACTACAGGGTGATCTATATCGGTGTGAGCCCAATATATGAGGCCCTTTGCTCCATACAGTTTTTATTGCTATCACACGTGGTGGTAATATCCCCGAGTCATGGAAAGGTGCCGAAAAAATACCTATATTCAAAAAAGGAGAAAAGGGAGACCCAGCAAATTTTAGGCCTATCAGCCTTATAGATGTTTCGCAGAAAGTATTCAGTAAAATGATTTTAACGCACCTTCAGTGCTGGATGGAGGATTACTGCATACTCTCTCACCTGCAGGCTGGTTTTAGAACCTCCACGAGTACCCTAGATCAGGTGTTACAATTCCTGTTGCTTATCTGGAAGGAGTTAACCATCATGAAGGGTCATCTGTATGTCGTGTTTGTTGACTTCGAAACGGCATTTGACTCCATAGACCGCACCAGGCTCTGGGTTGCCCTAAGGGATCTTGGTCTTCCTGGGGGGTTGCTCCAACTCCTGGTCCGGCTGCACTCTGGTAATTACGCTAAAGTTAGGTGGAACTCAGATGGCAGCCTAACAAATAGTATCCCTGTCTCAAAGGGGGTGCGCCAGGGTTGCGTTTTAGTGCCAACATTGTTTACATTATACATAAATGGGCTTATTAAAGATCTTTATGACTGTGGAGGAGACCCACCAAAATTAGCGGGCAAGCAAATCCCTTGTCTTTTATTTGCACACGACATGTTGCTCATTCCTAAAACCCCAATGGGCATCCAGAAAGTTTTAATCAAGTTTGCAACTGCCTGTAAAGAACGGGGCTTAGAAATTTACTGCTTAAAAACTAAGTTCATGGTCTTCAATCCATATAAGTCAACTAAAGGGAAATTAAGGCTTGATGCTCAATACCTAGATCAGGTTAAGGTTTTTGACTACTTGGGAGTCAGAATTAGTGAGAATTTGACATAGACTCCCCAAATTCAGAAGAGTGTGCTCTCATTGTAACACGCGGACTGTGCTATAGCAAAGAAAGTCAAAAGTTCTCCTTTTCGCCCAATTTCACCAATTTTAGAAATACATCGGGCCAAAGGGTGGGGTGCAGCCTTATATGAGGCCGAACTGTGGGGGCTGGAACACCTGAACCAGCTAGAAGTAGTAGAAAACAAATTTTTACGAGCAATTTTAAACCTACCAAGGAACACGCCACTAATACCACTTCACCTAGACCTTGGTCTAAGGTCTATTGTCCATTCAGCTGTCTTAAAGGTGCTTATGTTTTGGATTAGACTTTGACCAGTAACACTCAGATTCCTGTAAAGGAGGCAATGGAGGAATTATTAACGCTCCAAAGACAAACCGGGCGCTTGGTTTGGTTTAAAAAAGTAAGGCAATGGTTTTATAAACTGGGACTGGGATTCATGTGGGACGACCCGCAATCTATTACTAAAAAAATGGGTTCCCAGCTAAAAAAAGAGGTATTGGGACTTTATTGATTCTTCTTGTACTGAAGTTAGGACACTTAGCACCTTAACAACCCGTGTTTTAGATATTAAAAGCTGTTTTACGTTTGATCCCTATATGGATGATGTTGACCCCCTCAAGCACGTGCACTTTACATACTGTTTAGAACTGGGGTTCTCCCATCGAATGCGATGAAATGCAATTGGAAGAATGTGTCTGTAACCTTGCTGTGCCCCCAGTGCAACGCTAGCCCTGAAACACTAGAGCATTTTATATTCTTTTGCCCGTCCTATGCTAATTTGAGGAAAACTTGGATTATTCCGGCCTGTCAGGTGTTGTCTTTCTCACGCCCCACAGATGCATTACGTGTTTTTAGAACAGACACAGCAAGGTGGCTTGTTTTTACATTATCAAGATACTTGCTTTATGCATGGTGGAAAAGGTCTAAAACTGGAATAAGCCCTTGACGTATGAGTTTGGCTACTACTGGGGAAGCAAGCACCAAGGCCTCACTGACGGCCGGTAATGTTAATTGATGATTGTGACTCAATCAATCAAAATATCTTTATTCGGCTCTAAGAACCATAAAAGTTCACAAATACATTTTGCTACGATAAATTTCCATATCATGGTTACAGAGGCAAGAATAAAAACAGTCATTAAAAAGAGTGAACGATATGGAATTCAAACCAAATTGAGAAGAAACATCAAGTACCCCACACATGAGTCTCTAACATCACCAATACTGTTTCATCCCTTTGATAGGTTTTTGTACAAGAATGGCAAGGTTTTTAATTATGTCACAGTAGCTCATAGCGTTTTCTTATAGACATCGCAACTCTAATAAAATTCGAGACAGCAATACAAATAGTTGAAGTAGACAAAGACTGTAAAAAGTTAAAACCAACAATGTAGCTACATGTCCGTATGTCTCTTAAAATTGGGGTTAAGAATTTCCCCCTTGCCTCTTTATAAAGAGGACAAAACAAAATAAAGTGCAACATACTCTGAGCTGACAAATTATCACACGGACAAGGTGGTAAACTGTGGACCCAACCCGATTGTTTTGGGAATGCCAATAGAAAGTGCAATGTGCTTAATCGAAACCTGGTCATATAGAATCGTATTTGAACATTAATTGTAAAAGTTAGATAAAATTTCTGTTCACCAGGTAGTAAACATGAGGGGCCTAATGCTACCATTTGTGCACGATGCCGGTGTGCCCTAGCATGGAATGCCTCTTTTATAACATTTTTCGCGTTAGTATCAACACTTGCAGGATTGTCGTAGAAGTGCCCCAACCCTAGCTCATGTAATTTACCCTTCACAAAACAGAGCCAGGGAATGGACAGTGCATTATCTAAGTTGGTACAATATTTGATAACGTCCCTTGAGAACATTAGGTCCTCAGATAACCAAATCTTAGCTCATAAGAGCAATGGGGCGAAAACAATTCGATCTTCCAAGTAAGCCAGCCCGAGCTCCTGGTGACAGAAAGCTGTAGGGGCACTATTTGGGACCGACAGTAGTCTCTTCATAAATTTATTTTCCAGAACCTGCAGGTGACGGGTGTTATGGTAGCCCCAGACCCCCGCCCCATAGGCTGCCACGGGAAGACATTTCGCTTTGTAAAGGCTAACAAGTTCTGTCACTGGTTTGTGCCCTAGCTTACGAGCAAAACGAAACAGCCCCTCCACAACCCGACTCGTGTGTGGTACCCTAACTGTGATGAGGTGGTCCCAATTCAAAGTATCATTAAAGATGTTCCCTAAATATGTGAAATTTTTTAACTTATCAATGGTCTTACCCCCACCTCAAATTTCCTTGTTTTTGTAACTTTAGGGCCACACACCATGACATAAGATTTGATCAAATTTACTTTTAAGTCCAAAGCTGCCATAAAATCGGTAATAGCATTCAAAGACTTTTGGAGGCTATTCGCCTTCAAAGCCATTAAAACGGTATCATCCGCATAGGATAACATTGGAATTGCATTGCCTCCAATTTTTGGAAAATCAAGTTCCTTTTCTATTAAAAATGCCTCTAAACCATTGGTGTACAACAAAAACAAGAATGGAGCTAAAAAGCAACCCTGCCGGACACCTTCTGTGGAAACAATGGGTCCCGTCTTCTCCCCCCTAGGGCCATATTGTATGGCAACCGTTGTGGAAGTATGTAGTCTATGCAGGAGGGATACGAGAGCTTCTTCAAAGCCCATTTGCTCCATTTGTGCCCACAACTTGGCCCGATTAACCGTGTCAAAAGCACTGGACAAGTCCATGAAGTCCAGATGGATAGAGCCCCTTCTGGCCTTCATGTACTTGCCCATAATGAGGGACAAGTTGAGGCACTGTTCTGTGGTACCCATCCCTCTTCTAAAACCATATTGTAACCTAGACACAATCCCTGTGCTATTCGCCCAAGTTTCAAGATGCGCGAGGATGACCCTCCCCAAAACTTTAGCAGTGGCGTCGATTAATGAGATTGGCCTGTAACAGGCTGGGTCACTCCTGTTACCTTTCTTAAATACTGGGACCCCTATTGCCTCCTTCCAGCATAATGGCATGGGGCCAATCACTACAGCTTTAAAAACATTTGTGAGCGGGGGTGCCCATAATTTTGGGTTTCTTTTAAACAAATCCAACGGGACCCCATCAGGGCCAGGAGCTTTCATGCTAATTCCCCTTGCGAGGGCCTCCTCAGTCTCTGCCACAGTAATTGATGAGCTTAGTTGAGAGGCCAAAGTTAGATCAAAGGCCGGTTCCCCACTTCCTTCAACTATTAAAACGTTTTTTGGGTTAAATATTGCTGAGAAGTGGGATTCCCAGGTTACCCCCGGGATCAATGAATCCATAGGTTTGGGCTCATCCTTGAATAGGGGGCGATTCATTATATCCCAAAAGCTCCTAGAGTCTTTCAGGGCACTAGCTCTCTCTAGGTCCTCCGAAGCCAAACTCCTCAATTCCTCTTGTCTTAGTTTAGTAATGCGCTTGTAGGACTGCCTCAGATTTTTAATTAATTCTTATGCCCTTTAGAGCACTCAGCGTTAAACCATCTCACCTCCTGGGGTTCCCCTCTCCGAACTGATCTGGTCAGATCTTTTGACACAGCTGCACAGATCAGCTCAAAGTCGTGGACCACCTCATCAGGCAGAGAGTCCGCATGGAGGCAACTCATGATAAGGTCAAAGTTTGTCATAACAGTTTTTACTTCAAATTGGATGGGATCAACCTTACCCCAGCTTAATCTCATTCCTTTATTTTGATTAAAATCAATGGCGCATCCATCACCTTTCCCAACCCTTGCTATTATATGGATAAGAACAGTTAAAGGATTATGGTCACTTGCGGTGTTTGGTACTACATCAAAATCACCAACAAGCGAGACGTACTTCCTAGTGATAAACATAAAGTCAATTGTGCTTTCTCTACCGCCTCCAACATAGGTAGGACACTGGGACATGAAACTGCCAACCAAATTATAAGTATTAATGAGACCCAGGTCATTATCAATAATAATTGAATTCAGGGCCTCTCCCTGTGGGGTATGGATAAAATGTGGCTGCGCCTGGCCCTCTGTGTCTAACAGCCCACAAACTCCACTGTCACTAAGGGAGCAAATTGTGCAATTAAAATCCTCCACCCAGAGGATGCACAAAGGCTGCCAATTCCCTGCAGTATTATTTATCAGCACCTGTAAATCACATAGCTGTTATTCGGATCAAAGATATAATACCAGTTTACTAGCAGTAGCTTTACTCGGCTTAACTTGGAAATGAGGATTAACTGGTACCATGGTGAGGTCTTTACAACATGGGTTTGTATGTGCCCATATTTAACTGAAATTGAGGTCACAAGCCCTCCTTTCGCCCTCCCAGCCGGTGAAGGTATTGCGTGGACGGTAAAGGAACAATAACCATCCAGCGCAATATCATCCTGATACCATGTTTCTTGGAGACATATAACATCGAAACCCCTAATATAATCCACCCAATCCTCGTTAGTTAATTTTGCACAAATTCCTGCGATATTCCATGAAATTATTTTGCATGGGGGGGTGATGTATCCCTGACTCCCCGAGTCCCCCGAGATGGTTAAATGTCAGGCATGGTGAGCAGGGTTGCTGTACCAGACCCTCCTCCCCTAAGTTTGTACTAGAGTCCGCAGTTAGGTCCTTAAGGATGGTTTCAGTGTTCGCTGGGTCATTACTAGAGTTACTGGTATCTAACAGGCTAGAGCCAGATAAAGCTATTGATTGCCAGTTCCCAGTGCCATCTACAGCTCTCCCTAAAATGTGGCGCCGTGGGCAGGATCTTTTCAGAACACCTGGACTGTCTGTCTGAGCTAGCAGTCAATCAATGTCTGTCAGGCCAGAGAGAGCGTCAAAGCGATTAGGGTGGGTAAATGGAGGGGGGGGGCCGGAGGGGAAGGTATCTCTTTTTGCCGCGTCCTAAAAAATGTTGACTATTACTATTCTCTTGATAAGGGGGGTAGAAAAGACCCAGGGGACAGGCCTTTATCAGGTCTTTAGGTGAATCTCTGGTATGGTACAAAACAAAAGGCACGCAACTTGCGTCGTTAAAATTTAGTCCGATGCAATCCCCTTCTAGGCGTTTGGTTGTAGGGCCTAACCAGCCCACCCTCCTTGCCATAATATGTCCTAGCCAGTTTATGTTTGATGGTTTTTTCCTCGAGCACCAATGTGCTGCCTTGTTAATAAGGCTGGAGCAGCTTTCTTGTTGCCCTGGGAGAAGGTGAGGGACACCTGTTAAAATCACTGTATAAGGAGTGCAATCAGGGGTTAAAATCAGTGTTTACTACCCCTTGCCCCTCTAGACCTCTATTCCCTGGGTCCGGGTTACTTAGCAATTCTCTTGATTCTCTCCCCCCGCCCCAAGCATACCCAGTCCTTGTCTCTCTCTCTCATTCTGGTCCCGCCCATGACTAGCCCCATTTGCTGACACCACCATCCCAGTTTCCCTTGCTCTCGTGTCAGGCAACTTATCTCTGGTAGCGGACAAGGTAGCCCGAATATCTACAGAAGATAATCCATTTGGTTCTTCCAAAATCTCCAGGGGTGCACTTGCAAGGTCTTTGGTTACATTTTTAGATTTGTGGCGGGATGGAGCAGGTGCAGGATAGTCCCTTAGATGATAAAGTTGTGCTAAAAGCTCTTCAGTGCTGCACAAGCGAGTTAAAATGGCCTCCAGAGCGTCTTTGACAACTTTACTAATTGTTTCAGACAATGAGTCCAGGTTAACTTGTGCAGTATTTCCTCTGACTTTGAGGTTTACAAGCAGTACCTGGAGGGTGGGATTGTTTCGTGCATTTAACCTTAGGCGAATGGCCCTTCGCTTTTAAGTCAGCCCCAGCCAATTCAGTTCGCTTTCTCTTCCCACCTTTCACGCTCAGGGACCCAGATTTTTTTGTGGTTGGCTGCGGGGCAATGTCATCCCTCCCAAGCATAGCACGGGCGAAAAAGGGGCCTGTGGGTTCGAGCCAGGATCTGTTCCAATAACCGCTGTGTGAAGGTTCTCAGAAGCGGTGGCGGTAGCTGTTAAGTCAGGTAGGACAGGAGGGGGCGCTAATGATAGTCTCCTCTCTGCCAACTCGATCTCCTTATTAAGTTCCCCCACTGCCTTTTGCAGAAAGCCGTCTAGTGTAGAATCAGTTGTTTTATGAGCAAGGGCAGCTTTCCGTTTCCCCATGTTTGAATAAAATGGACTTACATATAATACTTGCGTGAGATGTAACCAACTTAAGGGGACAAAAGGAGAAGAAAAACCAGTACCTTGATTGCTGCTTTTATAAAGTTGAACTTGATGGCTTGATAGCTGATTATGAAAAACCAAGAGGGTTGGCCCAGCCCGGCCTCCTCCGGGCTCTGACGGGCCCGCCCTTGGCCCGGGCTTCGCCCTGGCGCTGCCCGGGCACTACTTGTACGCCTCTGGGCGCGGTCGCTGGCGGCGCCTCCTGGCGCTTGGGACGATGGGGGTTGAAGTTCCCCTAATGCGGCAACTGCTGGGCTGATGGCTTGAACGGGCTCCCGCGCTGAGGGAGCCCCGAGCACTACTTGTGCGCCTCCGGGCGCGGTCGCTGGCGTCGGCACCTCCTGGCGCTTGGGACGATGGGGGTTGAAGTTCCCCTAATGCGGCAACTGCTGGGCTGATGGCTTGAACGGGCTGTGACTCAATCTGATAGCTCTGGTCTTTTTTCCCCTTTTCTTCCTTTTATCTAATTTTAATGTCACAGAATTTTAAAGTACCTATCAAGTTTTTAATTTCATCTTTTATATTAGAACAATGTTAAGGAGTATGAAACTGATGTCTATTCCCTAAATGTACTCTCCAAGTTCAAATTAAATTATGCATGTAAAGGAGTATGAAGTTGTTGTTTACTTTTTAACCTATTTCTGTGTTTTAATATGAAATTTGCATGTATTGTGATATATTTTTTATGTATATGATCATGTTATTGATCGAAATAAATTACTACTAGTGTCCATTAGTATTCCGCATGTTCATATTTGGGCTTGTTTTAAAAAGAGGCAACATTTTACTGACAGGCCTTTCATGTCGATAAATTGCAAGTGACATTTCAAAAGAGTTTTAGTGCTGGCTGTGGGGATTCCTTAACAGCGATGCTTGAAGCACCCACTATTTCTGATCCAGCAAAATTGCACTGCTGTTCTGATACACTCTAGCCGTTGGTATAGAACAACGAGGCTGTAAGCTGCCATGAAGTAGAGTAGGACTACAAGACATAACCTGATACCTTCCCATTTTATTCTTTAGGTCTTGATTGTTAAACATTGCACACCAAATATATTCTTTCAAAGGGCCAGATCTAACGCCTTTTCTATGACTCCTCCCAACCGTGAATCCAAATGAATAGAGACCTTTGGCAAGTGCATGTTCTCTTCTGCTAGTCTGTGTTCTGTCAATGCCAGCCATATTCTAGGTTGCTACACTCATGCATTGTGGGATAGGGTAGGCCAAATCCTGCCAGCAGTTCTGGATGGCCTACAGGCATCCGTGAACCAGACTATTCCTGGGTGGATGAGATGCAGCAAAATTCATGATCTGCTCAAGCTTAAAAACAACCAATTGCTTCGGTTGGGCGATTGGCACAAGTGTGGTGCTTCAGTGCTACGCCTGGATGAGGTCTATGGGCTTCTCAGGGGGGATATCTAGACATCCATATTTGATTAGCAATTAGATGGCTTTCGCTTGCTCGGCAAGAAAGCAAACTTGGACAAGGAACGATTTAAAGAGAGTCAGATCAGAGAACGTTCCTTGCGTTTGTCTGCCCCATCAGACAATTCCACCAACAGTTTCATCCTTTCTGAGGATATGCCAGCGGTTTTCAGTATCGCCAATGCAGCCAGCACAACAATCTTCTCAGCCTTTTTAGGTCTCGCCTGCGCAGCGCGCATGCGCTGCTTAGGAGGACCTTTAGCCGTCGCTCTGGTCATTTTCAAGCACACACTCGTGCTTGTGGCGCCATCCACCTTGCGGGAGCGAGCAGGGGCGTGCCACAAGCATGAGTGCAGTGCTTGAAAATGAGCAGACTGCTCTTCCAAACGCGCGTGCACCACTCGCGGGTTCACCCCTCCGCCTCTCTCTCCCTCTCTGATGTCCCTACTGCTGCAGCCTGCACGCCTTTTTTTTTTTTTAAACTTTCAGCGCGAGGCGCGTGCGCTTGTTTTCATTCCCTCCAATGCTCTCCCTCTGTCGCTCCTTTCCCTCGACCACCTCCTTTTCTTGCCCTGTCTTCCCTCAATTCAGTCTCCTCCCCTCTCTACCTCGCCCCTTCCACTTTCCCGCCGTCTTCAATCTTGCCTTTATGTTCGCCTGTATGTCCTCTTTGCAACCCCTCTCTTGAAGTCTTTCCCTTAGCCTCTTTTTAGGCTTCCTTTCGTTCTCATTCGTTACCTTCCAAATTCCCCACTTTTCTTTCGTTTCTTTCTCACTTCTCTTCCCGCTCTCTCACATCGTCCTTCTCTTTATACTTTATTCTCTCTCTCTTTCTTATTCTCTTCTAGTGTTGAGGGGAGGGGGTTTGAGATCTAGGGGGATCCGGTCCGGCAGTCATTATTGAGCCGGATCCGGTGCAATTTGCAGGCACCAGGACACAGTCATCTGCACTGCTTTCTGTGTACTGTACGTTCAGAGCTGCAACCCCTCAGGGGCTGAGCAAATAGTTGGTCCTTGTTGCAAATTTATTTAGATGCTGCAGGTTTTTTAAGTGTATACGCTGACAGTCAGACTCTGCCCCTTGTGACCCCACCCCTTTTATGCTTACCCCTATTTACGGTATCCCGGTGTATTTTTTTTCCCCCATTTCCAGCACTGGTCTCTTTCATTCTGCACACACGCGTTCTCTTTTACTCGCAGACATACACGTGACCTCTCTGACTCGCCTGTCCATCTTTCTCCTCTGTTGTCCTGCCTCACACTTTTAATCTGCCAGTTCAACCCCTCTAAAAAATTCTACTCTTCTATCCCCCTTTTCTCATAATTTCCGTTCGTCTTCCTTCGCCTAGACTCGACTATTTTTATTAGATACATAGTAAAAACAGTGCAAAATTATTGTATACTGTTTTGGCAGCACTCCAACGTTTCTATAATATGGCCCAAGCGGTCTACTTATTAATTCTTGTCTCATTCTGACACACCCCTCTCTTCCACTCCCTCATTCTGCTTCCTTCCCTTTCTTATTGCTTTTCTCTTCCCCTCTATCTCAACATCACTATTTCCCATCCATGTCTTATTCTCTCACTTTGCCATCTGCCTTCTTTTGTTTCTACACCCTTTTTCCCTGCCCCTGCTCTTCTCGTCCTCCTACTTTCTCCTCTCCATCAATAGCCTTTTAACATACCTCTCACCTTCTCTCCTACTCTCTTTGTATTTTCCTTTATTCCGCTTCTTCTGTTGCAGCCTCCTTTTCGATGTGTCCCTCGTTTCCACTGTTTTCGTGTTCTCCCATGTCCGTGTTTACCTCTTATGTGCTCAGCTTTTCCTACACCCCCATACACATAACTGTAACGGGGCGCATTTCGGCAACTTTGGCCAAAGGACCTCCAACAGTGGAATTCAAATTTTAAGAGTTGACGGGGCTGCCCACGAGGCTTTGAGATGAGGAGGGTGCCCAGGCAATACAAGCATTTGCAATGCAATAGGTCTCGCAGTTATGCGAGTTTGAGCTATTGACATTGCAAATAACAATGCCTTTTATTTTTGTTTTCGTTTTAAAAACATAAATAAAAGGCATTGTCATTTACAATGCCATTAGCTTAAACTCGGGTAACTGCGAGACCTATTGCATTGCAAATGCTTGTTGTGGATGAGGCTGTGGATCACAGAGACAATGCCCACGGCATTTGGAACAATGTGCAGCTTAGTCCTCCGCCCATCTGGCAGTCACTGATGCAAAACCGTTCTAGTGTGTCATTTTCGACACACAGTCACCCTGTCAGAGACAGGATCTGGCATTTCCTCTAGGACTGGCAAGCAGTTACTTCAGACACGTGCGTCCTTCAAATTGTCCTCCGGGGCTACGCCCCCCCCCATTTTTTCCTACCCCGCTGCACCTTCCACCGCTATCAGGACAGTTCATGGAGGACCACATATCCATTTTGCAGCAGGAAATGTAGGCCCTTTTAGACAAAGAGTTCTTGGAGACTGTTCTGGCCTCGGAAGTAGAAACTGGGTGTTACTCACCTACTCCTCATGCCGAAGGATGTAGACCTTCGTACTGTTTTAGATGATTGCAGTCTCAATGCCTTCCTGCAAAAGGACGAATTGAAGATGCACACGGTAGCCTACATCCTGTCTGCCCTAGTCCCTGTAGACTGAATGGTAGTCTTGGACGTGCAGGATGCTTATTTCCGAATTCTTGTCTTCAGGTCCACAGGTGCTCTCTGCTGTTCACAGTGGGCCAGGAGCATTTTTAGTTCACAGCGCTGTCTTTTGGCATCACCAGTGCCACTCGGGTGTTTCACGAAAGTGCTCACAGTGATTGCAGCACACCTTTGTACATCGGAAGTTCCAATCTTTTTCTAACTTGATGATTTGCTTTTGAAGACCGACTCGCCCCAGGCAGTTGTAGACCACCTAAAGATGATGGCAAACAACCTAACATAGTTGGGTTTCACTATCAACATGCCAAAGTCACACCTGACTTCTTCACAGACACTGCAGTTCATCAGAGACATTATGGATACTGTACAGTTTTTGTCCTTCCTCACCCCCTCTGAACAGAGTGTCCAGAACATTCTGGCTATGATCCTGATGTTTCAGCCTCTGTCCGGGATTTCAATGCGGGTGACTCTGAGGCGACTTGGACTACTGGCCTCCTGCATTCTGCTGGTCAAATATGCCAAATGGCACAAATGGGCTCTACAGTGAGATCTGAAGTCCCAGTGGGCACAGCACCAGGCTAATCTGTCAGATTGTATCTAAATTTCTGAGGCGATAGATATGCAGTGGTGGCTGGTAGACTGTGATTAGGTAAGTGGCAGACCCTCTTCTTACACCACCAAGAATCAACAGTGTTGATGGATGCATCACTCCTGGACTAGCGAGTCTTCTGCGAGAAGTGGAGATCGCAAGTCTTTGGCAGAAGCCGGACTCCACATCAATCGGCTGAAGTTGTGGGTGATTCCCTTGGCATTTAAGGTTTTCCTGCCCACCATCCAAAGGAGGCTGGTACAGGTGCTCACAGGCAATACCGCTGCCATGTGGTACTGGAAGTGGTTGGACCGCCTGGGAATTTCTCTGGTGGTAACCCACCTGGTGGGATCTTTAAATGCCATTGTGGGCGAACTCAGTTGCTGACGCCTCGTGGATCACGAATGGCAGTTGCACACACAGGTAGTGCAGGGCAATTTCCAGCAAAGGGGAGCACTCTGGCTCGATCTTTTCGCCACCGCTGAGAACGCATAATGTCAACACTTGTGCGCATGGTTGTTCCCAAGAGGTCTTTCCCTCAGAGATGCAGACCATCTAAAGTGAATCTTGGGACTCCTGTATGCTTTCCGATCCTTACTCCTCCTGGCTCAAGTTTTGAAGAAGATCAAGACCGACTTGGCCTAAGTCATCTTAGTGGCACAGGAATGGGCCAGGAGTGCATTGTACCTGGAACTCCTGTACATGATCATCATCTATCCTCTGATCAAGTTGCTGCATCTGCCTGGATTGTATGTTGCGACAGCATGACAGGTTCCTACACCTATGCATCCGGGCCTGCACAACCTGCACCTCCTTGCAAGGAACTTGAGCGATGATAGTTGATTTCATTTGACCTCCCTCCTGAGGTAGTTGATGGGATCTTGGCGGTTAGGTGTTCCTATGTGAAGTTAATTACGTTGGATGATAAATTTGTGGCTTGTTGCGGCATCCGCCAGATAGTTCTCTGCAACCCAGGCTTTCTGAAGTCTTACTGTTTGTTTTGTCTCTGGCCCAGCAAGGACTTGCGTTAAGGGTTATTTATCGGCCCTTTCCACTTTTCTGGGATTGCTGGATCAGTCGTCTTGGTTTAAATCACCTTTTGTGATGAGATTTTTGTTTTTGTTTTTAAATTTCTTTATTGGCAATTTGATTAACAACAAACGTTACGAACAACAAGCCAGTTGCTTACAGTCTATCATTAGCTGTCCATTTGTGTAGTATTATATTGCCTATGAACAAATCAGAGGTACAATTCCACCGGTACAGAGTAAAAAAAATACACATATTTTGAAAACACAAGAATCACTATGCACCAGAAGTACAATAGATTGCAATATAGAGTACATTGTACCCAAAAATCCCCAGTCAGCGCCTGTCCCGTTGGTTCCACTACCATGAAGGCGTATCTAGTGTAAAGTATACATCACAACCCGAAATCTCTAACACCGCAAGGCTGTCAATTACCCTCCTGGGAATCCCCAGGAGCTCCTGAAGATCCCCCACCCTCCTCCTGGCGAGTGCGTGCCCACTCCACGAAAGGACTCCATATGTCCCTAGGCCTGGATGCCGACGGCATCAATTCCCAAAATGTGGTCAATTGCGTTTGACCAAATGTGACCTCCTGGACCCAATCTTTCAATGTTGGCGCCCCCCTCCTTCCCCAATGCATGGCTACTCGGCGTTCAGCAAACAATAGGAGCTTAGCGTGTAGTTTGCGGAATGCAACTGGCGTGTCTTTAACATAACCTGGTCATCTGTCGTGCCAATTAAGTCATGAACTGTAGTGAATATGGGCGTCCAAAACAGGGACAACTGTGGACAACCCCATGCCATGGGCAGAAAAGTAGCCTGGGCCACCCCACATCTCCAGCATCTGTCGGCTTCCTTAATCCCCATGCGGTGTAATTGAGAGGGGGTCCTGTAAAATCTGTGCAAATACTTAAAATGTATTAAGCGCAATTTATAATTAGGTGATAAGGCCGTAAGTTGGGCACAGCAATAGCACCATTGATCTTCTGTCAGTGGGGTCTGTAATTCCTCATTCCACGCTTGTATGGCCTTAGGTTGCAATAATGGGGCAGTGTTTTGCATGTTCTTGTAAATACGTGTAATTAATCTACGCGGAGAATCAGACTTTAATATATTTTCTAGGGCAGGTAGTGTAGGTGTCGGGCTTGGGAATGTATTGTGTAGGGACCTGCAGGTAGCCCCGAGTATATAAAATACGAATAACTCTGAGAATGGCACAGTCTGCTCCTCTGTCGATACGGGGGGGGGCCTAAATGAATCCTCCAGGTACAAATCTGCAAGCGTAATCAAACCCATCTTCTGTGCCAGTGTTCTGCTTGCGCCCTCTCCCATTGTTGGTAACATGGGGTTATATGCCAGGGGAATTGATGGGGCATATAGGATTTTCAATTTTGCTCTTTCCCTCAGTTTGTCCCACGCCCACCTCATGGTTTCCACCGTGTCTAGGCCTTCTCGAGGTCTTTTATAGGCCTGATAAAGCGCTACCTGGAGAGGGACAGGCTTTGTGTGATGAGATTTTTGAAAGGTTTTCAACACTTGTTCTCACTGAAGCGCTTTGTGATGGCACAGTGGGACTTGAGTTAGTTTTTTAGTGTCTGCCCCTTTTGAACCAATGCACAATTGACCATCATGCCTTTTGACCCTAAAACTGATCTTTCTGATTGCCGTCACGTCAGCTCGTAATGAGTAAGCTTCAGGCTGTTTTTCCCCAGCCATGTTTTACAATGTTCTTCCCAGACAGGGTGGTGTTGAGAACTTGAGCTACCTTTCTGAAAAAAAGTGGAAAACCTTTTCATGTCTAGAAGACTATCACCGTTCCAGGATTCTTTACACTGCCTCATCCCTCAAAGGAGTGAGAAAGACTCCACCAGTAGAATCTCAAGAGCGCATTCAGCTTTTACATAGATTGCTTAAAGGAACATCAGGTGGACAATCAGCTCTTCGTAGGGTTCTTTGTTGCAAAAAAGGGCAAGGCCGTGCAGGTATGGATGATTTCTCACTGAATTGTTCTCTGCATAAAGATCTGCTACGCATTGGCTTAGAAATCAAAGGTCGTGTTTGGAATAATATCGATCCTCTTGAATTACAATCACTTCTACTCAATTCTAAGCCTAATATTAAATCAGACATTAACTCTGCAGTCTGTAACTATTCCTCATGGTTCAAAGCAGTAGTAGAACCACTAGCCACCTTAAAAAGTATGTCTAATAGGCGTGAAACTCCCTCCGAACCTTGGTTCAATGAAAACCTTAGAATACAAAAACAACTTTGTAGAAGGAAAGAACAACAATGGAGAGCTAATTATGCCCAACAGGAGAAGAACTACTATTCACAATCCATAATAGATTGTAAAAAATTAATTATGGAAGAGAAAAGTAAATATTTCTCTAAAAAAATACTATAGTCCAAGTATTCTATCAAAGAACTTTTTCAGACGGTAAAAAGCTTAGCTAAGTACCTGAGCCTTGTAATATCAATGGCAGCTTGGAGTTCTGTAGCTCCTTAGCCAATTTATTTCAGAGTAAAGTGCAGGAAGTTTTTAATACTTTCACCAATATTAATCCAAAAACAGCAGCAGTCCAAGCAAATTTTGAAATATCTTCCCCACCTAAAACATTTGAGTCCTTCTCTCCTTTGAATACAGAGCAGATTCTAAAACTAGTGAGGATAACTAAGTCGGGCTCACCTTTAGACCCATGTCCTCGTAGAATAGTCCATCTTGCGCCTGAAATTATCAGTGACCAATTGACCAAAATATTTAATGAATTGATCATAACCGGTCAATTCCCAGATGTTTGGAAAACGGCCTCTCTTCTCTCGTTAATAATGATTAAAAAAAACTAGATCCGATGGAACCAAGCAGCTATTGGCCCATTTCTAGACTGCCATTTCCCTTGAAGGTATTAGAAAAGGCTTTAAATGTAGAACTCACGACTTTTATAAATGCCAACAAACTTCTTGATTCAACCCAATATAGTTTTCGAGAAGCGCACAGATACCGCCCTGGTTATTACCTCCGAAGAATTAAGATCTATCCTGGACACAGGAGGGAAGGCCGCCCTGATCCTAATGGAACTGTCGGCGGCCTTCGATACGGTGAACCATAATATTCTGGTCAACCGTCTATCTGAACTAGGGATCAAGGGCACGACTCTCAAGCTGCTTGAATCATTTCTATCCGATAGAGTACAGCGTGTGGAAATGGGAGCACGCTCTTCATATCCATTAAGACTGCCATGTGCGGTACCGCAGGGCTCCCAGTTGAGCCCTACCCTCTTTAATCTTTGTTACCCCACTTATCAGATCCTTCGGCTTTTCAGCCATCTCTTATGCTGATGATACTCCGCTAGTTGTTTCGGTATCTAGCAATCTACAAGAAACAGCAGAACGTTTTAACACGTGCATGATCCAGCTAAATAAATGGATGAGGACCAATTGCCTAAAACTAAATTTTGGTTAAAAAAAAGAGGTTCTCCTCTTAGGCACGGACACCTCATTCTGGTCACCTTGCTGGTGGCCAACGGTTTTGGGCGACCTCCCATCGCCCGTGAAAATGGTGAGGAACTTAGGTGTTATCTTTGACAGACTTACTTTGAAAGATCAGATTAACGCCCTGGCCTCTGCAGTCTTCGCCATTTTAAACATGATCAGGAAGATCTGTCCCTTCTTACCACTAACCTCCAAAAGAAACTTGTGACTGCATTAGCCTTGTCCAAATTGGGCTACGGAAATGCCCTATATGTAAACATTCAAAAAAAATATTTCCAAAAGCTGCAGCGATTAGAAAATGCTTCAGCACGCATTTTTCTGGACATCCCCAAGTATCAATCTGTGTCCCATGGCCTGACTAAACTACACTGGCTCCCAATCGACAAAAGGATCAAATTTAAATCTTTGTTTAGCTTTTAAGGTGTTGCACAACCTTGGCCCGGATTACCGGAAAGATCGTTTTTACTGGTATTCTCCTTCTAGAAACCTACAGTCCTCTACTGGTAAGCTCTTGGTGGTCCCCAGAGCGTAGAGAGCGTACTGGGGCGGAAGAAGTTTTATTGTAGGAACAACCAAACTTTGGAACACACTCGCTTTAAACATAAAAGACAGTTCTAATCTGCGGACTTTCAGAAAACCTTTGAAAACCTGGCTTTTTATTAACTAGTAGCAATCGCACATGGACATTTGAGCGCTTTACAAAACTGTAAGTCAAATCAAGCAACCTTCTAAAGGCCTTCAGGCTCATTCCACTAGAGCCAAAGCTGCTACCACTGCATTGGAACATAGAGCGCCTGTCCTGGATATTTGTCAAGTAGCTACGTGGACATCAGTACAAATGTTTACTACTGTCTCAGCAGTCTGTTGAGATGGGCATTTTACCCCCTCGGTCCTGCTGGACTTTTTGGTTTGAGCCACTTCACAGACCCACAACCTGGGCAGATACTGCCATGGTATCTGTTTACAAGGTGAGGGATCTGCGGTTAGACGTTTTCATCAGAAGATAAAATTACTTACCTTCAGTAGTGGTCTTTCTGATGCATACTCTATCTAACAGCAGATTTATCTCTGTCCCGTCCAGCTTCCTATTCTGTGGGCTGGAATTTTTCCAATCTAAAATGGTACCAATCTGGAGATCTGCACCCTGGTGAAAGCAATTTGCAGAGGTTGTACAATGGTACCACGCATGCCTTAACAACGCGGTCTTTGCAACGCATTAGTCTTTACCACGAAAACTTTTACCACACATATGCCTTTACCACGCATGCCTTTACAACGCAAATATAAGTATCTTGCAGGTAAGTATAAAGCCTATATAAATATATATATATATCTATCCTTATCGACCCCTAAATCCTACCCACCCTAAAAATACCTTTGGCACCCAAATACCTTTACCCACCCTAAACCCTAAAAATACCCTTGCCATCCAAAAACTCTTATCCATCTTAACCCCTAAAAGTACCTTTGCCACCCTAAGACCTTTACCCACCCTAAACCCTAAAACGCCCTTGCCACCCAAATAGCCATACGATCCCTAAACCCTAAAAATACCCTTGCCACTCAGATACCTTTACCCACCCTGAACCCTAAAAATACCCTTGCCACCCAAAAACCCTACCCACCCTAAACCTTTGCCACCCAAATGCCCTCACCCACCCTAAATAAAACCTACCCACCTATACCCCAAAAATACCCTTGCCTCCCCAATACCATCATCCATGCTAATAATAACTATATATATATTAACTCAGGTGGTGCACGGAAAGGTGCTAGCGCCTGTTTAAACAACAAAACACTCCTCTCCTACATCAAAGAGAGCCTGCACCCAAAGCGGGCAGTAGTCCATCCATTTAATGGCACCAAATAGCAGGAAATCCAGTAATAAAAACATCAAGCAGCACTGCTTATATCCATTTCAACATTTTATCGGCAGATATATATATATATATATATATATATATATATATATATATAGATATATATATATATATATAGATATATATATATATATATATATATATATATATATATAGATATATATATATATATATATATATATATAGATATGGATGAGATTTATATATATATATCTATATATATATATCCATATCCTACTGGCGGTCGCCAGTATGTAGTTATAGTTAAGATCAAATTTTCCATAGGAAAAGTGTTTTTTGTTTTGCCATTAACTTTTGCGCTGCTTGACGAATTTTCACAAACTTTTCGCAAAAACTTCCTTTTTTTGGTTCACCTGCTGTGCTGAAATTTTCGAGGTTATCTGTCAAGCGGGGGCCAAGAAAAAAGGAGGGTTCCAAAACGCGTTTTCACCTTATTTTTCTTTTTTTGAACACGTCTACATCCCGAACCGCTGAGCGGAATTACACCAAATTTGGCAGAAGGCTAGATGTTGGTCCAGAAAACGTGTTTTTTGTGATTTGGTGTAAATCCGTTCAGTAGTTTCAGAGATATTTAAGTTTAAAAAATATAGATATCTGATAGCTCAACAGCCTACTGAAACCCTACTGAAATTTGATTGGCTGCCAACACTTCACAAGGAAGTGTTCGGCAAAAATGTTAAAAAAAAAAAAAAAAAGGGGGTCAGGGTAGAAACACCCTGACCCTATAAGGCCTCTTGTAGGGGTCCCACTGGGATCTTCCAGGGTCAAAAAAAGCATTAAAAAAATCAAGGATCAAGCCGTAAATTTAATTTTTTTAATGAAGCGCAGTCTCCCGCGCTTTGTTCATTATCGACCCCCGGGTAGGCCAGGTCCAGGGGGCATTGTTTTAGTAATGGAGGGGGGGGCGCACGGTCCCCCCTTTAATGGGCTCATTATGCCAGGCACCACCACCTCCCTGGGGCTTTTTTCACAATGAATGCAGAGGAGGTCCCGGTGCTTATATTTTTATAAATGGGGCGACCTCTTGGACCCCCCCCAGCCCTGGGGACCGCCACCTCCCCAGGGCTTTATGTATTAAGAAAGTGGGGGGGGCGCATGGACCCCTACTGTAGTCCTGGCTGCCATCACCCCCCCCCGAGGCTGTAATTCAAAAAAATGCGGGGGCCCACGCTGACTCCCCCGGGGACCGCCACCTCCCCACGGCTTTAACACAAAGAAAGAAGGGGGCCGAAGGGAGCCATAAATGGGCCGGCTCCAGCAGTGTCCAGGGGTGCCCACCTCGGGGACATTGCTGCTCCGCTTCATGCAAGAGAGAGCAGAAAATGCTCTCACTTGCACGAAGCAGAACAGAGTTGCTTTTGGACAAAGTGAGCTGCATGTAAACAGCTCTCTTTGTCCAAAAGCAATGTCACCTCCCTCAGGACGCAGGGAGCCGGCAGGGACTGCGGGGGCCTTCAGGCTTTCCCGCGGTCCTCAACGAAAATGACTGGGTGCACCCAGTAGAGGGGCCAGGCCCCGGGGGTTGGGGTCCTCGGAGCTAAATTGACCTGGGAGGGGAGCCGCGCGGCCCCCCTCCCTTTTTTAAAAAAAAAAGGGGGGCAGGCCCCGGGGGATGGGGTCCCCGGTGCTGAAATCGGCCGGGGAGGGGTGCCACGCGGCCCCTTCCCTTTTTTAAGAAAAATAATAAAATAAATATAAATGCAGGGCCCTGGGGGGTGAGTGAGTGAATGTGAGAGTGACTGTATGGGTGAGTGTGTGCTTGTGTCAGTAGGTGAGTGAGTATGTGTTAGTATCTGTATGAGTAAGTGAGTGTGTGTGTGTGTAACTGTATGGGCGAGTGACTAGGTGTGTGAGCAGCTCTATGGGTGACTGGCTCAGTGTGTGAGTGGCTATACAGGTGTATGAGTGGATAGGTCAATGGCTGTATTAGTGAGTGAGTTGGTGTATAAGTGGCTGTATGGGTGAGTGAGTGGATGTGTGTGTTGATCTATGAATTAGTGAGTGGCTGTGTAAGTACTGGTTTGGTGTGAATGGGTTTGAAAATGGTAGTGTGGAAGTTGGAGTGGGTGTATGAAAGGTTATATGGGGGTGTGAGTGGGTGCGTCAGAGATTCTGTAGATGATGTCATCAGTGATGTCACTGACCATGTCATGAGTTATGTAATATGCGAGGTCATAAGCAGAGCATTGCGGGGCGTGAGACAGTTAGCTCACTAACTATAATGACTGAATTTCACTTGTTATGTATGAGTGAAACCTGAGCTGAATTATAACGTCCCTGTAACCTTTGTTTCTGTTTCAGTGAATTTCTAAGGTTTTTTCAAATGCTAATTCCCAACTATAACGTCCCTGTAACCTTTGGTTTTTTCAGTGAATATATATATATATATATATATATCTCCATATCCATCCAAAGACGAAGTGCTCCTGCTGGGAGCCGGAGTCCCGTGGGAGGTGGCGCAAGAGTCGGTGGAGCAGCCGATAATCCAATTTGACAACACGAAGACAATCACTCGCGCTCTCAGAGACCACAATCCGGAAAAAGAATGATTTATTCCGTCATAAATCAACGTGACGCGTTTCGCCTTGCGGCTTGATCACACAAAGTGCACGATATGACAAACCTCCTTACATACTCCGTATTAGAAACTAACATAGGACATAATTATACAATTGGTTCAGTAAAAATGTCAAAAATACTACGGTCGCCATCTTGTAACATGTTAAATCATAAGTAAAATTGCATATAAGACGGCATAATCGTACACAGTGTAACATATAATGTCCATATCCTGTGTAATAACACATATTGTACACTAAGGCAGTCCTGTAAACATGTAAAAAATATAGAAGCTGGTCCCTGATAGTATGCATGTAGTGCACCCGGTTACAGTCGCCATCTTGTAACGTCTTTTTTCGCCGGGGATCGATCAAGTCCAAGTGGATTGGTGTATCACCTTACTGATCAGTGGATATTATTTAGTTGAGTCCCGGGCAATATCTGAGAGTGAGTATGCACAAAACCACATTCCTGTGGGACCCGAATATTACCTGGGTCACGAATATACCCCTAATGATTATTGTCATGGACTACCACTTCAAGAAGTTGAATACATTCCCCTAGTGGAGGTTTTATACAAGAATAACATGAACCAATCTGCATATACGCCCCTAGTGGGTAAACAATCTCTGCCAAATGGCTGTGTAGGTGGAGGTATGAAAAACCAACGTGACAGCGTGCCAAAACAGTGTACAAAATATAACATGGAGAAGAAAAGAATTCAAGAAAAGTAAAATCTTATCTGCGGCATAATGCCGTATCAGGAGAATGATGCCACGAAGAAAAGGGTAGGGACTCGTTCTATCGATTCCATCTAGTGCGTCCCTTCCTTTCCTCCTGTGAAAAGAAAGAAAGGATCGACAGTTAAATTACTGAAAGTTTAGTGACACAGCATATAATACTGTCGGGAGGAGCATGAGGAGCAGGACTCAGAGACCCTTATTAACGCCAATATCCTGATGACACAGGTACGGGACGAGGCCGGTCCCTTTAAACATCCGCGAAGCCGGCAGGAGGAAGCGTCCGGAGGCGTGACGTCAGCAATTTGGACCCTATCAGCTGGCCCCGCCGGATTGATGGGGGAGGACCTTGTTACAGCCAGAGAGACCGCGGAAGAGCAGGGAGACGCAGCGGGAAGGGAGAAGCCGCTGTTCCAGCACCTCATCGGAGACCGCCTGCCTGGCCGGACGTCAGAGGTCACCGGAGCATCCCCGGAGCCAGGAGAACGCGTCGGCGGGGTCCGACATCGCGCTGCAGCCCGCCACTCTCCTGGAGGAGGGTGGCTGGAACAGGTACGTCAGCGTGTCCTGGGTTTCGTGAAAGCACCGGGAGGGAACGGGTAGTAGAGCGGGAGGACACCGCTTCTCTTTTTCGTTTTCTTGGTTTCCACCCGTGCAGTACAAACGGTGATCCCCTCACACTCTCTCCCCCCCCTTGTAGTGTGGTTTCTAGGTGCCGTCCACTGACCCTTGGTTTCTTTTGTTTTTGGGTTTGCCTATGCTCCTGGGCACACGTGGATCTCC
Source organism: Calotriton arnoldi (assembly GCA_963921515.1). Classification (NCBI taxonomy): domain Eukaryota; kingdom Metazoa; phylum Chordata; class Amphibia; order Caudata; family Salamandridae; genus Calotriton; species Calotriton arnoldi. Next base: position 630,947 of record CAWUFW010009048.1, on the reverse strand, counting down.
GTCCGGAGCGTCGACTGTGAACCCCGCAACCCCTACAGTCTTGGAACCGGTGAAGACGAGAAGGACCTTCTTAAACCGGACTGACTAGTTTATTTATATTTCATTTGGTGGACAGACTGTTGGCAATAAAGCCCCTTCTTTCCCCCCTCTTGAACTCAACGTGTGTGAGTGTTTCCTTACGGGACCGCCCCCCCCCCCCCAGTAGGGTACGACAAAGTGGTGGAGAATGCGGGTATAACCCATTTGATACACGATGGAACAGGTTATAGCCCAAATGCGAGAGGCCCAGAGCAAGCTGGAGTGGGCCATGGAAAAGAATGCAAATCAGGCCGAGATGGACCGTGCTGTGCTTACTTCGGCCATACAAACACAAGCAGAAAACGTCACGAAGCTGGCGGAAGGGCAGACTCAGCTTCTACAGGTCCTGGGACAAGGAAAGGCGCCTGCCCTGCCGGGAACTGTTATAACCTTACAGAAGTATGTCCTTGGAGACGACCCGCTTTCATTTTTTTTGAATTTCGAACGGGCTGCAAGAGCCAGTGCCTGGCCTGCAGACCGCTGGCCTTTTTATTTGGCACCCCTCCTCACTGGGGAAGCCAAGGCGGCATATCAAATAGTCAACCGGGATGGTACCGCCGCCTACGGACATGTAAAACAATTCATACTCGACCGTCTCGGGGTTGATGATGAAGCACACCGCCTTCGCTTCAGGCAAGAGAGGGGCGTGACTGGCGATACCCCGAAGACCCTATTTTATAAGATCAAGGATGCCGCGGATAGATGGCTTAAACCTCTGGACTCGACTCGAGAAGAAATAATGGAGAAAATATATCTCGAGCAATATTTGGAGGCACTGCCGTATGGGACGCAGAGGTGGCTAAGCCAACATGCAGGCCTAACACTCGAACATGCTGTGGAAATGGCCACGTCGTATGCAAGGGCACAGTACAGAGGACCTGTCAAGGAACCCGATAAGACTCCAAGGCACTCCCAATCACAGAAATTTGAAAGGAAAACACCTAAACCATTTTTTGAACCTCCAAAAGCACGCTCAAGCCGTCCAGAAGCTGTTCCTTCTGCTGGCCCTCAATGTTTTGAATGTGGAGAGTGGGGCCACATCGCCAGGTTTTGCAGGAAACGAAAAGAAAAAACAGAAGAAGAGCCAATGGATGTCAGCTACCTCCCTCAGTCCATACTATACGCCCAGGAAACCGGTCCAGTTTACTACGTGAGTGTGCGTTTAAATAACCATCGTATAACCGCCCTATTAGATTCTGGTTGTAAACACTCAGTAATACGACACGGACTTGTACCCCCCTCCTCTTTCTTGCCTGGGAAGTATGTTAGCATCCGGTGTGTGCACGGGGATGTTAGGGAATACCCCCTGGCACGTATAAGACTTCAGAGCGAACAGGGTCTAGATGTCACTGCAGATGTCGGAGTATTGCCCCACCTTCCTGAACCTCTAATCATAGGCATAGACAATCCCTGGTTTCCTGGTCTGATGTATGGGACTCTGAAGCGTAGTTCAGCCTTCCCTCCTCCCCAAAACAACCTCTTGACGTCCGAACCCTGGGCCATAGACACCCACTTTAGAACAGCTCAGCTTAATGACAGCAGTCTCAGCAACGCCTGGCAAAGTGCCAAGGACGCCCTTTTGCTCCCAAAAAGGGTGTACCCATGTTTCATAGAGAAGAAGGGACTCCTGTACCGGGTGGGCAAGGAAGGAGAAGAACCCCAATTGCTTGTCCCCACTGCTTTCAGGGATCAGATCCTGTTCTTTGCTCATGCACACCTCCTTGCAGGGCATTGTGGGGCGGAAAAGACGTCACAGTCTATTCTCCGTAGTTTCTTTTGGCCAGGAGTTCATGCACAGGTACGGAAGTATTGTCAGGAGTGTGCCATATGTCAAAAGAAGAACCCCTACATACCACCGAAAGCCCCCCTGCAACCTCTCCCCATAATAGGTAAACCTTTCGACCGAGTGGCTATGGACCTTATAGGTCCCCTCCCCAAATCCACCAGGGGTTATCAATACGTCCTTGTGATCGTTGACTATTCAACCAGGTATCCCGAAGCCCTGCCCTTACACTCTGCTAACACCACTACCATAGCTCAGAGACTTATAGAGGTGTTCTCCCGGATGGGGTTTCCCCGAGACATAATTACAGATCAGGGAACCCCCTTCGTTTCAAGACTGATGAAGCAAGTCTGCAGACAACTGAATGTTAGGCACATAAGAACATCTGTATATCATCCCCAGACGGATGGTCTGGTGGAGAGGTACAACGGCAACCTCAAACTAACCCTAAAAAATTCCTTACAGGAGACGGGAAGAACTGGGATCAGCTTCTTTCCTTAGCCCTGTTTGTCATCAGAAGCCAGGTCCAAAGTAGCTTAGGAATGTCCCCGTTCGAGTTACAGTTTGGAAGGAGACCGAGAACCCTCTTGGAAATCACCAAGGAGAGCTGGGAAAAAGACAGTGCTCAAGAAGCCCAGACCTTGCTTGAGTACGCCAATCAGGTCAAGGCCCGCCTCCACAAATTAAGAACCCTCGCCCACGACTCCCTAGAGAAAGCCCAGCTAAAACAAAAACAGACGTACGATAAGGGCAAACGGTTAAGAGAACTAAAAATAGGGGATTGGACGTTGATACTGCTCCCTTCATCCACCCACAAATTAAAGAAAGAGTGGCAGGGCCCTTTCCCCGTGATACGAAAAGTAGGCAAAACCACCTACTTCTTACGTCTCACAGCGACCAAAACACAGATGTATCACATTAATCTTCTTAAGAAGTGGCTAGGGCCTCCACCAAAGAAAACACACCTGGTCTCCACTGCGGATACTAGAACATCCACCGTCGAGTCCACTGTAATCAATAACTAATTGCCCCAAGACCACACAAATGGTATCCATACCTTACTCAAGTCCTTTCAGGATTTGTTCTCCGACCAACCCGGAAGAACACATCTAGCAATGCACTCAATCCCCACTCAACAGGGCGTCACTATAAAACAACGACCATACCGGGTCCCTGAGGCCCGACGACAGGCCCTTCAGAAAGAAGTGAAGCAGATGTTGGAGTCCAGAATAATAGTCCCCTCTTATAGTAACTGGTGCTCACCGATCGTGCTCGTACCGAAACCTGATGGCAGCATCCGTTTCTGTATTGACTTCAGGGCGGTGAACCGTATTTCAAAGCAGGACGGCTATCCCCTTCCCAGGGTGGATGAACTAATAGAACGTCTTGGTGAGGCTCGGTACATTTCCACCATCGACCTCACCAAGGGCTATTGGCAAATCCCCCTGGACCCCAAGGACCAGGAGAAAACAGGGTTCTCCACTCCCGATGGTCTTTTCCACTTCACCGTCCTGCCCTTTGGTTTACATGGTGCACCAGCCAGTTTCCAGAGGCTAATGGATACCCTCTTGGCACGTCATTTGGCCTATTCATCAGCCTACTTGGATGATATAGTGGTGTATAGTAAGACCTGGGATGAACACCTGAGACATCTAGAGGCCATTCTCACTGAACTCCGATCCGTGTGTTTGCATATCAATGCAAAGAAGTCACGTTTTGCCTTCCAGAAGGTGAAATACCTTGGATATTTGCTTGGGAAGGGTCTAATAGAGCCCCAAACAGAAAAGGTAAAAGCCATACAACAAACCTCATTCCCCACCACCAAACGTGACCTCTGGGCCTTTTTGGGATTGGTTGGCTATTATAGGCGTTTCATTCCCCAGTTCGCGGACAAGGCAGCTCCTCTCACCGACCTTCTAAAAAAATCAGCCACCTCCTCACAGATGCGCTCACCCACAGCCAGGGAGCAAGAGGCATTCCACACCCTCAAATCTGCCCTGACCACCTCACCGGTACTACAGACGCCCGATTTCCGTAAACCATTCATCCTACAAACAGATGCCTCCGGGGTGGGGATAGGTGCTGTATTATCCCAACTTGATAGCGAGGGCCTGGAGAGACCGGTCCTGTACATCAGCAGGAAGCTCTTTCCCAGGGAGCGTGTCTATCCAACCATAGAGAAGGAATGCCTGGCCGTAAAGTGGGGAATAGAGAAGTTAAGATATTACCTTGAAGGCAGGCCCTTTGTGTTGTACACCGACCATGCCCCATTGACTTGGCTACAGAGGAACAAAGGATGCAACAACCGGGTGCTCCGGTGGTTTTTGTCCCTGCAACCCTTTCAATTTGAGGTTCGTCACCGTAAAGGCACTGAACAAGGCAATGCGGACTAACTGTCCCGATTCCCTATTTCCCCAGATCGGGCAAATTCTGGGGAAAGGGTGTGTCGGGAGGAGCATGAGGAGCAGGACTCAGTGACCCTTATTAACGCCGATATCCTGATGACACCTGTACGGGACGAGGCCTGTCCCTTTAAACATCCGCGAAGCCGGCAGGAGGAAGCGTCCAGAGGCTTGACGTCAGCAATTTGGACCCTATCAGCTGGCCCCGCCGGATTGAAGGGTGAGGACCTTGTTACAGCCAGAGAGACCGCGGAAGAGCAGGGAGACGCAGCGGGAAGGGAGAAGCCGCCGTTCCAGCACCTCATCGGAGACCGCCTGCCTGGCCGGACGTCGGAGGTCACCGGAGCATGCCAGGAGAAAGCGTCGGCGGGGTCCGACATCACACTGCAGCCCGCCACTCTCCTGGAGGAGGGTGGCTGGAACAGGTACGTCAGCGTGTCCTGGGTTTCGTGAAAGCACCGGGAGGGAACGGGTAGTAGAGCGGGAGGACACTGCTTCTCTTTTTCGTTTTCTTGGTTTCCACCCGTGCAGAACAAACGGTGATCCCCTCACACTCTCTCCCACCCCCCTTGTAGTGTGGTTTCTAGGTCCTTGGTTTCTTTTGTTTTTGGGTTTGCCTATGCTCCTGGGCCCACGTGGATCTCCGTCCGGAGCGTCGACTGTGAACCCCGCAACCCCTACAGTCTTGGAACCAGTGAAGACGAGAAGGACCTTCTTAAACCGGACTGACTAGTTTGTTTATTTATATTTCATTTGGTGGACAGACTGTTGGCAATAAAGCCCTTCTTTCCCCCTCTTGAACTCAACGTGTGTGAGTGTTTCCTTACGGGACGGACCCCCCCCCCCCCCAGTAGGGTACGACAAATACATAGTAAAAACACTGGAGTAACATATTACTGTCTAAAACACAGTACTAAAGCAGTTGATTCAATCATACAGTAACATTTTTATTCATCATGCAGGTGTATCGCAATTTCTTCGTCAAGGTTATGTCCCTTGGGGTAGCGTGTTCCTAGCTCAATAATGTATTTAAATTCTCGTTTCCTTAACTGGAGTTCTCGGTTCCCACCTCTGTGATTGCTTTCTATTTGTTCAATGATAAAATACTGTAGTTTGGTGCTGTCCGAATAATGATGTGTCTCAAAGTGCCTGGCTATGGGGTAGTGTGGATCTCTCTTGGATATGGCCCTCGTGCTCCATGACACGTTTCTTGGCCATATGTGTCGTACTGCCCACATAGCGAATATTACACGGGCATTCCAAGGCATAAATCACAAAGGAGGAGCTGCAAGTGAGGAACTGTCGAATGGATATGGTTCTATTGCTGTTGGTGTAAAGATACTCCTTCCTCATGCGGCTGCCACGGCACGCCCTGCAATGCCCGCATGGGAAGAATCCCTGTAAATTGATGCCCCTATCCTCTTTTGCGGTGATATCACTGTGTACTAGAATGACCCTCATGCTGCGTCCCTTTCTGTAAGTTATTTGTGGTCTAGAAGTAATGGTGGTGCCTATAATGGGATCTTTTCTTAACACGTCCCAATTCTTGGCTAGGATACGTTGTACTTCCTTAGACCCCCCCATTGTAGGTCAGGATGACTCTAGTAGTGTTCTCACTTTCTTCTACACTGTCATTGGTGTCCAGGATGGTCTTCCTACTGATGTTTATGATCTTCTCTGTTGCCCTACGTAGGACCCAACCCGGATAACCTCTCTCAGCGAAAATGGTAAGCATGGTATCTTGTTCCTTGGAGAACGATTCCTCTGAGCTGCAGTTGCGCTTCGCTATGAGTAGTTCTCCGTAAGGAATACTCCACTTTAGCCAATCACGATGACTGCTCAAGGCATGGAGCAGACTGTTGCCTGCAGTAGCTTTCCTAAACAGCCTAGTGTGTAAGATGTTATTGACAATTTCAACCTTGATGTCAAGAAATTCAACAGTACTAGATTGCGACTGTTGTTGAGCTTGTGTATAAAGTCTTTAGCTTCGGTAACCGCGCCTCTCCAAATCATGAAGAGGTCATCGATATTTCTTAGCCATAAAACGACTTTGTCAAAATCATTTTTGAGGTTGGTGTCTTGTCTAAGCTCCTCCTCCCATGCCCCTAGGAACAAGTTCGCAAAGCTGGGCGCGAAACATGTTCCCATGGCAGTGCCAAGGGTTTGTCTGTATATGTCGCCATTGAAGAGAAAGAAATTGTTTTTGAGACAGAACCTAATCATAGCAATGATCATGTCCGTATGATCGAGGTATTTTATAGCTCTTTTGGATAGGTATTTTTGGCATGCTGCGATCCCTATCTCGTGTTCAATGATGGTGTAGAGCGAGCTAACATCCATGGTAATAAGTATGTACTCTTCTTGCCAGACCACTCCCTGTATTTTAGTTATAAAGACCTTCGTATCTCTCACATACGAGGAAAGGAGGACCACCTGATCTTTTAAGAAATGGTCTACATATGTCGATACGTTCTCCACGGCACTCCCTCTAGATGAAACTATGGGTCGCCCCGGAGGATTGGTAATGTCCTTATGGATCTTAGGGAGAAGGTAGAGCACGGGGAGTTTGGGAAAACCTTTCTTTAAAAAACAATATTCTTCCCTCTCTAATAATCCCTTATCTCTCCACTCTGTGAGGTTGTTCCATATGTTGGTCACACTTTTACTGTACTCGTTTCTGTTAGTGAGGGAGTAGAAGAGGGGGTCATTCAACTGGCGATTGGCTTCTGCTATGTACATCTCTCTACTCATAATGACCACATTGCCTCCCTTGTCTGCAGGCCTGATTACAATAGAACTATCAGTGGCTAAGTTGGTAATTGCATTTGTTTTGTGCTATTGTCATATTGTATGTCATGGGTGCAGATTTTTTCAACCATACTTTTTGTTTGTATCTTAACAGTTGATCAGAAACAATGTCTTGAAACGTATCAATATTATCATGTGGCATCGTGGGTAAAAAGGTAGACTTGGGTCTAAATTTAGTAGAAGCCGCTTTGTCAAAAATGATGTCAAAATCTGTAAGCATCTGATATACATCCTGATTGTTGGGTGCCAGTTCATTCCCCAATTCGTTCAGTGTTATCAAAGTATCTATGTCACTTATATTCAGATCATCGTTCGGGGTGTAGTTGGTACATAGTTCTCTGTCAGTGTAAGGTTTAAGTTTGTACCATTTCTTAAGTTTGAGCTTACGACAAAATTTAAAAATATCAATCAGAGTATTGGCATAATGCAGAGGTTCAGTGGGGCAAAATGAAAGTTATAAACATAAAGTTCTGGCTTCTAAGTTGCTCAGGGGTTTCGGCGTTAGATTAATGATGGTACGATTTACCTCCGCATCATCCATTATAGGGCTGTAGTTGAGCGAGTTGCAATGTTTCCCACGCGCCCTTTGGAATTCCCTCTTCCTCTGCCTCTGTTTGTCTCGCTTTCTCCTTTTCCTCCCCTGCCTCGGCCTCTCCCTCGCTGGTTCGTGTTCTTGCTCTGTGGTTGTGATGTTATGCAACTTGTTTGCCGGCCCCTGCGTAGGAGCCGGTACTCGTCTAAAAAAGTCTTTGGTCTTATTTCTGGCTCATTACTGGATACAGAGCTGACCGAGCTTAGGGATGTCATCGAAGTGGCTGAGTTAGCGGTCTCTCCATCACTCTGGACGATATCATCATCTTCCGCTATGGTCGCGTCCGATTGTTTCAACATGGGAGTCTGGCTGTGCTCATCATACAAGTGGTCGTACTTGTGGCTATACGTCAATATCCTTCCTGTCTCGTAATCGATACAGTCTCTGTGGAGTTTTTGCTGTTTTCTGATCTTAATGTCTTTCTCATAATCCGTAAGCCTCTGATTCAGATCATCGTAAAATTTCATAATGATGTCTTGCTCAGAATTCTTGCTGAGTTCATCTTTGAGTTGTTTAATTTCGCCAATGATCTTCTCCCTGTCCGACCATGCATACTTGACCAAGATCTCAAGCATGATCTTGGAGCTATTTGCGGAATTTGCTGCCCATTCTTCCAGCATTCTGGGATCTGGGGATTCGTATGACGGAGTGGTGTAGATTCTAAGTCCTCTTGGAATCATTTCCTTATCGATGTAATCTTGGAGGGAGATTGCCTCCCACCATTTCGATATCTCTGCTTTACTGAGTTTCTCCAATTTTTTCAGTAGATCTCTCGTATTAGTGTTGTAAGTAGTTTGAACAGTTACCACTCTGCCCTTCCCTGAGGCTCTGGCAAAAAGTGTCTGTGCTTCAGCACGTCTGTTACTGTCATCCTCCATCGTGTTACCACTTTCCTGTACGACTTCTGCCGCACCGCTGCCGATTTCCTGAAATCTGTTGTGCCTCCCTTTACAATGAAAGTTCCTCCTGCCGTCCGTGCCGTCTTGCAATCCCCCGTGTACAGCTTCCTGTATATATGCATCTCACATTGCGAGAATACCAGTGCGGGGATGCCCAGGACAATGTCCGCGCGGTAAGAGGCGCGATGACCACTGGGTTGAGCCTGTGTTGTGGCTTAGAAACGTGTTAAGTGTGTTGGCCAGCCAGAGACGAACACTGCACTACGGGAGCGTATGCAGTAAGCTCCCCGCATCTTCCGACATCGGTGACCCCACTCACTAATACCCCCAAATGCGTGTCCCCCCCTCTGGGATGCCCCAAACTTACCGTATATATGATGCAAGGATCGGACGGCCGGTCTCACTCAAGGGCTTCCTCAAAATGAATCCAAAGACGAAGTGCTCCTGCTGGGAGCCGGAGTCCCATGGGAGGTGGTGCAAGAGTCGGCGGAGCAGCCGATAATCCAATTTGACAACACGAAGACAATCACTCGCGCTCTCAGAGACCACAATCAGGATCAGGAAAAAGAATGATTTATTACGTCATAAATCAACGTGGCGCGTTTCGCCTTGCGGCTTGATCACACACAGTGCACGATATGACAAACCTCCTTACATACTCTGTATTAGAAACTAACATAGGACATAATTATACGATTGGTTCAGTAAAAATGTCAAAAATACTACGGTCGCCATCTTGTAACATGTTAAATCATAAGTAAAATTGCATATAAGACGGCATAATCGTACACAATGTAACATATAATGTCCATATCCTGTTTAATAACACATATTGTACACTAAGGCAGTCCTGTAAACATGTAAAAAATATAGAAGCTGGTCCCTGATAGTATGCATGTAGTGCACCCGGTTACAGTCGCCATCTTGTAACGTCTTTTTTCGCCGGGGATCGGTCAAATCCAAGTGGATTGGTGTATCACCTTACTGATCAGTGGATATTATTTAGTTGAGTCCCGGGCAATATCTGAGAGTGAGTATGCACAAAACCACATTCCTGTGGGACCCGAATATTACCTGGGTCACGAATATACCCCTAATGAGTATTGTCATGGAGTAAAACCTGAGCTGAATTATAACGTCCCTGTAACCTTTGTTTTTTTCCAGTGAATTTCTAAGGTTTTTTCAAATGCTAATTCCCAACTATAACATCCCTGTAACCTTTGTTTTTTTCAGTGAATATATATATATATATTATCTACTGGCGGTCGCCAGTAGATAGTTATAGTTAGGACCTATTTTCCATAGGAAATCCGCAACATTCTATTTGAAATAACTTTGGCGCCGGTTGACGAATCTTCGCGAAATTTTCAAACTTGTTGGAGCGCTCCGGTCCGCTCCTATCCTGAAAGTCTCGGGGTGATTCGTCAAGCGGGGGCCGAGAAAAAAGGGGGTCCCAAAACGTGTTTTCCCCATGCAATTTTCCATATGAACCTTTAGTCGCAGCTACAGCCCGAACTGCTGAACGGAATTACACCAAATTTGGCAAAAAGGTAGCCCTTGGTTCAGAGTCGTGCCTTTTGGTTAAATGGTGTAAATCCGTTCAGTCGTTCCTGAGAAAATCAAAAGTAAAATCACATACATATCTGGGCGGAGCCTAACCACACGTCATCGTGAGATCTGATTGGCTGTCAGCACTTCATCCTGGAATTGCTGGCAGCCATCTTGGGACCAATATAAATGATAGTACCCCATTGAAATGCATTGTAGTGAATCGAAGATTTTGAGGGTTACCAAAAGGAGAACTATAAAGTGTGATAACAGACTTTAGTTACATTAGAATTCATTTGTTGATGGTACCATACTAATTTCAGGAATTGTGGTGTGTTCTAAGGTGATTTTACCCTGTGAAAAACCTTCTGCTGGGATATCATGAATCATGTTTGAGAGAACTATTTTCACATGCTTGTCCCATAGAGTTTTGGAAGGTGCTCCAGAAGCTAAAATGAAAGCATATTTTCTGTAAATTCACATTATCTTTCTCAGTCATCTGAGAATGAAGTCTGACATTCTCAGTAAAACATGTACATCCAACAAGGGCAGAGACTGTCAGTTGATTCCTTTGTGTTCTACTGCAGCTTCCCAGAGTGTTCTAAAGAACAACTAGAGTGCTAACAGCCGTACCTATGACAAAAGTATGGCACACCTGAAGCCATCTTGATTGGAATAAACTGGTAACACTTAAAACATTTAATTTAAAAAGGAACAAAATGATGGGGTTCATTTTGTCATAGAAATTATGGTTAGTGCTGTAGAAAGAAAAATTAGGACATGTTTCAAGTGTGATCTCAAATATCTTCCTGTTATATTTCAACAGGAGCAGCCTGCCAGTTGATGCCTTTGTGTTCTACTGCAGCTTCCCAGAGTGTTCTAAAGAACAGCTAGAGCGCTAACAGCCTTACTTATGACAAAAGTATGGCACACCTGAAGCCATCTTGATTGGAATAAACCGGTAACACTTAAAACATTTAATTTAAAAAGGAACAAAATGAGGGGGTTCTTTTGAAATAGAAATTATGGTTAGTGCTGCAGAAAGAAAAATTTGGGCATGTTTTAAGTGAGATCTCAAATCCTCTTCTATTTCATTAGAAAATTCTGACATGCAGACTGAAACAATCACTTTCAATACCAGCAGCAGACTTCCAGTTAACTCCCTGGTGAGCAGTAGCTTTACTACAGTGATCTAATGAGCAACTAGAGTGCTAACATTCTGAATTTATGGCAAATGTGAGACACATCTGAATGCCTTCTTGATGGAATCAAAGTAAAAAACTGAAAGCATTTCCTACTGAGGAGACTGCAGTAAATGAGGAAATTAGGAAACTTCATAACAAAGAAGTCTTCCAAGATGGCCACCAGTGAAAAAAGAGCCCAAATGTAGCACAAATATTACCCAGATGTAGCCCATTGACAATAGTGTGCAAAACACTTTTTATTTTTAGTTTTTTTTTGCAGTTTTATGTAGTGCAGACTGGTCAGGTATTGGAGCGTTGCATCTTAAAACATGACCCCCTACACTACAAAAACACCACTGCACTACCCTAAGCCCTAAAACACTACCCCCAGCACGACCCCCTACACTACACAAGCACCACTGCACTATCCTAAACCCTAAAATACTACCCCCAGCATGACCCCCTACACTACACAAACACCACTGCACTACCCTAAACCCTAAAACACTACCCCCAGCCCGACCCCCTACACTACCCAAACACCACTGCACTAACCTAAATCCTAAAACACTACCCCCAGCACGACCCCTACACTACCCAAACACCACTGCACTACCCTAAAACATGACCCCTACACTACACAAACACCACTGCACTACCCTAAACCCTAAAACACTACCCCCAGCATGACCCCCTACACTACACAAGCACCACTGCAATACCCTAAACCCTAAAACACTACCCCCAGCACGACCCCCTACACTACACAAACACCACTGCACTACCCTAAACCCTAAAACACTACCCCCAGCAAGACCCCCTACACTACCCAAACACCACTGCACTAACCTAAATCCTAAAACACTATCCCCAGCACGACCCCCTACACTACCCAAACACCACTGCACTACCCTAAAACATGACCCCCTACACTACACAAACACCACTGCACTACCCTAAATCACTACCCCCAGCACGACCCCTACACTACACAAGCACCACTGCACTACCCTAAACCCTAAAACACTACCCCCAGCACGACCCCCTACACTGCCCGAACACGAATGCACTGCCCTAAACCCTGAAACACCAGCCCCTGCACGACCCCTACACTGCCCGAACACCACTGCACTGCCCTAAACCCTGAAACACTACCCCCAGCAAGACCCCCTACACTGCCCGACCACGACTGCACTGCCCTAAACCCTGAAACATCACCCCCAGCAAGACCCCCTACACTGCCCGAACACCACTGCCCTAAACCCTGAAACACCACCCCCAGCACGACCCCCTACACTGCCCGAACACCACTGCCCTAAACCCTGAAACACCACCCCCAGCACGACCCCTACACTGCCCGAACACCACTGCTCTGCCCAAAACCCTGAAACACCAGCCCCAGCACGACCCCCTACACTGCCTGAACACCACTGCACTGCCCTAAACCCTGAAACACCAGCCCCAGCACGACCCCCTACACTGCCCGAACACCACTGCACTACCCTAAACCCTGAAACACCACCCCCAGCACGACCCCCTACACTGCCCGAGCACCACTGCACTGCCCTAAACCCTGAAACACCAGCCCCAGCACGACCCCCTACACTGCCCGAACACCACTGCACTGCCCTAAACCCTGAAACACCAGCCCCAGCACGACCGCCTACACTGCCCGAACACCACTGCACTGCCCTAAACCCTGAAACACCACCCCCAGCACGACCCCCTACACTGCCCGAGCACCACTGCACTGCCCTAAACCCTGAAACACCAGCCCCAGCACGACCCCCTACACTGCCCAAACACCACTGCACTGCCCTAAACCCTGAAACACCAGCCCCAGCACTACCGCCTACACTGTCCGAACACCACTGCACTGCCCTAAACCCTGAAACACCACCCCCTGCACCACCCCCTACACTGCCCGAACACCACTGCACTGCCCTAAACCTTGAAACACCACCCCCAGCACCACCCCTTACACTGCCCGAACACCACTGCACTGCCCTAAACCCTGAAACACCACCCCCGCGCGACCCCCTACACTGCCCAAACACCACTGCACTGCCCAAAACCCTGAAACACCACCCCGAGCACGACCCCCTTTACTGCCCGAACACCACTGCACTGCCCCAAACCCTGAAACACCACCCCCAGCACGACCCCTACACTGCCCGAACACCACTGCCCTAAACCCTGAAACACCACCCCCTGCACGACCCCCTACACTGCCCGAACACCACTGCACTGCCCTAAACCCTGAAACACCACCCCTGCACGACCCCCTACACTACCCGAACACCACTGCACTGCCCTAAACCCTGAAACACCACCCCAGCACGACCCCCTACACTGCCCAAACACCACTACACTGCCCTAAACCCTGAAACACCACCCCTGCACCACCCCCTACACTGCCCGAACACCACTGCACTGCCCTAAACCTTGAAACACCACCCCCAGCACGACCCCCTACACTGCCCGAACACCACTGCACTGCCCTAAACCCTGAAACACCACAACCCTGCACGACCCCCTACACTGCCCGAACACCACTGCACTGCCCTAAACCCTGAAACACCACAACCCTGCACGACCCCCTACACTGCCCGAACACCACTGCACTGCCCTAAACCCTGAAACACCACCCCTGCACGACCCCTACACTGACCGAACACCACTGCACTGCCCAAAACCCTGAAACACCACCCCCAGCACGACCCCCTTTACTGCCCAAACACCACTGCACTGCCCCAAACCCTGAAACACCACCCCCAGCACGACCCCTTTACTGCCCAAACACCACTGCACTGCCCCAAACCCTGAAACACCACCCCCAGCACGACCCCTACACTGCCCGAACACCACTGCCCTTAACCCTGAAACACCACCCCCTGCACGACCCCCTACACTGCCCGAACACCACTGCACTGCCCTAAACCCTGAAACACCACCCCCTGCACGACCCCCTACACTGCCCGAACACCACTGCACTGCCCTAAACCCTGAAACACCACCCCCTGCACCACCCCCTACACTGCCCGAACACCACTGCACTAATCCTTGAAACACCACCCCCAGCACGACCCCCTACACTGCCCGAACACCACTGCACTGCCCTAAACCCTGAAACACCACCCCCGCACGACCTCCTACACTGCCCGAACACCACTGCACTGCCCAAAACCCTGAAACACCACCCCCAGCACGACCCCCTACACTGCCCTAAACCCTGAAACACCACCCCTGCACGACCCCCTACACTGACCGAACACCACTGCACTGCCCAAAACCCTGAAACATCACCCCCAGCACGACCCCCTACACTGCCCGAACAACACTGCACTGCCCTAAACCCTGAAACACCACCCCCTGCACGACCCCCTACACTGCCCAAACACCACTGCACTGCCCTAAACCCTGAAACACCACCCCCTACACTGCCCGAACACCACTGCACTAAACCTTGAAACACCACCCCCAGCACGACCCCCTACACTGCCCGAACACCACTGCACTGCCCTAAACCCTGAAACACCACCCCCGCACGACCCCCTACACTGCCCGAACACCACTGCACTGCCCAAAACCCTGAAACACCACCCCCGCAGGACCCCCTACACTGCCCGAACACCACTGCACTGCCCAAAACCCTGAAACACCACCCCCAGCACGACCCCTACACTGCCCGAACACCACTGCGCTGCCCTAAACCCTGAAACACCACCCCTGCACGACCCCTACACTGACCGAACACCACTGCACTGCCCAAAACCCTGAAACACCACCCCCAGCACGACCCCCTTTACTGCCCAAACACCACTGCACTGCCCCAAACCCTGAAACACCACCCCCAGCACGACCCCCTACACTGCCCGAACACCACAGCCCTAAACCCTGAAACACCACCCCTGCACGACCCCCTACACTGCCCGAACACCACTGCACTGCCCTAAACACTGAAACACCACCCCCTGCACGACCCCCTACACTGCCCGAACACCACTGCACTGCCCTAAACCCTGAAACACCACCCCCTACACTGCCCGAACACCACTGCACTAAACCTTGAAACACCACCCCCAGCACGACCCCCTACACTGCCCGAACACCACTGCACTGCCCTAAACCCTGAAATACCACCCCGCGCGACCCCCTACACTGCCCGAACACCACTGCACTGCCCAAAACCCTGAAACACCACCCCGAGCACGACCCCTTTACTGCCCGAACACCACTGCACTGCCCCAAACCCTGAAACACCACCCCCAGCACGACCCCCTCACACTGCCCGAACACCACTGCCCTAAACCCTGAAACACCACCCCTGCACGACCCCCTACACTGCCCGAACACCACTGCCCTAAACCCTGAAACACCACCCCCTGCACGACCCCCTACACTGCCCGAACACCACTGCACTGCCCTAAACCCTGAAACACCACCCCCAGCACGACCCCCTACACTGCCCGAACACCACTGCACTGCCCTAAACACTAAAACACCACCCCCAGGACGACCCCCTACACTGCCCGAACACCACTGCACTGCCCTAAACCCTGAAACACCACCCCGCACGACCCCCTACACTGCCCGAACACCACTGCACTGCCCAAAACCCTGAAACACCACCCCCAGCATGACCCCCTACACTGCCCGAACACCACTGCACTGCCCTAAACCCTGAAACACCACCCCTGCACGACCCCCTACACTGACCGAACACCACTGCACTGCCCAAAACCCTGAAACACCACCCCCAGCACGACCCCCTACACTGCCCGAACACCACTGCACTAAACCCTGAAACACCACCCCTGCACGACCCCTACACTGCCCAAACACCACTGCACTGCCCTAAACCCTGAAACACCACCCCCTGCACCACCCCCTACACTGCCCGAACACCACTGCACTAAACCTTGAAACACCACCCCCAGCACGACCCCCTTTACTGCCCAAACACCACTGCACTGCCCCAAACCCTGAAACACCACCCCCAGCACGACCCCCTACACTGCCCTAAACCCTGAAACACCACCCCCTGCACGACCCCCTACACTGCCCGAACACCACTGCACTGCCCAAAACCCTGAAACACCACCCCGAGCACGACCCCTTTTACTGCCCGAACACCACTGCACTGCCCCAAACCCTGAAACACCACCCCCAGCACGACCCTCTACACTGCCCGAACACCACTGCACTGCCCTAAACCCTGAAACACCACCCCTGCACGACCCCCTACACTGCCCGAACACCACTGCACTGCCCTAAACCCTGAAACACCACCCCCAGCACGACCCCCTACACTGCCCGAACACCACTGCACTGCCCTAAACACTAAAACACCATCCCCAGGACGACCCCCTACACTGCCCGAACACCACTGCACTGCCCTAAACCCTAAAACACTACCCCCACCACGACCCCCTACACTACCCGAACACCACTGCACTACCCTAAACTACTCCCCCAGCACGACCCCCTACACTACCCGAACACGACTGCACTTCCCTAAACCCTCAAACACTCCCCCCAGCACGACCCCCTACACTGCCCGAACACCACTGCACTGCCCTAAACCCTGAAACACCACCCCTGCACGACCCCCTACACTGACCGAACACCACTGCACTGCCCAAAACCCTGAAACACCACCCCCAGCACGAACCCCTACACTGACCGAACACCACTGCACTGCCCTAAACCCTGAAACACCACCCCCTGCACGACCCCCTACACTGCCCGAACACCACTGCACTGCCCTAAACCCTGAAACACCACCCCCTGCACCACCCCCTACACTGCCCGAACACCACTGCACTAAACCTTGAAACACCACCCCCAGCACGACCCCCCACACTGCCCGAACACCACTGCACTGCCCTAAACCCTGAAACACCACCCCCGCACGACCCCCTACACTGCCCGAACACCACTGCACTGCCCAAAACCCTGAAACACCACCCCCAGCACGACCCCCTACACTGCCCGAACACCACTGCACTGCCCTAAACCCTGAAACACCACCCCTGCACGACCCCCTACACTGACCGAACACCACTGCACTGCCCAAAACCCTGAAACACCACCCCCAGCACGACCCCCTTTACTGCCCAAACACCACTGCACTGCCCCAAACCCTGAAACACCACCCCCAGCACGACCTCCTACACTGCCCGAACACCACTGCCCTAAACCCTGAAACACCACCCCTGCACGACCCCCTACACTGCCCGAACACCACTGCACTGCCCTAAACTCTGAAACACCACCCCTGCACGACCCCCTACACTGCCCGAACACCACTGCACTGCCCTAAACCCTGAAACACCACCCCCTACACTGCCCGAACACCACTGCACTAAACCTTGAAACACCACCCCCAGCACGACCCCCTACACTGCCCGAACACCACTGCACTGCCCAAAACCCTGAAACACCACCCCGAGCACGACCCCCTTTACTGCCCGAACACCACTGCACTGCCCCAAACCCTGAAACACCACCCCCAGCACGACCCCCTACACTGCCCGAACACCACTGCCCTAAACCCTGAAACACCACCCCTGCACGACCCCCTACACTGCCCGAACACCACTGCACTGCCCTAAACCCTGAAACACCACCCCTGCACGACCCCCTACACTGCCCGAACACCACTGCACTGCCCTAAACCCTGAAACACCACCCCCAGCACGACCCCCTACACTGCCCGAACACCACTGCACTGCCCTAAACACTAAAACACCACCCCCAGGACGCCCCCTACACTGCCCGAACACCACTGCACTGCCCTAAACCCTAAAACACTACCCCCACCACGACCCCCTACACTACCCGAACACCACTGCACTACCCTAAACCCTAAACTACTCCCCCAGCACGACCCCCTACACTACCCGAACATGACTGCACTGCCCTAAACCCTCAAACACTCCCCCAGCACGACCCCCTACACTACCCGAACACCACTGCACTGCCCAAAACCCTAAAACACTCCCCCAGCATGACCCCCTACACTACCCAAACACCACTGCACTGCCCTAAACCCTAAAACACTACCCCGCATGACCCCTACACTACCCAAACACCAATGCACTACCCTAAACCCTAAAACACTACACCCCGCACGACCCCTACACTACCCAAAGACCACTGCACTACCCTAAAACACGACCTCCTACATTACACAAACACCACTGCACTACCCTAAACCCTAAAACACTACCCCCAGCACGACCCCCTACACTACACAAACACCACTGCACTACCCTAAACCCTAAAAAACTACCCCCAGCACGAACCCCTACACTACCCAAACACTACTGCACTTCCCTAAACCCGAAAACACTACCCCCAGCAGTACCCCTACACTACCCAAACACCACTGCCCTACCCTAAACCACTACCCCTAGCACGACCCCCTACACTACCCAAACACAACTGCACTACCCTAAACCCTAAAACACTACCCCCAGCACGACCCCCTACACTACCCAAACACCACTGCACTACCCTAAACCCTAAATCTACCCCCAGCATGACCCCTACACTACACAAACACCACTGCACTACCCTAAACCCTAAAACACTACCCCCAGCACGACCCCCTTCACTACCTAAACACAACTGCACAATTTGTTACAGGCGTTGCAACGCAGGCCTGTGGTGCTTACTGGAAGTACCTGGTGGGCTAGTTGGGCCCCAGGGACCCTCAGGATTCAAGGTGACCTAATCCTCCAACTTAAAACGCACCACGGGGCGCGTTTGCACAGTGGTGAAGGGAGGGGCGGGGCCTCAGGTGACATGTGCGCAAACACGCCCTGTGGTGCTTTTAGTTGGGGAATTAATTCCCTTGAATCCTGAGGGACCCTGGGGCCAACTAGCCCACCAGGTACCTTCAGTAAGCACAACAGAGTTGCGTTGCAGAGAGGTGAAAAAGGTGCGTGGCCTCGGAACGCCTCTCTGCAACTCAGCTCTGTGGTCCTAACTGTAGGTACCTCGGGGCTAGTTGGGCCCCAGGGACCCTCAGGATTCAAGGGGACTTAATCTCGCACCTTAAAACGCGCCACGGGGCGCGCTTGCACACGTCACCTCAGGCCCCCCCTCCCTTCACCACTGTGCAAACGCGCCCTGTAGCGCGTTTTAAGAGGTAGTTTTAATCCCCCTGCCCTATTATGTACTAGCTATGAAAAAACAAGGAGACCCAAATACAATTGGTCAGGGACCTTTGGGTAATTGAACTATTTCTAAAGACAGTGGTCCCCAGACAGAAAATAAGTTATAAATCAATAAATATAGACCCAATCAGTACTATATTGTAGACATCTGTCCAGCCGGACAGATATTTAATATGCAGTCAAATAATGTTTACAGATAATAAACATGAAACAGTTTAAGTGGGACACAAGCCTGCATCCAACTTAGCAAGAAAGACGTACAACATAAAGTAAGGGGTTCAGGCAAAGGAAATTGTTTGTTTCAAGCACATTTCTAATAGAACAAACAGAATATACATGAGACACCATTACATAGAAATTAGAAAATTTTCAAAGGGTGTATATGGTGTACAAGGTGTCGACAGCGTTTCGATCCCTTAAAAGAATAATGGGATCATCCTCAGGACATTATAAATAACATGCCTGTTTTCATATGGCTTAAATTGCTAGAACCATGGAAAAAATGAAGGGAAGGAAAAGGGAAAAAAATACGTTAAAATTAGACAAATGAAAGTGGCGTATATCCGAAGTGCTCGCGAGATTGTCTCTAATGTGCTGTCCGACGTGATGCGAGGCGCTCCTGAACATGAGAACATGCACGTGGATTTAACGTGCAGTGAAAAATATATATAAAAAAGGTGAAGCGAAGGGATAGAAAAAGAGAGGGAAGTTAGGCCAACGATCAAGATGGAAGCGAGATCTGGCGTAGGTGTTGGAAAAGTGAGATATCTCTAACAGTAGCCGTGTAATGGGTGGCCGGCAAAAGGAAAAGACAGAGCTGAAAGTACTGAAGGGTGAGGGGGCGCTAGTATCTATGTACGTATCATAAGGGGAGGTAGCGCTACAGTACACAATGGCACAGGGGGAGGTAGAGGACAGATTGGGCACGTAAGGTGAGCTATGGCTTACCCAACGTGAAGAATGGAGCTGTGACAAAAGGTCTTGAGAATCAAGAAGAACGAAAGGCCACCGGCATAGGATCTGTAGGGATGGTGGTCTTAGTTATAATCCTGGGGAGTATGCACCGGAGTCTGTGCGTTTTTTCTTCTTTCTTCACATGTCCTACCTCTGTAGGCATAGTTAGAAACTAGCATTTAAAAAACCTTTGAAATTCACTTAAAAAAATCAATAACTGATACAAGCACACACGCATCCATACAGCCACTCTCACAATCACACACTCTCACTTATAGCCATTTAAATACTCTAACACACATATATACTGCCTTTTACATATGTAGTTACTCGCACATGTACCACTGAGATATACATTTACTCACTAACACACCCATACACACACTCACCCACCCAAGCAGTCCATCACAGATGCACTCTTGTAATCATGCAAAATATCAGATCCTATGCACACGCAACAGTAAAATATATATGACACCGTTCCTGGAATTTGCAAAGTCGAGACAAATCCTTAATCCTTTATGGTTCAATTTTAATATGATTTCTCTTGCGCAAACCAGCCAACGCGCGTTTCGTCAATGGGTAATCTCCCCATGACTTCTTCAGGGCTGGGGAGCAATACAAAAATAAAACAAGTCACCTTTCACACAAGATGACTACAAATAAAGAACACCTCATATTTATCACACACCCGTGTTCTAATTACATTAACAGGTGTGCAACAAACTCCTAGAGTATCAGAAAAGACAGAAAGAAAACCAGAAATAAACACCCCTGTAATCATGCACCCAGTGAATCACCCACTCACACATCTATGTACAGAGTCACACACACCCCACCCACACAAACACTCAGGCAGCCATACAGATACTCAGAGAACCAATCAATAACCCATATAGACACTCATGTAGCTATTCGCAAATCCATGCATCCACTTACACACCAACAAACAGACGGATACAGACATTCACACAGTTTAACCCATGCATTCAGTAAGATACGTTTAATCACTCACTTGTAGAGTCAGTCACGCACGTACTAAATCATCCATTCAGACACTTATACACCCACTCATTCTTCAATACGCCTTTCCATATATATATTAAACATATTTAAACTTTACAGAAACACACAGTCACTGGATGATGTCCTCAGTGATGTCATTTGAGATGTCATCAGTGATGTCATCAGTGATGTCACTGAACATGTCATGAGTGATGTAATATGTGACGTCATCAGCAGTGCATTATGGGCGCGAGTTATAGTTAGCTGAACTAACTATAACGGGGAATTTCTATGGTTTTGTACGAGTGAAATGTCCAACTAACTATAACTGTCCCTAAAACCTATGGTTTTTTCAGTGAATATATATATATATATATATATATATATATATATACACACACACACATATATTATATATATATATATATATATATATATATATATAGTACACACACTGAAAAAAATCAAAGGTTACAGGGCTGTTATAGTTGGGTTCACATTTTACTCACAAAATACCATAGAAATTCGGCAGTTATAGTATTCTTATGTTAAACTATAACTCGTGGCCTAAAGTTACTTAATGGCACGAGTAATCGTTTTTTCAGATAAGTTAAACTGTAAGTATAACTATAACTGCCAAATTTCGATGGTTTTGTGTGGGTAAAACGTGAACCTAACTATAATGTCCCTGTAGCCTTTGTTTATTTCAGTAAATTGCTCTTTTTTTAACGTAAAGTAATATATAATTTCCGTGCATTAATACAACCACTGCCTTGGCCACAGGTCCTGGCCAGCGGCCCGGCCCTGCGGCTGACCCCCCCCCCCTCCCTTGCATGCACTGAACCCCTCGCTGTGCAAGGCCTTTAAGGTTTTTTTTTTCCATAGGGCCTTGGATGGTCCGCTGCCGTGACCCGCGGGTACCTGCGGGATCCTCAATTCGGGCCCCAAAAAAACATTTGGGCAATTTCCCTCCGGGACCCCTCCATACTGATACTTAACATCCCAAAGTATCAGTCAGCCAAGGAAGGAATCCGAGCCTTGCACTGGCTACCCATCAGGAAGCGCATCTCCTTCAAGGCTCTGAATCTGGTGTACAAGGCAATGGATAGTAACGGCTTTTCCTATCTAAAAACTGTGTTTCAGTAGTACACTCCAGGGAGGACCTTGAGATCCTCTTCTCTTAAAAAAACTGGTCACTCCCAGATTTCGCAGGTCCAAGTGGAGTGGCCGCTCCTTCTCGGTGGCAGCCGCAAAACTCTGGAGCTCTTTGCCCCTTCCCATCTCTAAGGCGGACTCGCTTCTGGTCTTTAGGAAGCTCTTAAAGACCTGGTTATTCGCCTCCTAGCGGGTTGTTGGTGCTGTCACTTCTCCCTGTTCGCTTTGCGCCTTGACACCAGCTGGTATAAGTGCACTTTATAAATACTATCCTATCCATATGTCCTGTAGGGTCAGGATACCTCTATCCTGACCCCTTATATATTTTTACACTTTAGTTTTCCCTCCCCAGAGCCAAGCATCAAACAAAATGGCGGTCACAACTTTCTCTTCAGGTTGCAACCAGCCAGTCGGGGTCTTGCTTTCCTCGTGGATCCCCGGCAAGTACCCACGAAATCCCCGCCGGGTAGATTTGAAAATGATCCGCGAACCTAGATATACACATTTTTATTTCTTTAATTACTCTTAAACTACGGAGTAGATTCACACTAAATTACAAAAAGGTCTCTTTCTAGATCAAGATCCAGCTTTCTTTCAAATTTGGGGTAATTCCGTTCAGCGGTTCGGGCTGTAGCCATGTCTAAAAGTTGCAAAATCCCCATAGACATTGCATGGGGAAAAACGTTTTGGGACCCCCCTTTTTCTCAGCCCCCACTTGACAAATCACCCCGAAACTTTCAAGACAGCAGCTGAACTAAATTTCATACTAGTTTCTAAACTTTTAGCAACATTCATCAAACGGCACCAAAGTTATTAGCAAGACAAAAAATGCTTTGTCTATGGGAAAAGTTGGTCCTAACTAACTTACCTACAAGCTGTCACCAGTAGGTAATATATATATTATACACTTACCTGCAAAATACTTACATTTTCGTTGTAAAGGCATGTGTGGTAAAGGCATATGCATGGTAAAGGCATATGCTTTGTAATGGATGCAAGATAAAGGTAATGCATGGGAATGACAGTGTTGTAAATGCTGTTTCTCATTTGCCAATAGCTCTGTGTCTGAGGGCACAGACAAGCCAACAAAAGCGCATTGGTGGTTCTTGTATGCGGCTCTGCTCATCATTTCCGGAGCAGAGCAGCGTCAGTTCGGAGTGGCGCGACTACACATTTTAGGACACTTTAAGTTTCTGGATCCAGTCAGATGCCTGGGGAATATTCACAAGATGAGGAATCTGTGGTTAGATAGAGTATCCACCAGACAAAAAAGTTACATAAGGTAGGTACCTTGTTCATTAAGGACAAGATTTCAAAAGATGGGACAGCCCCCCACTGATCTTCAGATGATCCAGGGCTTGTGGCAGCCTGGAGTTGGTCTACAAATGTGTTGTATTCTGCTTCTTTGTTCAGTGAGTGAACCGTTACTGTGGTTGCGCTAGAGCAAGTTATGTGATTCTGCAGTCTTTTTTTTCTTTTTACAGGGAAGGCCAACGAGTTTATTTTTCTTGAGCTGTGCAGACCTCTTACAGATAAAGAAGAGGGCAAACTTTGTGAATTTATGCGGAAATGGAGCATGGAAAACAGGCATCCAGAACTTTCTGATTTGTTGCCTTGGGAGGAGGCTAATACTCTTTTGAAGGACCTCTCCAAAGATGAATGTTCTTTCTTGTCAATCTGCAACATTTCCTGTTATGAAGATAAGAGCACACCGACTGACGCAAAGCAAAAACCTCAGGTAGTCTATGACTGATTGAAGTCATCAAAGGAAATGCTGATATATTTCATTATCTAAACCGAGCTTCAGCTAGGCCTGTCACTTTTCCGCTCTGTATTTAAATGGTTTGCCTTTACCTTTTCTATCCTGCTTATCTCCAGTTCTTGTTTTTCCATCTGACATTAGTACAACTGCAACATCTACCATTAACTTTTAAGCACTGAGCTTGGGCTGTAGATGAGACTCCAGATGCTTATATGTAATATGCAGAATATTATTTCCACATTTTAATATGCCTGTGCCTTACCTTGGAGATTTGTGATGTCTCACATAAGTCAAGGGCACCAGAGGTGTTTTCTTGAAAACACAACAAAATGCATTCCTCTTATCCCAATACTTATGCACTCCTTTTTTCAGTGTTTATTTTTGGTGTATTTCAGTGGTTATTTCTCAGTGTTTTCCAAAGCTTTTGAAATTAGTGCTTATCAGTGTTTATTCAGCTGACTAACACTCAAAATACACAAAAGTAGTTTTTTTGCAGTGATTGTTATGAAGCATATATTTTGTTTAGAGAAGAAGGAATATGCAGAGTGTATGCAGTGTCTTCCCATTGGCAATATGTCCTGTGGACTTATGTTAGACTATATAGCATAGAAAGTTTGTGTATTGCACTCTTGCTCACACTTATTATCCTCTCTCCCACCTCCTTACCTCTCACACTCACTCTCAGGACTCTGTCTGGTTTACAGCACTATCAATGGATTAAAAAATTAAGAGTGTAGTAGTAATTGCTTTATTCGATCATTAAGAATAATCACAAAAGCATGTACAAGCAATAAAAAAGAAATAAACTTAAAAATAATAATTACAATGAATACACATCAATTCATCTCACAAAAAAACTCATTTAGGAGACACCTAATTATAGTAACCAGAGCTTTCCATCTATCTTTAGAAAAGCATCCGTTTTATCTGGCTTAAAGCAAGTTTAAGAAATGAACAGACACTAAAATACACCTCCAGATGATTAGCATGTGTAAAAACTATAAGGCAGCTCTACACCTTCTAAAACCCTTTTCTCTAAGAACAGGTATTGAATATTTAGCAGTACAATTTACAAAAAAATATGAAGTGAAGCATGCTCTGGGCAGACATCTCGTCACCGTGACGGACAAGATTTGAAGCAGAATCAAATAGTGTTAGAGGGAAAAATAAGTGGGATCTAATAGTACCTGTTCTGAATCTGATCTGAAGTATTCTGTCCCAGGTATTACAGACCATTTTAAGGTGCAGCTCAAAGCCAAAACTGGTCTGAATCATTACAATAACCTCTGACTTGGGGTCTGGGTAGATCCGTCATCTCCCTTTCCTGCTGCATAAAATCCAAAAAGGACTTTCTAAACCAAAATCGATCCGGTTTGGTTAGGTCACGCCGGTTGGAAAAAAGGTGGCTATGTCAAAAGTCATACAAATCTTATTAATGTAACAGAGCCACGGGATCTGCATGCCCAAGTCACCAGCTAGGCAATCATCAATGATATCCTGGTTGAAGATGGCATTGGGGATTTGTTCAAACAGAGCACCACAGCAACATGGGAGCCAGTTTAATCACATTTTAACAAAATCAAGGCCAAGCTCCGGATGCACCATATAAGTCGAGCTACTTAGTGGAAGACCAAGCTGTCGCTTACAAATTCTATTTTTCTCGGCTTGTAGGCCTGTGATTTTTTTTGTATCTCACAGGCCAGAGCCATACAATAAAACTGACAAGAATTTGCTCTTATAAATGTCCAAAAGTGGAGCAGTTGCCTTTTTGCCTGCCCTTGAGGCCAGGTCAAAAATAAAGCCAACAGAGCTTGACAAATGCTGCCGTTTCCTCACAAGACAGGGGGACCCATGTGCCTTGATGGTCTAGTATGACCCCAAGGTATGGCAACTCATGATATCTAGCACTAGGTTTACCTTGGAGGGACAGATAACAATGATTTAAATTCCTAGGGCCGCTATAAATGTTTTTGTTAAGTTGGTTTCCAAATTCAGCGAATCAATATAACCACTAAAGGCGTCTGACAAAGACTGAAGCCCATTTGGCATTCTTGAAAGGAGGACTGCATCATCCGCATACAGTAACACGGGAACAAGCCTCTTCTTTACAACTGGCATGTCATGGCCCTTACTTACCAAGCGAGCTTCTAACCCCTTAATATATAATTAAAAAAAGAATTGGAGCAAGGGCACATTCCTGCTGGATTCCCCAACCTAGGCCAAACAACTCATTCTTTATTTGAGCCATACCTAATCGAGGCAGCAAGATCATCATGAAGAGCCCGCAGAAAATCCACAAGCCCTTTCTCCACCCCCATTGTCGCCAACAAGGACCAAAGCTTCAACTTGATCACACTGTCAAAGGCACATGACAGGTCCAAAAAGGCTAGTTGATGGAACTTGTTTAGCCACACTATATTTGCCTATCAAAAGATGCAAGTAGAGGTATTGTACCCCCTTCCCCAGCGATGTCATAAACCCATACTGCGCCTCAGAAAGGAAAACAGTGTCTGTGACCCATGGAGTTAGAACTAAGAGAAATCGGACGATAACACCTAGGGTCTAGTCTACTCCCTTTTTAAACTCTGGAATGATAATTGCCATTCTTTGGAAGAAGGGAAGCCAGGTTTACATGCATGATTTATGCAGTTGGTAAGGAATGGTGCCTATAGCTCCTGGTTTTGTTTGTATAGGCCCACTGGTACCCCATCAGACTATTGTGCTTTATTTGAGGTGCTCAGCTGGATAACCTCTGTAACTTCATCCAGGAAGAACACAATACTGAGGCGAAAACTAGGCAGGGTCAGATCTGAGATTTCATGCATAGAGGGCACAGAGGAATAAATCTGAGATATATGTGTCACCCAGTGATCAAGAGCTATGTTCATAACTGGTTTGTTGCTGGGGCAGTTGATAAGCTTATTTTTATTAACAGTGTCACAGAACAGCTGTCTGTTTTAGCCTTGCAGGAGAAAAACAGCTTTTCCCTCATATCTCTCTGCAGGTTCAATTTCCTCGTCTCAGGACTAGTTTATAGACTCTGCTTTATTTAGCAATAAAGGGTCTATTTTTCGATCTGGCGTTAGCCCAAGACCTTTTGATTTTACTAAAATAAATATAATATACTTACATATAGGGGCTTTCAGCCACTTCTCTTCATCCATTGGCCTGTTGTTGTGTCATTCACATTCTGGTACCGCCCACTACAGCACATAGCATGTGGCTGTTGGTCAACCTACTTAACCCTCTGGTTAACTTCACTTTGAGTGACTGCATTTTTCTCTCTCACATGGAGCACATCCGCACACAAGCTAGATCCCGTCAGTGCCAGTGTTTTTGTTTTTACTTTATAATTACTTTAGTGTGACGTTTGTGTTTAGAGCCTGATGTGACAGCAGGAACCTTCTTATGAACATTCCATCTTTATCAGATCCCATCTCCTGCCAATGCTGTTGTAAATTCCTTTTGTAGTGTTTTGCTTTTCTGGCTAGT
Organism: Calotriton arnoldi; assembly: GCA_963921515.1. Lineage (NCBI taxonomy): Eukaryota > Metazoa > Chordata > Amphibia > Caudata > Salamandridae > Calotriton > Calotriton arnoldi. Next base: position 603,099 of record CAWUFW010009048.1, on the reverse strand, counting down.
GCTATTTCACAGCATACCAGCTTGTGTCCATTTGAGACTATTCTGTATTGTTATCCTCTTTTTACTTTTTTCTTTCTCTCCTTTATTTTTCTTTGCTCCCTTCCTTCTCTTTTTCTCTTTCTCTTTGTTTCTCTTTCCCTTCTTTCCTTCTCTTTCCTTCATTCTTTTTCCTGCCTTCTTTAATCCTGACCTCCTCTCATTCTTTTTCTTTCTTGCTTTGCTTTGCTTTTCTTTCTCTTTCTATTTTTTTCTCTCTTTCTCTCTCTCGTTCTTTCTTTTTCTTTCGCTCCTTTCTTTCTTTGTTTCCCTTTCCTTCTTTCTTTTTTCCTTTTCCTTCTTTATTTCTTTGATCTTTCTTTCTTTTTCCTTCTCTTCCTCTCCTTCTCGCTTCCTTTTCTTCTCTTTCCATCTCTATATTTCATTATTGCTTTTCCATTCCTTGTTTCTCTTTCTTTCTTCTCTTTCTTTCTTTCTTTCTTCTCTCCTTTCAGCTTTCGTTCCTTCTTTTCCCATCTTTCTTTCTTTCCTTCTTTCTTTCCTTCTTTCCTTCTTTCTTTTTGTTTGTTTCTTTCTTGCCTTCTTTTATTTTTTCTTTCTCTTCGCTTATTTCCTTTTGTTTCCTTTGTTTTTCTTTCTCTTACTTTCCTTGTTTTGTCCCTTTCTTTTTCTTTGTTGTGCCCCTTTCTTTTTCTTGCTTTTTTTCATTATTGCAGCCTTCCATTCCTTCCCATCTTCTTTCCTCCATTTTTAAATAATGTATCTTTTTAATAACTTTCTACAAACCTACATAGAGTGTAAGACAAATGTATCATGATATACAACCATCATTTCTTACGCTAATATTCAAGCATACTTTACTCTTTCTTTCTTTCTTTCTCGCAAGCGGCTTGCAGCCAGTGCCAGACTGATTGACATTTTTAGATCTTTGGTAGCCAAGACAGTTTGATTTTGCTAAAATTATGTGTATAACATAGTTACTTATTGGGTTTCAGTTAGACTTCATCCATTAGTCTGTGACTGGTGTCATTCACATTTTTCTTCCACCTACTTCAGCATACATTAATCGGCGATGTATCAGCCTACTTCAGCCATTGGCTGACTTCACTACGAGTTGCGACATGCTGCCCTTTCTCAAGGATCACATCCACACCCAAAGTAGTTTCCTTTAGTGGCAGGGAGTACTACGGTAATGTGTGTTTTTATAGACTTTAAAAATATTTTTGGCTTGTAGCAAATTTCTTTTTTTTAAAGAAATCATGACAAAAACAAAACAATGATTGCCAGAAGGATGGCGGCCCACGCCAGATGTATTGGCATTGCCAATGCTTATTGGGATTTGCATGGAGGGTGGTACATAGTCTGGTGGTTGCTTTTCTGCAAGTGCAATGAAACCAGAAGTGATGAGTGTTTTTCTGGGGGCTGATGGGCTATAATATTCAAATATTTTAATGAACACATTTTGGGACACTGTTTGGGGTCATTCATGTACCCCTTCCTCAATATTATGGCATTGTAAGAGTGGTCATCCCTGCCAACAGCATAGTATCTTGTGAAACTTTTAAAATTTGAATTGAATTACACCAGATTAATTTGTAGTCCTGCATTCTAAGGCACCTGAAAATTGAAGCTTTAAGCATGCTTGCCACAGTTTTCTGTACTCTTTACCTGACTACATTAAGGTAGTGCTGATGTGTGGACATTCATAGCTGCCATGTGTCCCCATGGAAAATTACAAAATATAAGTCAGTCCTGACCTTTTAACTGACATCACATTGTATTCTGAGACTTGAAAGTTTGCAGTTACCGTTGCAACTATGGGTTTATAAACCCCAGCAGCAAAGGGTAAAAAGCCAGGATTAGCTAAAGGTATCACACATACCAATAGGACACCTTGCAGCTGTGAATTGTGTTGGTATTTGGAGAGTCTTGTCATGTTTTTACCTCTATCCCATGTGCAGGTTGACAGTACTCTTTTCACACACACCAGTCAGTGCACTTTGCATTAAATGTTTAAAGCCTCGGGTGTTTGGCAGGTGACATGCTTTCAATAATGACTTGTTAGGAAAGGCGTCTGATGTATTAAAGGGTTGTACTTATTCTGTGTGTGAGTAAATGAGCATATTGGCCAAGATTCTTATGAATTTTCTTGGGAATGTTGACAAAAACATTTTTAAGAGTCAGCAGAGGTCTGATAGACCACTTCTTAGTCTTAACTAAGCTTGCAAAACGTTTCAATGTATTTTTATAAACGCATCCCATTTTCCTTAAAGAAAAACGTGCTGCATTTAAAAAACAATACTTTATTGAAAAGCAATCACAGACATGGTTGTCTGTGGATCCCGGCAGGCGACCATCCCTGTAAAGCCAGCGAATTGTAGTAGGACACAATTTACGACCTACTTCATTCATTTTCATGAGGTAGGTGGAATTGCGACCCACTACGATTCTGTATTTTGTGAACGGACTTAATAATACATAGGTTGGTTCGCAAAATACCAATCCATTAGGTAAAAGTCGGCCAAACTGCAACCACTTTTACCAAATACTTTCTTAGTACATGAGGCCCTTCAATTCTTTTGGGGGTAGTTTTTACGTATGGGCCAGTAGAGAGACGGTAAATCCCAATTTGCTCTGATCTGCCATAGTGAACGACTGCACTATTCGTGCTCTGGATCAGATGACCATTAGGGAACCTTACCAACCCTGGGCATTTCTGAAAACTTAATGCCATGGGGAGTCTACAGTGTTGTGGTTTGTGTGGATCCCAGCACTTTTTCTTACTCAAAATTCCCTGCACACCTCAAACTTTGCAGAAAATCACCAATTCTTTCTTCACATTTCCTCAATTATCATGGCAAAAGACTGATTTCTCCAAATTACATTTTGGGGCCTATTGCGTCATGGGTGATAGGCCACCCACCAAAGTGGGGTGCAGTTTTTATTGGGAGAAGCGTTGGAACACAGAATATTTGAACATTTATTATTATCAATTGAATTTCTCACTTTTTTTTGCTTCCAAAAATTAATTGATGCATGGTTGGTGCACAATGAAATATCATTATAAGCGGCATCTCACTTGTTGGCTATTGGTATTGCGTG